>JAJOZX010000555.1:600000-925000 GCA_023014485.1 Bathynomus jamesi | reverse complement strand
TTGCACTGTGCACAGCAAATATGTGGTGCCCAGTCCCTCTGTGGTCTCCTAACTTACAGTCAAAATAACACTTGTAGGCAAGTTTAATCTTTGTTGTTATGTTTCTACGTTGTGGCTTAGGTGTATATTGTCCACAGACAAAGCAGAAGTTGTCTGGGTGATTTACACAAGCACGTCTATTTGATGCCATTTTGAATTACCATACAATATCTGAAAAAACGTAGAAAGTAATTATTACGATGTGCAAAATAAAAGAAATACACCGTAGTACAAAACAAATGCTATAAAAACACCAAGTCACCACAACCTGTCACTTGCTCATCAGCAGAGAGCTTCAACAACCGTTCTGCTTGACTGTCACGTAGCGACTGACCGTTGGGCCGTTGCCTGTTACTATGCTCTTGACTCAGTGTTGCCAACTCGGGATAAATTTTATTTATCAAAATTGTTCGAATTTGTATATAGTTGGCAAAAAAAATTGCTTTAACCTTGAAAAGCAAGTTTCATATTACTGGCATTAAGCCGATGAAAACCAAAATCTGGACGTGGTAGAAAATTTTACTAAAAGTGATTTGCATTTTACAAATCTAGACGTGATAGAAAAAATCTAATTATAGATTTGAAATCAGCATACCGAAATTAGCTAGGAGCACCTATTTGGTCTTCTGTAACAAAATCTTTGTTGCCTAGTGATATCAACCGCAGCTCCATCCGCCGACACCGGCGCAGGCACCGCTCCAGGCTCAACGTGGCGCTCAAGGAAGAGCTGAGGGCCGGCAATCTTGTCGTTCACTGGGACGGCAAGCTCATGCAGGACTTGACGAGCAAGGAGCAAGTCGATCGGCTTCCCATCTTGGTCTCCGGTAACGGCGCGGTGCAGCTCCTGGGCGTCCCGAAGCTGCCGAGTGGAACGGGCTCTGAGATGGCCAAGGCCGTCCTCAACGCGTTGGAGGAGTGGGAGCTCACTGAGCAAGTGAGTGGCTTGTCATTCGATACCACCGCCTCGAACACCGGCCGGAACAACGGAGCGTGCGTCCTCATCGAGCAACACCTCGCGAAAGACTTGCTCTACTTCGCGTGCCGCCATCATGTGCTGGAGCTCCTCCTCGGTGCGGCGTTCACGGCTGTGATGTGCCCCACGTCCGGTCCTGACGTGACCCTCTTCAAGCGTTTTCAGGAGCGCTGGATTTCCTGGACAGAAGCCAGTACGAGTCCGGCGCTGCGCACCCCGATGTCGCTCCTCTACTCACCACTGTCGACACGGAGTGGTTTGAGAAGGCGATAGTCGAGCGCAAGGACCTGCGCGACGATTACCGTGAGCTGCTCGAGCTCACCCTCCTCTTCGTCGGTCACGTCCCCCCGCGAGGAGTGCGTTTCCGAGCTCCCGGGCCGATTCACCACGCCCGCTGGATGGCGAAGGCAATCTACGCCTTGAAGGTCTGGATGTTCCGACAGCAGTTCAAACTCACGGCGAGGGAGGAGAGTGGCCTCCGGAGCATCTGCATCTTCGTCTGTCGGGTCTACGCCAAGGCGTGGACGGAGGCTCCGATCGCCGCAACTGCCCCCGAAATGACTTCGCCCTCCTCAAGGACCTGCTGGCCTACTCTGACATCAACCCTGCGGTGGCCAAGGCGGCGCTGACCAAGTTCCAGAACCACCTCTGGTACCTGTCGGAGGAGCTGGTGGCGCTGGCGCTGTTCGATCCGGGGATCGCCGTCGATCAGAAGAGGAAGATCATCGCCTCTCTCCACGACCGGGTCGGTGAGGAGTCCCCGGCGAAGCGGCCCACGCTGCCAAACCGAGTACTCGTCGGGCTTCAGTTGGAAGACCTGGCGTCGTCCAACACACGAGGTTTCTTGGAGAAACTTCGACTGGAGGACGGCTTCCTCGAGGTCGACCCGGAGACCTGGCCGAAGCGGGAAGACTTCAAGACAGCGGCGTCACGTGTGGGAGGGCTCGCCGTAATCAACGACCATGCCGAGCGAGGAGTTGCCCTCGTCCAAGAGTACAACCGGAATCTGACCCACGACGAGGAGCAACTCCAGTTCCTCCTGCAAGTCGTCGCTCGCCACCGCTGCCAGTTTCCGGACTCTCGGAAGCGAACCCTACAGACCCAGGATCGCTAACCGGGCAACAACGGCAACAAATGCAACCGGGCAACAACTCCGGGGGTAAAAGTTCAAGGTCGATGAGGGAGGGGTAAACGTTGTCCGATTTAATAAAAACTTCAACTAGAGAGTTTTCTCAACCATTCGAATGATTTCCGGGGGTGGAGCTGAAACTTCCCAACTTTGAATTTTAAGGACCACCCTAATATATATATATATATATATATATATATATATATATATATATATATATATATATATATATATTATTTGACCGTATATATATATATAGCCCCATTGTATACCCATTTCTGGGAAAATAAAATTTAAGACGGGTCATGTTTTTAACCTTCCTGAAGAAATATATTTACAAGGTTCCATTTTGATAAACATTTATGTTTTGTGTTGTACCAAACTGTCACAAATATTCTAGGCCTAAAACTTACTTTTAAATAGAATAAATACAATTTATATTTAATATGTGTGTGTGATGGGCTGAAAAACATCTGGAACCTCTTTTGTCGTATATATAATTAAATTCGAACCTTGTGCGTTTTGGTGATAAGTCCGCTTATTTGTCTGGCCGCATATATATATATATATATATATATATATATATGAAGCAAAGTAAGACAATATATTTTAAAATAGTTTAAAGTTTGCTTATTAAATTTAAATTTATATTTTTATTATTCAAGGATTGATACGTTGAGTTTAACTGCGAGACACGAATTTAGTTACACAAAATAATTTTAATACTGTATATGATTTCTCTCTCTCTCTCTCTCTCTCTCTCTCTCTCTCTCTCTCTCTCTCTCTATATATATATATATGTGTGTGTGTATGTGTGAGCGAGTCCCACCCAGGTGCGAACCCGGCGCCTTTTAGCGCACTGTGATACTTGGATGAGGTGCAGGGCTCTCAGCATCAGGGCCGAGTCCAGACGGGGCGCAAACCCGCTCCTTTTAGCGCACTGTGATACTTGGATGAGGTGCAGGGCTCTTAGCATCAGGGCCGAGTCCAGACGGGGCGCGAACCCGCTCCTTTTAGCGCACTGTGGCACTGACTGATGATGGTCTGAGACGATGACACCCTGAGGCACTCTGGCTGATGATGCCCTAAGGCACTGGCTGCCTAAGCCAACTGGCTGATTAGTGCCCTATAAGAGAGCGGCGGGTGGCTGAAGAACCCCATATGAGCTCGGCAATCGCCAAGCAACGACCTCTGGGTCATCTCCTCCTATCTCTCTCTCTCTTTCTCTCTGCTCCTTTGGGGGGTGAGGCGTCCCCTTCTCCCCAAAGAGGCGCCTTAGGTTAGGTATGCCCTTTTGTGGGTGAGGCTGTCCCACCTTCTCCTCCAAAGAGGCCTTGCAACAAAGGGGGTTGGGGGTTGACACTCATTACGTAACATTGCAATTGCAACTTGCACTCTACCCTTTTTCCACTATACTACTTGCGTGTACATCGGGAAAGCCCAGGTTTTAAGTTTAGTATCTATCGGAAAAAAAAAAACAATTTGTCCTACGTACACTTTTACTCTGGACATGAAACCCCCATTAAGAAGGCCATATTTTCTTCAGTGTTTCTCCGCGCTCTTAGGATCGCCAGTCCGGAATACATCGATGCCGAATTGGAAAAAATCAACGGTATTGGAAGTGATCTGTGCTACCCACCTGCGTTTATGGAATCTTGTCTTAGCAAGGCAAAACGAACCTTCTATCGTGTGAATAATAACATTCGCACTTTGTCAAAGAATATTTTAGTACTTCCATTTTCCCCGAGCTTTTTAAGCATTGCTAATGTACTTAAACTTTTGGATATTAATGAAGTATTTTCATATGACAATATTGTGAAAAATATCATAGTAAAAAATAGCCCTACCAATAATTCAGGCATTATCTATAAAATTGGTTGTAAACAATGTGATTCCTTTTACATTGGTCAGACGGGAAAGGATTTGCACACGCGTGTAAAACAGCATCAATATTCCGTTAGAACGGGACGGTCGTCCAGTGCCCTTTTTGTCCATTTGTCAGAGTTATCCCATTGTATTGATTGGAATAATGCTTCAGTTTTGTTTCACTCTAGCAACATTGTTAATAGAAATATTCTTGAGTCTGCTATTATCCAACTTACAAATAACTTTAACATGAGCAAAAGTCTTTTTCAACTCGATCCCGTTGTTTTGAATACGTTCAGAACGGATTTAGACAAGAAGGGCAGAGTGCTAAAACTTTCGCAATTTTCCCTTATAAATTTATATGCTCCTCTTACAATTTTTATTTTTATGTTTTTATTTTTTTTTTGTGACCTATATATCATTCAGGCATTATCTATAAAATTGGTTGTAAACAATCCATTTGATCTTGTGTTGAATTCGGGCAAAGTGCTAAAATTGGTCGTTTTCCTTACAAATTTGTATGCTTCTCCCACAATTTTTATTTCTATATTTATTATATATATTATTTTTTTTTTTTTGTAACCTATATATAGCCTTGAACTCTTTATTTACTTCAGTGTTCCTGAGGGTGTCATTAAACGAAAGCGCTTGAGCACCACTCTGTTTCATTTCCTTCGTGGTTTTATTCATCATAAATATTTTTCACCTGTTACTTTCGTGAAATAATTTTCATATATATATATCATACATACACGTGTTACTTTCGTGAAATAATTTTCATATATATATATTATATATATATATACTGTATATTACAACTGAGAATGGTCTCCTGAGAAACTTTTATATGCATGGAACAAGGAACTCTTCTGGGAAAATTAAATCCACTATACTCCGAATAAGTAATAGTAAATGACAGATACTATAGTCTTTCTTTTTCATGATGGACGCCCAACGTGGGCAACGGGTCACTCGCAAAGAGGCCCCAAAACATGAGGACTCAGTATATAGTAAATGATTCTTTAACATAACAAACAGTCAATAACGCGTATGGCCACCACTAGCCACAATGCAGGCTTGGAGTCTGGCCCTCATCGACCTCAACAGTCTCTGCAGGAAAGCAACAGGGATGGCCCTCCACTCTTCAATAATTGCATTGGTCAGTTCCCTGATGTTCTGCGGCTGATGCTGACGTCTGCGAACTCGCCGTTCAAGTTCATCCCATGCGTGCTCTATCGGTGACATGTCTGGGCTGAAGGCTGGCCATGGTAAGGTCTGCACCTGTTGTCCCTGTAGGTACGCCTGCACTATCCTGGCTGCATGAGGTCTGGCATTGTCCTGTTGCAGGAGCACCAATTCTGGATGTTGCCTCATGAATGGAAGAACATGGGTGAAGAATCTCATCCCTGTAGCGCTGGGCAGTCAGAGCGCCATCAACAACCACCAGCTCAGTTCTTGAAGCAAAGGCAATTCCTGCCCAAACCATGACACTTGGTCCCCCCATCTGTCATGCTCCACTACTGCAGCATCTGAGTATCGCTCCCCTGGTCGTCTGTATACCCTGACACGGCCATCAGAATTGGACAGTCTGAAGCGAGACCCGTCAGAAAAGAGGACTTGGTTCCACATTCTTTGTGTCCAGTCACGGTGCTGATAGGCCCATTGCAGGCGTCGTTGCCTTCTTGCATCAGTGAGAAAAGGACCTCTGTAAGGCCTGCGGGATCGGAGTCCTGCATTACGGAGTCGGTTTCTGACGGTCTGGTCACTAATTCTGTTGTTGTGGATACCAGGTGTCTCTCTGGCTGTCTGACGAGCATTCCGCTGCCGATGACGCAGGTGCTGCAGTACAATGTGGCGATCCTGGCATTGGGTCGTCACACGAGGTCGCCCACGTCTTGGCAGGTCCTGAACACTTCCTGTGGCATTGTACCGTCTAACAAGCCTAGAGATTGTGCTGGGATGCACATGCATTCGTTGTGCAACTTGGACAGCAGACATGCTTGCATCCAACATGCCCAAGGCACGACCTCTGTTGACCTCTGAGAGTCGTGGCATGCCTCAATCGCGGGAAAAAGTTTGGTTTTCTCAACGGGCAGTGTGTATTCTGTGAAGTCAAAGAAAAAATGCATGCCTTCATAAAGAATACATTCAATTTAATCTCTCTTTATTGTTTGTAACAAAATGGCGTCTTAGGCGGGATTAGTCAGGTTTAAAAACATGCACTAAGTGGCTTTAAAAGATTTGAACAAACATTTAACCATAATCTTGAAACTGTGATAATACCACTAACAACTTAAATTTTACACCATATGCAAGCTAATTGCGTTTCTTTTTTTTACCAGCACATTCAAGACTACCGGTAGTGCGGCGGGCACCATTTACTTTTTCAAGGCAAATTTATAGTTGGACTTAATAATGAACATAATACACAAAAGAAACATTTAATTCTTATGTAAAATAATGAACATAATACACAAAAAAAATATTTAATTCTTATGTAAAATAATGAACATAATACACAAAAAAACATTTAATTCCTATGTAAAATAATGAACATAATACACAAAAAAACATTTAATTCCTATGTAAAATAATGAACATAATACACAAAAAGAAACAAGGATGGGCTAACTAAGAATCTTAGAAAAATTATCAAAACGATAACTTAATTTATTTATAAAGAAACAATTATTTTCAAATAAATGAGCATCTAGTTTCTGTAATTAACTACTAAAATTTCATAGAATGTTAAGTATGTTACATATTTTAAATATTTAGTAACTAAATATTTAAAATTTTATTAAAAATTTAAATAAAAACTAATCAATCGTAGTCAGTCAGTGGCGGGTACACGCAAAAGGGTCGGCGGGCACCATGGTGCTCGCGGGCACAGGGTTGGGGACCCCTGCAGTATAATCCATATGACAAATATTAATAATACGAACTGACAGTAGAATACAATGACAATTCAAATACTAAGGATAGAAACACAATTCATGAGAAATAGTACAGTAATGTCAAAGTTAAGTTTTCATACCATGAATTCCATAGCTTAGAAGACAAATGGCAGGACTGATGAATAGCTTGGAGAATCGGGTTGGTTGATCTTTTAATTCTTGCATTAGACTGCATTGAGCACGTCTTGTTACCTCCGGGACTGTCAGGACATTTGGGTAGCAAACATTTGCGAAACTGAGCATCTCGGGGTAATTTATGGAGGAGTCTAAATTTGCTTTACAACAAATCTTTCAGAGTTCTGCCATAACCCTTTTTATAATTCACCCACAGGTGCTGTCCGTATATATTACTGCAGAAAGTACGAAAGAGTGTCTTTAGCTTCACTTGTACAGAACCGGAAGTTCCTTATAGTCATATTTGCTTTAGCACAGAGGCTTCGATGTTGTTTTCTTATATCTGAATCATCACTCAAGGAACTGGTGATAATTTGACCCCCAAATACTTAAATTCTTGTACTTCCTCTATTGCTTCACCTCATTTTGAAACTAATATCAGTTGGCTGATTACAGCTTTTAGGATGGAATTGCATAACCTTAGTTTTTGTCACATTAAAAAGAATATGTTTCTGCGAATATAATTAGCAGACTTTAAGCAGACAATCCAGACCTTTAACGGAAGGACTTATTAACACCATATCATCGGCATAGACTAAGTTATTTATCCTTGTGTTATCTATACAACATCCGACTGTTGCCTCATTAAGTGAAGTAATCAATCCATCAATATACACATTAAACAGCAAAGAGAGAGCAAGGAGCCTTGCTTCACCCCGCAAGAGGAACCGATACATTCGGATACATTGTCCCACCCAGGACCGGATCCAGACCTAAAATTTGACCGATGCAATTTCTCAGGTTAACCATTTCAGTACATATCTTTATAGAAATATAAAATACGTGCATATTTTTTCATGAAATAATACAAACAGATTGTATATAACTATATTTTTATTGATTTACACAGTATTTATACAATATATTTACTTATTTAACTTTTATTGCTTGCACTTGCTCTTCAACGTTTTGCTTACGCATTAATTCATAATATATACATACACCTCGTTAACCTCGTTAGGTGGCACCTAACAGTAAAAGATTGGTAGTGTTGGTTTACGTCGTCGTCGTCGTTGGCCTAGGCAAGCTACGGCTTGGGACCGTAGCGCATCTATCCGGTATAGGTTAACCTGGATGATGTAGCCATAAGCACTGCCGCTAGTTAAGTGCCAACCAGTGATTATCTCACTAGCCGTATTGAGTCCGTTAGGCGAAACTACGACAGTACCAAAGGTGGAAAATATAACCTTTGGTTTTCTATTATTTATTTGTAAAATGGACATGGCATTAGATTAAAATAAATATTTGAATATAAATAATTAACTGACAATTGTGATATATAAAATTATGTTTACATACAATAAAATAAATAGTATACATAAAATTAGTATTAATGTGGTTCACAATTGAATTATAATGGGGTAACTAATTTAAAATGAATTTATACTATTCCGAAATTCAAGACGGTAAAATTAACATTTAACTTGAAACTAAAATAAGAGTATTCACTACACACTCCCCCACCAGAGAGGAAGTTCAAAGAGTTCCGAACGACACAGATTTCCGCTGAACCTTTTTGGTAGCTACTTGTACCTCGCTTAAGGTTGATTCCAAAAACGCAGGCTTAAGACGATCGATAGAAACCTTGTCGACCTTGGAACCGCGCTGGATGAGGAATGATTTGCGCGTACGTCGGAGAACTTCATAGGGTCCGTCATATGGACATTGGAGAGGCCGTTTTGGGACAGGTACACGAACGAAAACGTGGGTGCAAGACTGGAGGGCTGGGGAAATAAAGATGTTCTGTTGGCTAGTCAATCGAGGGGGAACAGGCTGAAGGGACTGCATGTGAGAGGAAAGTGTTTGAGCGAATTCCGTAGGATCGCATGACTTATCCCCTGCAGTGAAGTAGCCACCTGGTAGCCGCAGTGTTGTTCCATAGACTAGTTCAGCCGCTGTAGTCTTCAGATCACTCTTAAATGCAGAGCGAATACCAAGCAACACGAGTGGAAGCTTATCCATCCAATGGGAGTCTTCGTGACACATAAGGGATGACTTCAGCTGGCGATGGAAGCGTTCGACGAGGCCGTTAGCTTGCGGATGATACGCACAGGTATGCGCATGTACTGTACCCAACAAGCTGGTAAACTTCTTCCAAAGCGAAGACTCAAATGGCGACCTTGGTCAGTGATGACTTTGTTGGCAATCCAAATCTTGATACCCATCCATGAAGAAAGGCTCTGCAACAGTGTCCGCTTGGATATCAGGAAGTGGGATGGCTTCAGGCCATCTGGAAAAGCGGTCGAGACAGGTGAGCAGATAACGTTGGCCTTGAATCACTGGAAGAGGGCCAACAATGTCTACATGAATTATTTCAAATCGCTGGGATGGGGGCGGGAATGCGTCAAAGGGGGACCTGGTGTGCCTTTGGACTTGGCACGCTGGCAGGCAAGGCACGTTTTGGTCCAATGTTGACATCCTTCCGCATCGAGGGCCAAACAAAGCGAGAGGTAACCAGGTGTTGCGAAGCACGGATACCAGGATGGGAGGGCTTATGAAGATCCGTGAGACTGCTTTTCTGTGACATGGAGGGACATAAGGGCGAATAGCAGCGTTGATACGTCGCAATAGAGGGGCACAGACAATCCTGGCATACTCATTTTCTTGAGGGAAAGTGAGTGAGTGGAGTCTTCTCTGAGCAGGTCTTGTAGTTCCGTATCCTTATCTTGATCCTGTGCAATAGCATTCCATAGTGTAGAGCTGAGGGTAACAGAAGTAATCTCTATTCTTGAGAGTGCATCCGCTGGAGTGTTCAAGACACCTTTGATGTGGCGGATATCTGTGGTAAATTGCGAGATATAATCGAGTTGCCTGATGACTTGGGAGAGTGGTTACAGCTGTTTTTATTGAAGACAGTGACCAAAGGTTTGTGGTCGGTAAAAACACAAAACTCTCGGCCTTCAAGGAAATGTTGAAAATGCTTCACGTTTAAGTAAATAGCAAGAAGTTCACGTCCGAAAGCACTATAACGCGTTTGGGCTGGCTGCAGCTTTTTCGAGTAAAACGCGATGGGTGCTTGTTGACCGTTAATGGTTTGTTCCAACACTCCACCGATCGCAACATCTGATGCATCGACCGTCAGAGTTAGGGGGGCATCACTGATAGGAAATGACAGAGACAATGCACTATTGATAGCATTTTTGGCATTGTCGAACGCCTGTAAACTATCGCTACACCATACCAATTTCGTTACCTTGCGTTTGTGTGTGATCATAGCGTGTAGAGGAGCAAGAACACTGGCACAGTTTTTAATGAACTTGTGGTAATAATTTACCAACCTAGAAACCGCCGTAACTCACGCTGATTATTTGGCATAGGGTAATTTTTTATCACTTCACACTTGTCCTGAAGGGGGGTAATTCCGTGCTGCGAAATCGTGTGACCAAGAAATTCCAAGGTTGGCTGTGCAAACACAAACTTAGATGCATTAATAGTAACACCGTATTGTTCTAAGCGTTGAAAGAGGAGTGAAAGATGTTCCTTATGTTCCTCTTCCGTCGAGCTGGCCAAAAGCAAATCATCGATGTAGGCATAAACAAAGTCTAAGCCTCTGGTGACCTCATCTATAAACCTCTGAAAGGTTTGCGCAGCATTCCGTAGCCCGAACGGCATCTTCACAAATTCGAATAACCCAAATGGTGTACAAACTGCAGTCTTGGGAATATCCGAAGGCTCTACGGGAATGTGGTGGAAAGCCTTAACGAGATCTATTTTACTGAAGATAGATTTGCCGTGGAGAAGAGAAGTAAAGTCTTGGACATTTGGTACCGGATATCGGTCCGGGATGGTTGTCGAATTCAAAACCGGTAATCGCCACATGGTCTCCAGTCTCCTGACTTCTTCTGGACCAGGTGTAGGGGAGAGGACCAACTGCTTTGGAAGGTCTTATTATCCCAAGATCCATCATAAGCTGGAATTCCGATTTGGCAGCTTTCAGTTTGTCCGGGGCAAGACGTCTGGGTTTTGCAAACACAGGGGGACCTTTTGTTGTAATGTGATGGGTAATGGTGTGCTTAATGGTATCACCCATCTGCATCGGTTGAAGAATTCCTGGATATCGCTGGAAAAGGCACTGGTACATGGAATTAGGGGGAACGAGGGAAAGTGCAGAGTTCGAGGCGTCTGGAAGGGCAACCTGTTTGGCAAGAACAGAAAGCAGTGTGGCCTGGTCGCATAAGCGTCGCTTGTCAAGATCCACCAGGAGTTGAAATGCTGGAGGAAGTCAGCGCCGATTATGGGATGCCGCACTTGAGCACAGATGAAAATCCACTTGAAGGATCGGTGAAGGCCCAAGTTTAGTTCACGCGACTGAGTACCGTACGTGGGTATGCGTGAACCGTTAGCAGCGTATAGAGGCGGAGATTCCGAGTGCGTATGACCAGATTTTTGAGGGAATACACTGACTGACGCTCCGGTATCGACCAAGAAATTGATACCAGAGTTCCTGTCCTTTATGAATAACAGGTTGGCAGTGCGAGTACTAGACGCCATTAGGACTCGCTGCTGGGGTTTTCCGACGAAAAATTGCAAGGGGAGATGCACTTCCTAGCCTTCTTTCCAAATTTCGAGTGGTAGAAACAGATCTTCCCGGAACTCGAACGATGCCTCTTCGTAAATCTTGACCGAGAATGGCTTCTTCGCCGTTGATTTTGTAGTAGAGAACAAACGTGGTTGAGTTGTTGACTTAACTCTTTCACTTTCAACTCCAGTTCCGATTGTGTGTTCACGTTGTTGACCGGAGCTGTGTCAATCTCCACTACTTTGTCGGCAGTTTCTGCTAGTTTATCAACTGGAGTAGCAGGATCCATAGTGGCCAAGACACGCTGAGCTGATGGAGGAAGTTTCTGCAAGAACAACTGTCTAAAGATGTCCTTATCGAAGGTTTGTGCGCGTTCGCCTAGAGCGCACTGCATAGCCCTCAGCATTTGAGTGGCTTACGGTCTCCAAGTTCTTCTTTTGAGATTAACTGATGTAGTTTCTCACGCTCGGAGACAGTGGTGCGGCGCAGGATGGCAGACTTCAGATCGTTGTACGGGTCCTCACTCGTGGAAGGAGATACGATGACGTCACGGACTTCAGAGATGATGCTCGCTGGTAGAGAGGACAAAACATGATCGTATTTCGTCCTGCTAGTGGTGATCCTTCCCAAGTTGAATTGTGATTCCACTTGGTGGAACCAAATAAATGGATCACCCGGCCAGAAGACGGGGAGCTTTACGCTCAAGTGGGAGATGGCACCAGCGTCGTCAGGCATCTCTCCTATGCTTGCTGACGTACAAGCAAGACGACAAGTTCCCAACGAAGGAGTGGAGGTTGAGACGAGCGCAGGCACAGAGCGCACGGGCAGGGGTGAGGGGCAGAGGGCACGAGCGACATTACAGTCTGGTCCTAGTCGCTCGGGTGAAGGGGGTGATGGGCACGAACGACGTTACAGTCTAGTCCTAGTCGTTCGGGTGAAGGGGGTGATGGGCACGAACGACATTACAGTCTAGTCCTAGTCGTTCGGGTGAAGGGGTGATGGGCACGAACGACATTACAGTCTGGTCCTAGTCGCTCGGGTAGAAGGGGGTAATCCAGCTCCGGGGTCACCAATTGTTGGTTTACGTCGTCGTCGTCGTTGGCCTAGGCAAGCTACGGCTTGGGACCGTAGCGCATCTATCCGGTATAGGTTAACCTGGATGATGTAGCCATAAGCACTGCCGCTAGTTAAGTGCCAACCAGTGATTATCTCACTAGCCGTATTGAGTCCGTTAGGCGAAACTACGACAGTACCAAAGGTGGAAAATATAACCTTTGGTTTTCTATTATTTATTTGTAAAATGGACATGGCATTAGATTAAAATAAATATTTGAATATAAATAATAACTGACAATTGTGATATATAATTAATTATGTTTACATACAATAAAATAATATAGTATACATAAAATTAGTATTAATGTGGTTCACAATTGAATTATAATGGGGTAACTAATTTAAAATGAATTTATACTATTCCGAAATTCAAGACGGTAAAATTAACATTTAACTTGAAACTAAAATAAGAGTATTCACTACAGTAGGAATACCAAAATTTCAATAAATTTAATATGTACATAGGAACTTTCCCGTTTTCTAGTTTTTTAAATAAAATATTGTAGTTCACTCTATCATATGCCTTACTTATATCTAGGAAACAGCTATAAATAGTTGAATTACTGTTAGTGTATTGAAATATAATTATCATAGTTCCCTTCAATACATAGATACACAGATCAGTCGAGTGGGACCTTTTAAAACCAAACTGCTTATGTGTCCATAAGTAATCATTTAATCGGTATAACAAGAGTTTCTCTAGTAGTTTCGAAAAGTAGGAGGTGACAGCGATAGGCCTGTAATTATTGCTCGATTAATTTTGACAAGGGGCAAGATAAATACCCTCATGAACTCTGCAGGGATATAACTATGAGCCAGCATGGCTGAGAAGAGCAACGAGATATGCAGTGTTGGGATTAGCGCCGCTAAGTTTTTAGAGAAAATCAATTGCTAATTTTGTCAACTGTATCAATTTGTATGAATTGAATGCATAGCAGTGCTTCACCGGCGCTTCGACTGCCGAGGTCAAATCGCGCTGATACTAGAATAAAGAGAGAACGCGAGGAAATGGGGGGAGAGAGACAGTGGAGAGGGAGCAGCGGAAAAAAGACCGTGAGACCGTAGCAAAGAGAGGAAAAAATTATACCTGAGTCACATTAAATAGAGAGTAGGAGGCCAGTCTGGCGAAAAAAGGAGAAAAGTGTGTCCTTCGGTATAGGTGTGGTCACCCAACAAAAGACAAATAGTAAGAGTGGAGTCTGAAGGGCAGAAAGGGAGGAACTGGGAGCAGGCAGGGCAAACCAAGAGGCAATGTGGGACGAAGAAAGGAATGCCGCAAGGGCAGAAGGGGGCAAGATCCCCCGTTATAAGATGACCATGCGTAAGACGAGTGTGACCAATACGAAGCCGCACCAGGGCGGTCTCAAAGCGTCGATCACGTTGGCAGGAGGGAGGCCACTGACGAACTGTGGGCTTCAAGGCTTTCAGGAAGTTCTCGGACACATCTTCCCACTAGCGCTGCCACCGCCAAAGGAGTGCATCCCGGAAAACCCTCGTGAAATCCGATGCCGGGAGAGGTGTGTTAGGGTCAAAGGGTAGGGAGGACGCCTCCCTCACTGCAGCGTCCGCACACTCGTTGCCCGGAACACCGACGTGGGAAGGTACTCAACAAAAGGTGACCAACTTACGACGTGATGAAAGAAGGACCAGCCAGTCCTGGATCTATCTCACCAACGGATGCGGGGAGACGCACCGTCTATTTATGTGCCTTATTTTAACTTAGACCCAAATTGTTCCCTTGTGAATGTGCTTGTTCTCTTAGCACTAAATTGAGTTGAATTGTTTAATATTCTGATGTTTGATAAAAACTGTACATGTGTTAGTCATTATGAAAATAAACTTAAAGTGGAGTGTATTTATTCCTTTGTGATTTTTATTAGATCTTAGTTGGTTTCAGGCCAGTCAGGACTCAGGTGTGGCGGGTGTCTAAGCACTAAGCAAATAGATACTAAATTAACGTCTATAATCACTTAGTTTTGTCTATAATCTATTTCTCTCTTGTCAAACTTTATAGAATTTTTTAATTTACTCTCTTGGCCTATAAAACTTCATAGGCCATACCACAGTGAAAATATATACTTCCAAAATTTCGTAGGTCCTGGGCACAGTGCCCACTGTGCTCCCTTGATAATCCGAATAGATGACAAAAGACGTAGGTGAGAGCTGAGAAAGTAATCGAAGGGCCAAGAGAATAGTAGAGAGTTCCGCCGTAAAAATGGAAGCCGCTGGAGGAAGGGATAGCGATTGAACCACTGACGGTAAAGCTGCCGCACAACCCACTCCAAAATGCGAGCGAGAGCCGTCAGTGAACATAGTGATAGAATTAGAGTGGGTAGAGGAATAGGATAAAAACAATTGACGGAGGGCAAAAGGGTGGAAATTTGACTTTGGTGCAGTAGAGAGGAAGGACCAGATACGGAGGGAGGGGAAGGTAGAGGGAGGAGAAGGAAGTACTCGTCCTTCTACCCCCAGATAAGACAAGACGGGGGGCCATCCCTAGACCGTACGGTCGAACCAAATGAGGACGACGGTCAAAGCAGGCCGAAGAGGGATTGGTAGACCGGGTTGGAAGGAAACCGCCGAACACGAAAGGGTATTTTAAGCCCTCCAAGGTGCGGTGGACATCCAGCCGGAAATGGCTACTTTCCACATAAATACTGACAGTAGGAGAGGACCGGAATGCACCAGTGCTGATGCGTACACCCAGGGAACGGATACGGTCCAGCATGCGCAGGGCGGAGGCAGGAGCGGAGGAATAGGCCTGATACCCATAGTCTAGCTTACTTTGAACCAAGGAGTGGTATAGACGCCAAATGGTGTGGTGGTCAGTACCCCCATCGGTATGAGAAAGGAATTTCAAAAGGGTGCAGGTCTGAAGGCACGAAACCTTCAGAGACTTCAGGTAGGGAGTCCAGGAGAGGCGGTTATCAAGGAGGAGACCTAGAAATCTAGTTTCGGGGACTACAGAGAGCGGTGATCCATAAAGAGAGAGGGAAGGGACGGCGGTGCAGCGGCGGCGACGGCAAAAATGCATCACCACCGTTTTCGAAGGGAAAAAGAGAAACCCGTGATCTGTGGCTCATCTGGAGACCAAATCCAGGGCCCGCTGGAGGAGCCGTTCAAGAAAGGTGGATCGGGAGCCGGAGCAATAAATGGCAAGGTCGTCGACATAGAGGGTGGTTGTAATTCCCGAGGGCAGAGCCGTCACTACATCGTCAATCGCCAAAGCGAAGCAGATGACGCTCAGGACGCTACCCCGGGAAACCCCTTCCTCTTGCGAGTGTACAGAAGAGAAGGAAGTACCCACCTGAACACGAAAGGAGCGAGCAGACAAGAAGTTGGAGATGAAGGAAGGGAGAAGACCTCGGAAACCCAAGAGATAGAGTTTACAGCAAATCCACCACCGCCAGGTGTGTCATATGCTTTCTCCAAATCAAAAAATATTGCATAGAGATGACGCCGTTCTGCAAAGGACTCGCGGAACGCAGTCTCCAACTGAACCAAAATGTCAGTATTGTTACGGCCCCTGCGAAAACCAGTCTGTGTGGAAGAAAGCAAGTTGTGGCGTTCGAGATGCCACACCAGGCGCCGAGAAACCATCTTCTCAAGGAGTTTCGAAAGGCAGCTAGTGATGGCTATTGGACGGTAGTTAAGGGAAGATGTCGGGTCCTTACCGGGCTTAGGAAAGGGGAGCACCACTGCCTCCTTCCAACAGGAAGGAAAGGTGCCCTCCACCCAAATCCACTTATATGTAGAGGGTGAACAGATAGAAAAGAGCCGAAGGGTGTAGTTGGCGGAGCATATCACATGAATGCCATCGGGGCTGGAAGCAGACTTGCTGCAAGAAGCCAACGCCGAACGCAGTTCCGACATGGAAAAAAGACGGTTGTAAAGGAAGTTATTGGGGGTCTGGAGAAGATGAGGGGAGCGAGCAAGCAAAGTCTTACGTCGGAGGAAAACGGGATCACGGTGGTCGTGTCGAGAAATGGAGGCAATAGTCGAGGCCAAGACCTCGGCCACTGCAGTAGGGGCCGATACTGGGTTTCCGTCTACCATAAAAACAAGAGGTGAATGGGAAGGGGGTTTACCGGAAATCTTCCGGATCTTGTTCCAGATTCAGGAGGAAAGGGTGCAGGAAGTGAGAGAGGAGACATAAGTTCGCCAGGAAAGGCGGCGGGCTTCACGTACCGTGCGACGGGCCTGAGCTCGCGCACGTTTGAAAACTATTGTATTAGCAAGGGATGGGTAGCGATGAAGACGACGAAAGGCTGACTTCTTAGCTCGAACGGCTAAGGTGCATGTTGGGGAGGTGCGGGGAAATGTCGACTTGGGGATGGAGGACAGGGCGGCACAAGTGACGTGATCGGTAAGGTTGGTGGAGGTAGCGTTTATCGTCAGAAAGTTACTCGGAACTGCAAAGGTTTGGCTTTCAGGTCGGAAAAGGGGCCAATCAGCTTTGGCAAGAGACCATTGGGTAGGAAGAGCAGAGTAACCGGAAGTCTAGGGCGTACAGAGGAAGAGGGGGAAGTGGTCACTACCGTAAAGGCCTGGAGTAACGGACCAAGAGAAATCAAGGAAGGCGGAAGGAGAAGCAAGCGAAAGATCTATGGAGGAAAACGTACGGGTCTGGAGGTGAAAAGCTGTGCGTTGACCAGTGTTGAGAAGACAGACAGAAGGAGTTAAGAGAAGGGAGACCACAATGCCATCCCGCTGGTTGGTGACAGCGTCACCCCACAGAGGATAACGCATGTTGAAGTCTCCCAGTAGTTGGAAGAGGGAAGGAAGCTGTAAAAGGAGAGTAGAGAGATCGTTTGCAGTAACTTCCTGAGACAGGGGAGATATAATGAACATATTGAATATAATCAGTTAAGGAAAACCCGGGCCGCAACAGCCTGGAGAAGGGTACGAAAGGGAAAGGAAGTAGAGTGCATGTCGGAGCAGACAAAAATGGCCGTAACCCCACGAGGGGCTGCATCAGGTGGGACGAACCTGTGAAGAGGGCGCAAAGGGCAAACCCCAAGTTGGGTTTCCTGAAGGCAGAGAGACACTGGGGAAAAATCTCGGATAAGAAGGAAGTCCTCCCAATTAGGAAGAAGGCCACGACAATTCCATTGAAGGATGATAGCCATCACGTGCGGAAAATAGGGGGAGTGGGCGAGAAATGTTATCGGGTGAGACTTAAACGAGTGACCAGTAGAACGAGTAGACGAGACTGGGGGGCAGGTTAAAGAAGAGGAGGTCAAAGAATTCACTGGTCAACAAAGTTTTTGTCACAGAGATATTTTTATTTGAACTATGTGTAATTTTTTACGTTGATTACGAAAATGAAAACAGAATTTTTCTATCACCCGCAGTTTTAGAGCGACACACGAATTTACATTACTTAGGATTTGAGTGAGAATAGGAAGGGGTCGGGGTCTGCCTCTTCCTCTTCCTTTGCTTATAAGTTGCTACACGTCACTGTTGACTTTCATTTGTCATTTTATTCGTAATTTTCTTTAATAATTTTTTGTGTCAGTGCGTTCGTATTGTTTCATGACAGAATGCCACGCAAGTGTGTCAACCATCCAAGCTGTTTCTGTTATGTGTGCAGAGAGTTAACACTTAAATTTCAAAGGCGAAATTTCACCCCTCTCGTCAAAAAAGCATACGAACTTTATTTTGGTTGCAAGGTAGGGGATCAGAACAAGACGTGGGCACCTCATATATGCTGTATTACGTGTTTAAGACTTCTGACAGGCTGGCTAAATGGGTCTCGTCAAATGCCGTTTGCTGTTCCGATGATATGGAGAGAGCCGAAAGACCATTTAACGGATTGTTATTTCTGCTTAACAAATATACTAGGCATTACTGCGAAATCTAAACATATGGTACAATACCCAAATTTACCATCAGCCATAAGGCCTGTTTTACATAATAAACATTTGCCAGTACCAAGGCCACCGGAAACGTGGAGTTTAGATGATGAAAATGAAATTGATGTACAATGGTAATAACGAAGCTCGACATGGTTTACTGACGGACGATGTTGATCCAATGTTTGAACCATCTTGTTCATCGACAGAGCCTCACTTAATATCTCAAGCAGACCTGAACGAGCTTGTCTGTGATCTGAAATTGTCAAAAGATCAATCCGAACTTTCGGCTTCCAGGTTGAAAGGTTGGAATCTTCAAGAAAAAGGCACTAAGATATTTTTACTGCAAGCATCAAAGAAACTTTCTACCCTCTCATGAAAACCCTTGGCCAACAACATGATCTAAACGAATGGCGCCTATTTATTGATTCCTCGAAGCTGAGTTTAAAAACTGTATTACTCCATAATGGAAATAAATACCCTTCAGTTCCATTAACACATGCCGTACATATAAAGGAATCATACGACAATATGCACCTGCTTGTGAAACATATTCAATATGATAAATACTCTTGGCATATCTGTGGAGACTTGAAAGTAATTGCACTTCTTCTTGGTTTACAACTGGGTTATACGAAATTCTGTTGTTTCCTCTGTGAATGGGACAGCAAAGCACGGGAAAGCCATTACTCAAAGAAACAATGGCCACTTCGACAAGCGTTGATTCCAGGGCATAAAAATCTCACCAGTTCACCTCTTCTTAATCCAAAAAAGTTATTTGCCACCACTACATATTAAACTTGGTTTAATGGAAAATTTTGTTAAGGCTATGGATCAAAATGGCAGGGGGGGGGGGGGGGGGTCTTTACTTGAAACAGAAATTTCCGAGGATCAGTGAGGTCAAAATCAAATAAGGGATATTTGTGGTCCCGCAAATTAGAGAAATCATGAGAGACAGCGCGTTTGATGAAACTCTAAGTGGAGTTGAAGGAGCAGCTGGGAGAGCATTTAAAGTAGTGAACACAAATTTCCTCGGAAACTTCAAGGCCAAAAATTAAGAGTCACTTGTTGAAGAACTTCTCAAGGCCTACAAAGTCGTGGGGTACAACATGTTGAAAATTCATTTTCTTGACTCACATCTCGACTTCTTCCCAACAAACTTAGGCGATGTTATTGATGAGCATGGGGAACGCTTTCATCAACAAATATCCGCGATGGAGAAGCGATACCAGGGCAAGTGGAGCCCCAGCATGTTGGATGACTACTGCTGGACATTGTCAAGGGATGGCCCAGAGGCGAAATACAAGCGTAAATCATCAGTAGCCACATTTTAGGTGAATTCAATATGCATTTTCTACTTTGATATTGCTATTACGCCTATAAATTAGTTCGAATTTCATTTTTGATTCATTCAATATTGGTGGGTGATTGAAAAATTTTGAGGCCATTTTTGAACTCAGCGGTAAAAAACCTATAAGATCCACCCATTTTTGTTCATGTGACAAATAAAAAGTTCGATTTTGTCGACCAGTGGAATGGATAAAAGGAGGTGGAGGGAGTTTAGGTTTCGGGGGGGTCTGGGAATGTGGGAGGGAGGGTGCAAAGCGGGGCAGGGTGAGTCCAACTTCCGGGGTGGGGTTGGAGGAGAGAATGCCGGGAGCATTGGGAGGTCAAGAAGGGAGCGGGGCGAAGGAGACGGAGAATACAAAACAGGGCAGGGTGAATCCGGTTTCCGGGGTGGAGGTGGAGAAGAGGATGCTGGGGGCATCGGGAGGTCAAGGAGGGAGCGAGGTGGAGGAGAAGGGGGGATAGAGTGGATGTCAACTTGAACTCGATGTTCAGAAGCTGCATGATCACCATTCGGAATGGAGGAGAGGAGGGGGACGGTCGCGAAGGAAAGCGGGGGAACTCAGAGGAGCCGGCAAGATGAGATGGACCACTGTAGACGGGAGGGGTATGGGGCGGGAGGGAGAAAACTGGTGGGAAAGGGCGTGAGAGGACGAGGAAACGGGGGAACTGAGCAGGGGAGTTTGGTAGAGAGACCCAAACGCCGGGGGCTGGCGGTGGGTCGTTTAACAGAAGAGCGCGGAGGGGAGGAGAGACCAGAAGAGGGAGTGGTTTTCGATATACAGTATATGCTGAAATGTCAGCAATGGTTTCAGGAGGGTAAGCGAGTTAGTTGCTACTGAGGTGGAGCAGATGGGGACAGTGGGATTGGAAGTTCGGGAGGGACGGGTGGGTGGAAAAGTGAACACGGGGGGGGGGGGGTGAGACGACGAGAAGGTAGAGGACGGGATAGGGGGACGGGTGGATGAGGCCTGATCAGGCCTAGAATGATAGGATGTGGAAGCGGACGGTACGGAGGTGACCGAAGTCCGGGTCGAGCGGGAGATAGCCGGGCGAGAAGAGCGCAGTGTTTGGGCGAAGGTAAGGCCTGGACGCGCGAATCAGGACCTAACGCGGGCCCTGAACACCTACCAAATTTCCTTACAGGCATGTTACCCTGTACATACAGCTTTTTACGTTGCCTCTCAATATCGAGTTATCTCGCAACTCGTGAGTAATTACATGACCTAAGTATTTACATGTGTCTTTGACAGGTATTGTCTGACCATTCATTTCAAAAGACCCACATGATATATGTTTCAGTAGATTACACCTAAAAATCAAAATACAACTCTTTTTCCCATTATAGGTGATGTCATTTTCTATACCATATTGTTCACATATCTCTAATAGTACTCTCAGCCCATGGGGAGAGGGTGACAGAAGAACAAGGTCATCAGCATACATTAAATGATTAACTTTTTCGGATCACTTTAACATATTGCTTCCCAGGAACCTCTCTTGGATAATCTCTAGGAGCGCTGTTGTGACGGTCAATTTGTATGCGAAAATCTCATAAAAATGTAAATGAAAAGGGTAGAAAGAAAGAGTGAAGTGATTTTGAAATCGATTTAATTTAGCGTGAAAATTTAAATCTTTTAAAATGAACACCGACCAAAGTAAAGAGTGCCGATGCCCTGAGTATAGCCAAAGGCTGAGTGTGTAATCAGAGAAGAGAACTTATTGTTTGACAGTCTTGGGTAGATTTAAGGTAGAAGTTCAAAGGGCAAATATAGTTTAAGGGTCCGTTTCATTTTGAACCTTGTAAGGTGTCGGTTTTGTTTACTCGTGGTTTCGTCTGAGGTAAGCCCTCGAGCGAAATTTAAAAGTTTTGTTTTAAATTTTTAAATTTTAAATTTAAATTTTAAAATTTTAATTTGAAAATTTCGTTAAGAAAGGCGGAGCGTAGAATTTAACGAAGTTGAGATTAGAGCCAATAGAAGATCAGTAATTTTTGTACGGATGATGTCATGTAATGAAATTGGTTTTGATAGGCCCTTTAGACACCAAAGGGAGGAGTTTTTGTAATTCTGAAGTGGAACTTAGAGTTTCAAATCAGTTGGTAGTCGTCCTCCTTGAAATTAACTGTGGCTAAATAAACCCTATTAGACTTGTGGTGTAAGAAAATTTAGAATTGAAAGTATAAACTGTCTCCGGATTGAAATTAAGAACTTGTATTGCATTTCATTCGTTTACGCAGAAACTTGTGCATAAGAATTTTATTGTTAGCGACCTTAACCAAGAACTTGGTTGGATCTTAATTAATGTTAGCCAACGGACCAAGAATTTTGTGAACTTTCCATTAATTTAATTTGGTTCAAATTAAATGCTAAACGGGGTACGTCTGTGCCCTAGTTTACTGAACCCGTCAATTTGGGTTCGGAAGGAAGTCCCGTTATTTGGTAGATTGTCGTTTTGGTTTTGGGCGGGCCGTAAATCTGTGGTCCGTACGCAGCACAATTGAGAGTAATTTGTCACCTGCAGTCGTAAGTAGAATAATTCTTCAAATTTCATCGTCGATTTAGACCACTTCATTTCTCGTTACTTGTTTTGTTATACTCAAATATAAAGCCCCTCTATATAAATGATTTAAATTCAGATAACTGTGAACTTTTTCTTTGAATTTATAATTGGTACATTTAAAGGACTTAAATTCAGACAACTATGAACTTTCTTTTTGAATTTATAATCGAATTGTATTGTATGGAAAATTTGTAGATTTACTTCAGACTAATTTGCTAAATTCATGTACTGATTCGAGTGAAATTTAATAAACTTTATAAGAGGGCATGTGTTGTTTTAGATGCCTTGCAATAGGCCTCTCTTGTAAGCTGAGGGTGAATTAACATTCAAAGTAGGCTTTTGGAAAGCCGAAGGAACTTACGCCTATCAATTTAAAGGGCCATCCGTCTGGACAGGCCGAGTCATCCTGAACGAAAATAAGAAATAATTTGAAATAGAATTAAAGGGTAGCGCCCACTTAAAGGGTGTCAGTGAAGTGAATTAACATAATTAAAAGGGTGTCCAGCACCATAAATAAATAAACGGGTTGGGCACTGCATAAATGGTGTCAGAAGTTGCAAAAGAAAGAAAGGTGCGCACAACAGCGCTCCATTTTTCAATATTAAACATACACTCATAAAACATATACCATTTGAAAGCTCACATTTTTCTGAGTCTAAAAATGTAGTAATCCAAAAGTATCAATAACAAATAAAAAGTAACTAGATTTAATTAATTGTTTGACGCGTGACGTCATTAACTACATACATTATAAAGGTTGGTTAAGTTATAAATCTTCAGTCTGTGTTGTAAGATGGTATTTTTGGTAATTGTTACGCTAACCTAACCTAACATGAATATGTTATTACATTATCATTTTTTGGATTACTACATTTTTAGACTCAGAAAAATGTGAGCTTTCAAATAAATGGTATATGTTTTATGAGTGTATGTTTAATATTGAAAAATGGAGCGCTCCTAGAGATTTACCCCTCTCTTTAACGTATTGCTTCCCAGTCAGTGGCGTATCAAGGGAAGGGCGAGAGGGGCGACCGCCCCGAGCGGCACTTCCCGAGGGGCGGCAAATTACTGTCAGGCGGGCGCAGTATGCAAAATTTTGGGTTTTTATGTTTTAAAATGCAGGAATCCTTCGTTGATTTTATTAAATTAGAGGGGAAGACTGCTGAGGCAGTTACTGATCTCATTGTCACTAAGCTCAGTGAGGATGGGCTGGATATCCAGAATTGTTATGGTCAAGGGTATGACAATGCTGCTACGATAGCAGGTATTCATCTTGGAGTTCAACGCAGAATTCTTGATGTTAGCAAACACGCTGTTTTCATTCCTTGCAATAACCACTCGCTGAACTTGGCTGGAGTTCATGCCGCGGGACTGAGTCCTAATGCTGTAACTTTCTTTGGAACAATTGAACGAATTTTCGTCTACTTTTCTTCCTCTACTCATCGTTGGGATGTCTTAACAAAACATTCCAAAATCAGTCAAGCGAGTCTCTGATACGCGGTGGAGTGCTAAGTATGATGCTGTTTCTAGTCTTAAGAAGAACTTGACTCACGTTGTTAGTGCCTTGGAAGAACTGAGTGAAGGGGTCTCGAAAATCTGGACACAAAGGGCGATGCTGAGGCTCTGTTGACCTCCATCATGTCATACACATTCATTGTGTACTTATTTTTCTGGATCCAGTGCTGAAAGAAATCAATGATGCTCAGCTATATTTTCAAAGAAAGGGACTTGCTTTGGACCAGTGTGCATTAAAAATGAACTCTTTATCCGTGTTTTTAACTAATGAACGAGAGGCAGTAGTATCAAACGCTGCAGATGCCGCCGAAGAGTTCTGTAATGAAATGGATATCAGTATAGACCGCAGAGTCAGGAGACGGAGAAGAATGCCTGGAGAGCAAGCTCGTGATGCTGGATTGACCGTGCAAGAAGATGTACGCAGAGAATTTTTTGAAATCATGGATCGTTTATTAGCAGAAATTGAAAAAACGCACAGTTTGTTTTAAAAACATGAATGATCGCTTTGAATTTCTGTCTCCTTCGTACCTTTTGAATCAGTCCAAAGATGAAGAAATTAATACCAAGGTCAATAATTTTTCTTCCATCTACAATGACATTAATCCAGGAAGTCTACTGGAAGAAATAAAGCGTTTGCGCAGACATTTGCTCAGTTTCGAAAGCATAAGCGTCGACGATGATCCAAAGAACTGGGATATGTTAAAACTACTTCAGTGGATCGTTAAATGGGATCTAGTGGAATCTTTGCCTCATATAACAATTGCCCTCCGGATCTGTCTAACTACATGCATGTCCGTGGCAAGTTGCGAACGAAGTTTCTCGAAACTGAAACTTATAAAAACTTACCTCAGGTCAACTATAAGTCAATCTAGACTGAGCAATTTGGCGATTATTTCAATTGAACGCGAAGTTGCAGAGACAATGGACATAGAAAAAATCCTTCATGAATTTTCTGTTATGAAAGTCCGAAAATTTAACTAGGCATTATACATTATATAGTTAATGTTAAAATTATGTAGTATATTATCATGCAGAGCTGGGCACTTGCGGTTTTTTTGCGGTACTGCGGTACTGCGGTACTACCGTGTTGGTCGGTACCGCGGAAAGTACCGCGGGAAATTTGAATGCGGTAGCGGTACTGCTGTACTTTCAGCGATCCTTTGCGGTACTGCGTTATGCGGTACCGGTTTGGTAGTGCGGTAGTAGTACCGCAGTACCGCAGTACCGCAAAAAAAAACGCAAGTGCCCAGCTCTGAAATTTATGTACGGTATGAGAATAAAAACCCACTCTAATAGACAGAGTTTATTTCCACGACAGTTTCGACGCCCACTGGCATCCTCCTCGGGTGGATACAGAAAACACAATGAAACAAAACAAGAGGGAAAAACAGTTCAGGGATCGACCGTTAAGAAATTCGCACCTAGGTGCGAATTTCTTAACGGTCGATCCCTGAACTGTTTTTCCCTCTTGTTTTGTTTCATTTGTGTTTCTGTATCCACCCGAGGAGGATGCCAGTGGGCGTCGAAACTGTCGTGGAAATAAACTCTGTCTATTAGAGTGGGTTTTTATTCTCATATTTTGACCTTCACGTAAAAAAGTGAAGTTTTTTGCATTTATATGTACGGTACATTATGTAGTATTGTTAAAATTGAAGTTGCTTTATTTAAGTTTTTCTTCCAATAAAAGTTTTGTTTAGAAGTGTATTTTTGTAAAGGAATTGTTTTTAAAATTAAAAATTGTTGCAGGGGGGGGGTTGGCATTTTCGCCCCGAGCGGCAAAAAGTATTGGTACGCCTCTGTTCCCAGTGTATATCACTTTAACGTATTGCTTCCCAAAAATAGACATTACACAACCAATTACAGTTACATTACAATAGTTTATAATATTTAGAGATTAGCTAGTCGAGAAAATGTAAATTTATGGACAACTTAACTTATTATGCTTTGCCATTTTTTGTGAATGTAAAATATTTGGATCACCTGAAGATCAGGGCCCCCAGCCTTCTGTAGTTAGCCTTATAAGGCTAACTAACGAAAATATCACGACCTAACCTAACCAATCGTTAGGTCGACTGTACGCCCTTGACGATTGGTTAGGTTAGGTCGTGATATTTTCGTTAGTTAGCCTAGATTACCAACCTCTTTCTAACCAACCAACCTTTCTCTTTTTAACATATTGCTTCCCAGTGTTAATCACTTTAACATATTGCTTCCCAGGAGGGATCACTTTAACATATTGCTTCCCGAATGCTTTGGGAAGCAATATGTTAAGGTGATCCATTTTTACCTTTCCAATGACACAGCCAGTAGGTGCAGTTTTTAGTTCATTGGTAAGGTCATCCATGTGTATATATATAGAAAAGATAGGGTGATAATATACCTCCTAGCCTAACACCATTATTTACCTTAAAACCTGGTTTTACAGTGCTTTTCCATCTTACAAACATGGTCTGCTCTGTATACCAGAATGCAAATATCCTAAGTGTATATTAAGGTACCCCTCGACACAGGAGTTTCTTGAAAAGTTTGTGATGGTTAACTCTATCAAATGCTTTTGATGCATCCAAAAAATAGGAATATACATTGCTACTTGACATCTTTCACTTTAGGACGGCTTCCTTTAGCATATAAATACACATGTCAGTACCATGTTTCACTCTAAAGCCAAACTGATTGTCATAAGTAGGGACCTCAGAAAAGTTCGTAAAAGTTTTTATGAATTTTTTTTGAACTTTTAGCCATTTTTATGAACTTTTTAAACTTTTCAGTTTAATTTTTTTTTGAGAACTTTTAGCAACTTTTTAGAAAAAAGAAAAAAAACATAAAATCGTACAATTTGTGCAATTCTTGCTGGAATTTTAGACGAAGAAACAAACTGCAAATCCTATCTAATTGATCTGGTTGATTTGGAAACTGCAAATGGTGACAACATTTGTCAGTTTGTTAATGATGCTCTTATCAAATTGTTTGCGGGGAAAATAGATTACAGTAATGTTATCTATATCGTTTCCGATGGAGCAGCATACATGGTGAAGGCATGCAGAGCTCTAAAGGCACTTTATCCCAACCTTCACCACTGCACTTGTGTTGCGCATGGTCTTTTGCGTGTCGCAGAACTAGTTCGATCAAAGTACAAAAATGTTGATAATTTTGTTTTTGGCATGAAAAAGATATTGGTAAAATGTGTTCATTGTAAAAGACAATTTTCTTCAGAAACTGGCCTTCTGCTCCGTCCGGAACCAGTTCTAACACGCTGGTCAACTTGGCTAAATAGTTGCTTCTATTATGCTAAAAACTTTGTCAATATTAAAACATTTGTTTTAAGTCTAGAACCTGAATAACAAGCCATTGCGGATACCCAGGAATTACTGGGCGATCCAACACTATCACAAGACATTGCTTTCATCGCATCAAACTTTCCGTGTTTGACAGATGCCATCAAGAAACTAGAAGGTCGTTTAAACTAGTAGATGCTATGCACGTTGTACAAAATGTTAAGGACACCATAACCTGTACGCCTTGCAAAGAAAAATTAGAAGTAGTTTTGAAAAAACTCCTGAATTTGACGTTCTCATAAGATATGCTCAGGTTCTGCAAGAAAAAGAAGTTCCCAATTTTAAATGCGATCCAAATATTGTGTGCACAATTAAATGTGCACCAATAGTCTCCGTCAAAGTTGAGCACTTCTTCTCTCGTTAAAAGGACGTAGTGTCGTCAAAGAGACTGAATCTGACCATCGAACATGTAAAAGAGAATATGATGCGGCAATGGAATTGAAGACGTTTTAGATGATTAAGCATTTTTTTCTGCTTGTGTTTCAGTGAAATGCTCCCAGGATTATGTTTACTTTTATTTTTTGTTTTTATACAAGTACAGTAAAGTTCATTTTTGTTTTATGTATTTATCAATAAATATAATAAATAATATAGTTTTTTAACGTGCTTAAAATATGGGATTGTTTTTATGAACTTTTAAAAAATTTTGGGCCAATTTTATGAACTTTTATGAACTTTCAAAGCAAATTTCATGAACTTTTTTCAGGTCTTTAGTCATAAGTCTGCAAGTAAGTACTTATCCTATTATAAATAACATATTCTAACACCTTACAAAGTATACTGGCAACGCTATTAGCCTATAATTATTCTTATCACAGATACAAGCACCCTTAATTTTAACAACTGGCAACAATACAACTGACAAAATGGACTGTGGCAAGTACCCATGTGACATACAGCTTGTGAAACACATTGCAAGCATAGGTATTATACGAGGGCTACAACATTTTAAATGTTCTGCTTGTATGCTATCTAGGCCACAACTTTTGTTATTATCTAACTTATGACTGGCTTACCAGATTTTTTAGTCATTAATTAGTAGCTCCTCAGAGCGTGCTACATTTAGGCATATATTTAGTTTATTCCCCCCCCCCCTCCCCAGGGACAATTAAATAGGGTTTCATAATGATTTTTCCACAGTTCTGCAATGTTTTTTGCACCATGTACAGTTGTACACCCTCTATTACATTTGGCAAGGTAAGATTACTATTGTTAATTATATTAACCTCCTTTCAGAATTCCCTACTGGAAGTATTGCGATTGCCTAATTTTCTGTCTAGAGATTCTCTTCGAAGATTCTCTTCATTTTTCCTTATAAATCTAAGAGCACCCTTGAATCTAGCACGAGTTCTATTTTTCAGTTGGAAGAGTTCCGCCTGACTAGGTTTCCCCATAGCAACCCATTCCACGAATACATTTTTTGCTACATCGTACAAATCAGCACAGTATTCTGCCCACCCTGGATTGACATTTACTTTCCCCCATTTTTTGTTCTTAAAGCTACTTCCACTCGCAGCCTTAATGGCATTTTCAAGCTCACTGTAATACTTATTTAAAAGATCTATATGTTTTACATCATCACAGGAGGGATTCCTACAAGCCAAAGCTTCTGCAGGAATCCTCACAAGTCTTAGTAGTGCATCAGTCTGCATAGTATAGTAATCTACCTCAGAGTGACTAAGATTTGACCAGTTAACCTTATAGTAATCAGCATTATCACAGTCATTATCTAAGTCAGGTGCTACCATACAATCAAGCCCTATTACAAATGGGATATGATCAGATTCAAATACATCATAAAGTATGGACATGCTATTGATTATATTATAACCATCGTGGGAGGCTATACAGTGGTCTAGCCACGAGTGAGTCCCCCAAGCATCACTAACATATGTAAATGAGTCATTAGGGAGTAGCAATTTACTGGCAAGTTTGTAGTCGCATGCCTCACAGTAAATGATAAGAAGCTTAGTAAAATCCGAACCAGGTTTATTGATATTGCTGTTAAAATCACCAACCACTATAACACATGAAGAGTCCAGTCTTCTAGCAGTATATTTAGTTTACAGAATTTATAGAGTTTATAGAGTTAACCATCACAAAATTTCAAGAAACTCTTGTGTCGAGGGGTACCTAAATATATACATACTTAGGATACATGCATTCTGGTATACAGAGCAGACCATATTTGTAAGATGGGAAAGCACTGTATCACGAGGTTTTAATGTAACTAAAGGTGTTAGGCAAGGGGGTATATTATCACCTATCTTTTCTGTATATACGTGGATGACCTTACCAATGAACTAAAAACTGCACGTACTGGCTGTGTCATTGGAAAGGAAAAAATTAATCATTTAATGTATGCTGATAACCTTCAGTGGTGGGCACCGTTAACCAAAAAGTTAACTTCGTTAACCGCTAATCCGTTAACCAAAAAGTTAACTTCGTTAACCGTTAATCCGTTAATTCGTTAAACATGTAACGGAAGTTACCGATAAACCGTTAACGTTAACTTTTATTATAAAAAAAATGAAAAACACAATATATATATAATTTAATTTTCCCTCTTCTTCTCGTTCTCCATTTTGTCCATGAGATGCATGTTGCCCTTCATGAAAATTAGTATATCAAAGTTTTCATCAGACAGGGATGATCTCTTGGCCCTCAGGATGTCCTTGCCCATAGAGAACAAACGCTCCACTGCAGCACTGGAGGGGATGGCTGTGTTGAACTTGATGAACAAGTCCACCAACACTTGCTCACCCAAGAAGGCAGCATCTGTCAGCAAATCCTTGGAGTTGGTCTCCAGCCAGGTCTTGACCAAGTTCTGGGCCTTGCCCTTGAGTGACCTGTGGCTTCTGCTGCTCTCTTTTGTCTGGATGACAGCACTGAAGAAGTCATCCTCCTCCTCCTCCTCGTTGTTGCTGCCTCCACTGTTGCTGCCCACTTCGTTGGACTGCTGCTTCATGGCCTCCTCGACTGTACCCTCCATGCTTTTCCTCACCCTGGAAAAACCGGGTAGAAAAATAATTATGGAGATTTTAAAGATGTGGTACCTAGAAGTACCGCCAGGACATAAAGGGTTAAGGTGAAAACGCTCCCATTGTAAGACATCAATTGACTTAATTTATGTCATCAAAGTGACATGAGAATTGAAATCTTACCTGATCAGTTTTATGGTTCTTGAAATGTATCAAGGAGACTACTAATAAGGTACTCACAGACATATTATAAATATACATGACTTACTTGACAACGATTATTTTTAAATATTCACTAGCACAAACATGTTGCGCAAGAGACAGACTGCAAATGAAACGAATGTAGTTATTTGTTGTAATTGTTACATATATATTATTGAAAGTGCCTTAAAATGCTCGTGATATTTCTTGAAAGAAGTTGAAACATTCAACTCAAATGGCAAATCTTTCCGCCTGATTTAACAGTCGACCATGTTTTGCTCAAACCAATGCCATAAATAACTACCATATTTGGTAAGACACAAATTGTGGCGACGGAAACAAATATATCGCCTGATTTTGCACTGCGGAAATGGAAATTCGTTCATCACTATTAACAGTGGCGGATTAATTGCGCACCTGCTCAGCACTGAAAATAATAGAAACTTTTAAACGTTTATTTATTAATTTTTTGGGTTAACGGACTTGAGTTAACGGAAGTTAAATGTAACGGAAGTTAATTAGTCCGATAATGATTTTCAAAGTTAACTTAAAAGTTAAATCGTTAACGAAAAAGTTAACTTCGTTAATTAACGATTAACGGATTAACGGTTTGTGCCCAGCTTTGATAACCGTGTTCTTCTGTCACCCTCTCCCCATGAGCTGAGAGTACTATTGGAGATATGTGAACAATATGGTATAGAAAATGACATCACCTATGATGGGGCAAAGAGTTGTATTTTGATTTTTAGGTGTAATCTACTGAAACATATATCATGTGGGTCTTTTGAAATGAATGGTCAGATAATACCTGTCAAAGACACATGTAAATACTTAGGTCATGTAATTACTCACGAGCTGCGAGATGAACTTGATATTGAGAGGCAACGTAAAAAGCTATATGTACAGGGTAACATGCTTGTAAGGAAATTTGGTATGTGTTCAGAATCAGTTAAAACTTATCTTTTTTAGAACTATACAAAAACTGTTATGAATAAACTCTCGGTTGCTTATAATAATATTTTTCGTATACTACGTAGAAAACCAAAATGGTGCAGTGCCAGTTTTATGTCTACTACGCGTAACCTACCTACCAGCAAAATGTTAATCCGGAAGAAGATATATAATTCCATTACTAGGGTCCAAAACAGCTCTAATGTTTTATTGTGTAATGTCCTGTCTTCAGATACTGTGTACTTCTCACCTATATGACAGGCTTGGTTCAGACAACTGCTGGTTTACAATACCTTATTTTTGTAATGTAGCAAAGATTATATATGCATATTAAGTTGTGTTATAATAAGATTGTATTTGTGTAATAAAGTAGGGGGGGGTGTATTAGACCCCGCCAGTTATTAAGCTATTTAAATAACAATAAAGGTACTTCTTTAGGGTCTACCATAGATACCAGCGTCCCACAAACGACCTACTACTAGTCCTACTTTACTAATTTAGAAGCTATAGACATTACCCCTAACTGATATAATAATTAGACAACTTCCTGCTTAAATTTGTCACTTTAGAAACATCACCAAATTAAAATTAGCACCAACGATTTAGTCAGATACAAAACTACATCTCTTTCGTTCAGCCCAAATCAACGAACAGACCGCGTTCCGCTGTTTATCTTTTTGTGTTGCCATTCAGCTTTCTTTTAGCGACTTTTCCCTTTATATATATATAGAGAGAGAGAGAGACACACACACACACACACACACGTCACCTCAATTTGTATGTTGGGTTAAATGGCTGGCCTTATTTTTGTACTTGTATGTTAGGTTAAGTGGCTATGGATTGTGAATGATCCGCAATAAAGTTTTTTTTTTTGGTTTAATCAAATTCTTAGCTAACTACGACATTCTAGCAAAAACACAATTTGGATTTAGAGAAGGCCACACCAGAGAAGACACCATCAATACGTTATAAGAAAATATCTATAAAAACCTAAACTACAAGAAACACACAATCTTAGTTTTCCTTGACCTATCGAAAGCTTTTGATACGCTCTCACATAATATCTTACTAGATAAATTAAGCACATATGGCATAAAGAGAAATATACTAAATTGGTTTAAGTCATATCTTTCTATTCGTCACCAGTATGTTAAAGTAAATTATATTTCATCAGAATATGCTGTATTGGAAAGTGGGGTTCCACAAGGATCTATCCTTGGACCCTTACTCTTCTTAATGCATGTAAATGATTTTTATCGATCAGCAACATTAGATTGTATAGCGCAGTCAAAATAGCCCAAAATTAGCAGTAACCTAGAAAAAATTGGTATAGAAGGTTTATTGGTACCAAAAGAAGCAGAATTTTGTCCTCTATAACATATCCAAAATCCACAAACATCCGCCTTGGGGAAAAATTTTTATGTGCAAATTAGTTAATTGACATATTATAGCCTTTTGGAGTGAGAAAGTTCTATATACATGTTTGTAAAATCACACATATTCTTCATAAATTATTGTGAAATTATTTTATGAGAAATAAATCATCCTGTTCTTTATTTTGTGCAGTTATTCTTAGATAATTTAGTAATTTGACATGCTAATTAGCTAATTGTTGATATATATTGTGTATGTTGATGAATTAGATATCTGGCATCATGGACTTGGCGTCCACGCGTTTATTGCCTGATATAATATGTCTCTCATTTTCTCGGTACGTTTCGTTCTCTCGAGTTATGTTACCTGTGTTGATTTAGTTATTTGTAAATACGGATATCTTGCATAATTATGGTTCATCCGGAAGTTTGTAAACACTAATTAACCTTTTTTCTCTACTTTCAGATGATAATAAAAAGCAATGATGTCTGAAACACTTATAGAAAGTCAAGAAAGAGAGTGTGCGATTTGCCAAACAGGATTCGATGACGGCATTCCTGAAAGATGTATTTTACTCACGGAGAAGGGGTTACAGACATTTGAACGATTTAGTGTTCAACGAGAAGATACGGAAACTTCGGAACGCATAAGAAAATGTAGAGTTTCAACTTTAAGAGTTGCTGTACACTAGACATGTCGAAGAAACTACACAGATCCGAAACGGTTAAAACGAGGTTTCTCATGTAATCCTCCTGTTCTAAAGAAACTAAGATCTTCATTTTCTGGTGCCAGTAATACGTTCCAGTAGAAAAGTGCATGTTTTATATGTGGAGTACATTGTTCAATCGATTTAAAACATCCTGAGAGAAATATAGTATATGCAGTAAGAACCTTGCCATTCCGAGATTTGGTAATCGCTGCATGTGATAAAAGAAACGATCAATGTAGTGAAATAAAACATAGAGTTGTACAATTGCATAGATCTTGTGGCAGAGGAAGCCATGTATCATAAGTCATGCTACACGCGATTAATGTTAGGCAAGCTAATGTGTTCATCATCAACAGCACATACATCAATAGCTGGTCGCTATGTGGACAGTGATATGATAATTCATTTCAATAGATTGTGTGACTGGTTGGAGAATGAAGCAGATGCAAATGAATTGCATGCCAAAATGATTGAGCTGTCAAATGGCTGTGAAATTTACTGTAGGAAAACATTAAAAAAAAAATTGATTGAACACTACGGTGAATGTATACACTTTGCAAATATTGGTGGTAAAGTTGTATGCTTTCGCAATACTGCGAATTTCATTCTAAACGATAAGTGGTACACTGATAAGGATGAAAATATCAACAAAGAAAGTGAGCGTATTGTCATTGCTGCTACTAAGCTAATCATGGGAGATTAGAGAACGTGAATATAGCACTGATGAATACCCATCAAATGATGACATAAGTAACTGTAATAGTGACATTCTGCCACGTTTGTTGAAGATTCTGTTAAAAGGGTTGGTCACTTCAAATTTAAGACAGAACAGTATTGGCAGTGGCGGTCCTAGCTTACATGACGCCCTGGGCGAACCTCACCTTCAGCGCCCCCCCCCCTGTTCGCCAACACACACACATTCGAATCCCCCCAAAATAAAGGACAGACATAACTCTTTCACAAAATAACTTTTTATTGGACTAATTGTTGGAACTTCAGAACCAAAACAAAGACTCAAATTTCTGAATTTTACAAATCCTTCATCACGTAAATAGAATAACTCACTTAAGAGAATGTAATTATGATACTATGAACAGGAAAAATACAAATTAAATTGCACAACTGCCATAAATAAACTAGAGAATCAAATTTCTAAATTGTACAAATGCTCTATCACATAAATAGAATAAGACACTTAAGAAAGGGTAATTATTATGCTACACTTTGAACAAGAAACAAAATAAATTGCACCACAGCACAACTGCCATCTAAAGCCTGACTCTTCTTACCTTCCTTGATGCAAAGTCATGAATTAAATCATCATATGAAATCTGCTCAGCAATTGTATGATTTATACTGATGATGGCCAGACCGGTAAGGCGTTCCTGTGACATAGTTGACCTCAGGTAGGATTTGATGAGCTTCAGCTTTGAAAAGCTCCTCTCTGCTTCAGCAACAGTGACTGGAAGAGTAAGACCAATTCTGAGAGCAGTCCACAAATTTGGATATATTTCAGAGAGCTCCCTTTCATGGATAAATGTCAGCAGTTCAAGCAAGGATATGGTCTTTGATGGCAAGTCAGGCAAGTTCTTCAGCTCCTGTGCAAGCTCTCTGCCATCCAAGTCAGATTGTCCCTTAAAGTGTAGTGTTTTACTAAGGTTCACACATTGTTCTGTCAGCTCCTCAAATGTGAGATTTTGGAAATGTGTCAGTACTCCAAACTTCTCTCCCACAATTTCCAACGTGGAAAATCTTTCCTGAATGGCTGATGTTGCAGCATCAACCACTGCATTGAAAAATGTCACCTCCAGCTTCTTCAAAGCATCAATCAAGGGCTCATCAGATGCTTCATAGGAGAAGTGCCGCTTTGTGGACCTCAGCCGTTTTTGTTTTAACACAGCCTCCACATTCATTTGTTCACAGATATCTGTGGCTGCCATTTGTGCAGCCACAAAACCTGTTGCCCTGTAATTGCGGAGACCTCTCTGTTTTTTTTAGGAGATTTACTGCAACATCAACGTGCATGCTAGGAGACTGCATCTGCTTGCTCACATGCTGAATTTGGCACAACAGGTCATGCCACACCACTGAACAAATGGCGAAGCGGTATGACCCAACCTCCTCTGACAGAGATTGAGCCTCGACCTTTATTACAGAGTCTTTGGTGTGGTCCCTCACCTCGATCAGTGCATCTCTCACTGCAGCTGCCTGATATCTCAGGGGCTCCACACTCTTGATCTTGCTTTCCCACCTTGTATCAGACCACATCTTCAATGTGATGTTCACATGTTTTTTCAAAATGGCCCATCGTTGTGTGGAGGCTGAAAACAAGTTGTAAAGCTTCTGCAAGATGCCAAAGTAACTTGTGGCATCAATAGATCCCTTAGCAGCCTTTATTCCCAATAATATTAATCTGGAAGCATTTTGCATTGTTTAGGTCTTTTATGGGAAGGTTTATGGAAAATGCAATAGATGGTTTTTTATTAATAAAAATATATTTATTGATCTTTTATTATTTATTTTATTTTATTTTTTATTTTTATTTATTTCTTTATTTATTTATTCTTATTTTTATTTTTATTTTTTTTGCAGGCGCTCATGCCGCCCCTCCACAAATGCCGCCCTGTGCGGCTGCCCATATTGCCCATATGAGGAACCGCCACTGACTGTATTGGCCAATGTATATTACATGCTGCAAAACCACGTTCAGTGATACCGCCACTTCTTTTCGGTCTCGGTATAGAACTTGATCATGTGTTTGGTTCTAGGTGGCTGATTAACGAACTATACAGCTTGGGATTCTCAATATCATACAGTGAGGTTCAAAGATATAAACAGTCTGTTGTACAGAATGAAAATGATATTGTATCACAATACTTACCAGGAAGTTTTACACAATGGGTCGCTGACAATATTGACCATAACATAGCAACATTAGATGGCCAAGGCACATTTCATATACCAGTACTGAATCACAAGATGAGATTTCTGAGACGGTGGCTTCAGAGGAATCTGACTCCAATACTGAACTGACAGAAAAGCTGCAACTGTGTGACATTGAAGAAATCCACAGACTGTATGATAAATTAGTGGAACACGACTTATCGGAAGATGAAGTTGACAACTCACAAGCTCTTAAAAAGTTTGATGATTGTATCAGTGCCTTTAAAGACAGACTAAGTAGTAAATCAAGAACAGCATGCCTATGGCTGCAGTACATGAAATATATAAATGTGCTTAAACTATTTATCAGAGCAGAACGAACTGGAAACTGGAATGCACATCTTGTGGCTGTAGGTCAGATGCTAAATCTGTCTGCTGCTACGGGACATAACAACTATGTCAAAATCTATCTACAAATGATGTTGAAATTGCCAAATGATCATCCGTGGCTGTTTGAGATGTTCTCTAAGCACGGATATCATACTGTCCGCCGATCAGACCGGTTCTGGGCAGGATTGTGGACAGATTTAATCATAGAACAAATAATGATGAGGGCAATGAAAAGCCGTGGTGGAATGACAAGAGGAAGGAGTATGACAGAATTGGTTCGCCTCTTATGGGTATACACTATGCACAAATGTGCTGGAGTACACACTGCTATGACAAAGTTAACGGGGAATAGGCATGAGACAAGTGAACAGCATGTTGATGTCAGCAGATCTAGAAAAAGCCATGACTACATTGATGTTGCAAGCATGTTGGACTGGTTCGACACATATGACCCATTTGATACACAGGATCCGCGTTTACGTGGTTTGGCATCAGGATTAACGGCATCTGAAAGGGACAACATCAATTGTGATAAGGTTGAGGATGTGGGTCTGAGTATCCATAGGAAAATAGATAATGCCTGCTTACAAGATGTCACAATGAAAAAAGGCGACCATGTACAGACATTAGTCAACTAACAAAAGGGTATATATATATATATATATATATATATATATATATATATATATATATATATATATACAGTCGGTGACAGAAGTCTTGTCGTAAATCTCCGCATACCATATCTATTCTGGGCGACAAGGCGTCTGTCACCGACTGTATACATAAATTTTTATAAAAAAAATTCCCCAAGGCGGATGTTTGCGGATTTTGGATATGTTACAGAGGAAACATTTCCGCTTCTTCTGGTACCAATAAACTTTCTATACTAATTTTTTCTAGGTTTAATCCTATTTTGACTGGTCTAGTATTCAGTATGCAGATGATACAACACTCACTTCTGCGCACCACGATATAGTCAGGGGGCTTAATCATATAATTGTTCAAATCATTCCAAAAGTGCCATTTTTGGACCACAGGTAGCTATGACCATACTAATTTGAATGTTTGCGGGAGCCAAGCTGGGCTCCCACTGTGGCGGCCATATTGGCCAAATCAAAATGGCCGCTGTCCAAAATGACATCCACTTGAGTACCAATACTAGTACAGGTTACATAGTTAACTTGATAAAAAATAAGAGTCAGCATCAACATCTTTTGCTATTAAACTTTAGTATATACGCAAGTACAATCTTCTTTATTCCTTTTACTCACAGTACTGCATCTCATGATAATGTCTATCCAATAGATGGCTGTTCACTGATTAATAGTCGTCATTGTTCAGGCAGCCACCCTCACACTTGCAGAGTGTCGTACATCGAATTCCAGCACTACTGCATTTGCAATTCCCTCTGCAGGCTTTAGTGCATCCGCAATGAAGGAGAAGAGCACATGCCTTACTGGCATCAGCGAGAGTTGTCCAGAAAGGGAGCCATTGGTTGCTGCGCTTGTCATATTCCCATCCCCATTTATTAAAAGCAGGGAGTGTCTGATGGCATGTGGTTGACTGCTTCCACACAAAACTTGCCTGCAACAATGACCTCTTGATATGCTGGAAGAGGGCAGCTTGGGTAGGTGGTATGCTGTCCAATGATCGACTGCCACTAGAAAACAGATGGTGCCTGGCTACGTTTACAGATGCTTGTCCACATGTTTTACTGTACATGAGCACAACAAACCTCTCAATGTGTGTCATTTCAGGAGATACTAGACTGAAGGACTCGGGGTCTTCAGTCAATTTGATCATGGTTTCAGTTAAGTTTGGTGTATTATTCCATGCAGTCCATGCTGTCTTCTTCCCACATCCAAGAAACTGAGACGTAGTGTCGCAGCCTGTTAGTGCATGGAACAGAGGTAGAGCCAGCGACTTTGATGGACCAAGCTGTGATTGAATGCTGTGCAGTGGGATGTCTCGGTAATATTTGCCACTACCAAAACCAATCCAGAGTTCTGTTAGGTCAAGCTGTTGAAAGAAAGCAATGGCAAGAACGACTATGTCACTGTCAACAGTGCGGATGAATGCTTTCTTGTGACCCTGAGATGATGCGTGAGCAAGATGCAGAATGATCCGCGTATCTGCCTCTGTGTGGTTGCATGGTTGGAGCCCTGATATATCAAATGCTTTATTGGAGAGCACAGTTTCTATTTCAGTGCTGAGGAGGAGTTTTCCACCCATGTCAATCTTGATCAGCTGTTTACTGATAAAGACGAACAGTTCCTTCTTGTTTTCCACATTTTGGATAGGTGATTGGTCACAGTAATGCATGTTCCATGAAAATCACCACGTGACAAATTTCCCGTTTTGTTGCTGTCCAGATTGTCTACATCATGTGTAGTGAAAACTGAAAGTCTTGTATTTGTGGGTAGAACAATACCGTCTTCAGTGTGTCTCTTGCAAACAGCAAGAGCTACCTGTGTTTTGACTTCCATCACACGGTCATATGAGACAGAGAGCCCAAGGTGATGGGCATTCTCTATCTGGTGCTTGAATCTGGCATCTCCATGCAGTTTAATACCATGGTAAAGTGGGAATTGCGTTTTACGATCCCTATTGTGACGGATTTGGGTGCTGTCTGATGAAGATGCATATTTTACTGTGTTGAATATCAGCAGTTGGCACAGTGTGCACGCAATCTTCGCCCTTGTGCCCAGTTCAGCATCACTGTTGGATTGCTCTCTACTATGTTTATCGATATTACCTTTAGGACCCTGGAGGACAACATTGATGAAACCTAACAGTGTTTCTTCTATGGGGGACGTCAGGCATTGTGGAGAGAATGAACCATTAAATGGCTCTTGTTTCTGAAGGATTCGCTTTCGTAGTGCCATAGCAGCACGTATCAATAACACAGCTTCATCTTGATTGATTTGTGAGGAATGGTAGCTTTGTTCTAGCACAGCACCCACTTTTGCCTTGTGGCTAATGAATACATCTCTCCCCTGTGCATAGGAAGCCCACTCAGGAAGATGCTCAAGCAGATGGTCTTTGAATCTTGTTGCATGAGGTTCTCTACCAGAACAGGGATGTCCTAGATCTGACATCATTATCTTGTACATTTCCCGTAAGTCAGACAACTTGTGGACCTCAGACTGAGAGTCATCCACAAATGCCACTAACTGTGCTATGACCATGGGATCAAATGGGGGAGGCTTGGGTTCACTTGAAGATCGACGTTCAACTGCACGAGCTCCATCACGAAGCCGCCAATAGCATTGTACATGATAACATGCATCCATTGCATGTGCATCAGAACCTGCAGTCAAGCGCCCATATAAATGCCAGTTGTTAGTTGTTTTTGCCCAATTCTTCAGATTTTGATCAATGTTGTCACTTAAGGCTCTATGAAGATCATGCTGATCCTCACCCAGACATATGATGCAGAATAATGTTTCTGGAGGTGATCCGTAACTTGATCTGAGTTTCTTCGGACTTATCCCAGCTGCACATTCATCTTGCGTGGCCACTTTTCCTCGTGCCCGCTTTACCCTGTAACTGTTGCATGCACTCCTACAACTTTTATGATACACTGCAGCATGTGATTGGAGGGTTGCTGCAATTTCTGAGCCATCATCGAGCTCACTAACCTTGATACCAGATGGAACAGCATTGAGCTGCACAAAATCATTCAGATCTCTTTCAAGAGATGAATATCCCTGTTCTTTTGGCTGTTGTAATGCCTCGTCTTTGCCGGACTGACATAGGCAACACAGTGTCCAATTAATTCCAGTTATGTTAGTAGACATGTTGAGGTATTAATGTTCTACTACACACTACTAACTACACACTAACGAGATCTTCATATCTGCAGGCCTGAAGAGACTAGAATGTGAAGAAGACCACCACCGCATAGACTTGCTTCAGAGGAATACAGGTATGCCAACACCTGCAAAAATAATAAAAAATAGATTAATAGTGGACAAAATGTCAGTAGAAATCCAATGTAAACGTTAATATAGCTGTTACAACCACAAATCTAAGTGCAATAATTATGTATCATGATTCAATTGACATAAAATGTACATTTCTTATAAAATAATATCAAATGTGGATATATACGACCTGACGTATATCTTGAATTAAAAAACAAATATCAGAACTGGATTCTCTATACTCAAAAACATACAAAAAGTGTCATTATTTGCTGTTCTACTATGATTGGTTGTTATTTTATCGCCCAATGTCAGACCAGATGGCGGCCATCTTGGATTCGTCCATAATGGCCGCCACAGGGAGAGCCCATGTTGGCTCCCGCAAAAAAATGAATGCTTATGGTCATATCTACCCCTGGTAAAAATATGGTACTTTTGGAACAAAGGGAACAATCGGGGTGATTTTTTGGATTAAGCCCCCTGACTAAAATCAACTACCTAATAAACGAAGTGAACAGGCAATTAGATCATGTCTCTAAATGAATATGTGCAAATAAGCTTTTACTAAACCTAAGAAAATCATCATATATGATTGCAACTAAAAAAACTGCAATCGTGCACACACCATTATAATTGGAAACACTCCCTTTGCAGAAGTAAACGAAGTTAAAGTTCTTGGCATCAAGTTAGATGAAAAATTAAATTTCAAAAGCCACACAGAAGATATCAAATAAAAAATATCTAGATTTCTGTACATAATATTTAAACTGAAAAAAAACAATTCCCAAAATGCCCTCCTCACACTGTATTACTCATTTATTCATCCACATTTACAATATGGAATCACAGCATGGGGTAGTATAAGGAATTATGTATGATATCTGCTGGAAGTAATCCATAAAAAGTGCTTACAAACTCCCTCAAACAATAATAACATTATCTCATACCTATCCAATGTTCAAAAATGTAAATAAAACTAAATGACCTGTATAAACTTACTGTCGGTGTCAGTATGTACAAAGTTGCTAATAATAGGAACTATATTTCGCTCATTCACAGGGTGATTACGTCGGACCAACCATAATCACAGAGGTGGGTGGTAGTGAAGTAGATATAACTTACTTAAGTAGCTTTTTCGAGAATGTACTTTCTAGAAAGTACATTTTTTTTGTAATACTTTTACTCTACCTTAAGTACAATCTTGGGAAAAATTTTCTACTTTAACTTAAGTACAATGTTGCGAAAATCTGAAAAGTACGAAGTAACAAAACAGCTGTATGCAGACATAATAATAATAAATAAATAATTAAACTAAGACTAAGACTAAGTATGCTTGACAATTTCATTCGAAATTGGTAAGCAAATTCTGGAAAAACCTGCTTTCAATCTGCCACCTCTCAATGTCAAGTATCGAGAGGGAGAAGACACCGAAACCGGATTATTCCAGATTTTGTTTACCAAAACATTTGGTTTCATTAACCAATCAGAAGAGTCATTCAGTACAGTATTTTAAGGTAGCCAATTGACTTTTTCGATAGCTGATGACGTCACTTGTTTCACGCATGCGCGCTCCTCTCCATCTCCGCTCGTACTGTAGACTTAGAAATTGGAGGTTAGTGTACTTGAGTAGTTAGCTATAGCCTGTAAATAATCGGATGTCGAGTATGTCGGAGATTGTCGGCTCTTTTTCAAACTCAGAAAATAGTGATCGCCATCCTGGCCGTATCTGGAGCAACTTTTTAAATTTAAGAATATTGTGGGTTGAATGAAGTCTGTTTGCCATAATGATGTTTATTTTATATTATTATATATTTGTTGTGTATTTTATTTCATTTTTGAAAAAAATACTTCTTACTTTTCAGTACTTAAGTACATTATAAAACACTTACTTTTGTACTTCAACTTAAGTACTTTTGATAACGTGTACTTTTACTTTAACTTGAGTAAATTTTTTAAAGATTACTCGTACTTTAACTTAAGTAACAAATGAAAGTACCTTACCCACCTCTGCATGATAATCATAATCCAAGTCTTCCCAATAATTTCATACATAAACCAAATTATTTAATGCAAATTGCAGGAAATGCCTTTTCCTACAAAGGGGCAGATATCTGGAACGCTATACCTATAAATATCAGACAAGCACCATCGTTAATTTCGTTTCGCAACTCACTAAAGAAACACTTTATTAACTTCTATTAATGTATGTGTGTGTGTACGAAGTGTCCTAGAAGTCTGGACTCATAGGGAAAATAGACATTATATTTTTAAAGTGAAACAAACACATTTCTAATGTCAGTTTTACATATTTCAGGAAAGAAAATATCCTGACGGCTCAGTATACTAGTCAAGAGAAGGTGGAACCAGGGCCGTAACTAGGGTTTAGAAATTAGTGAGGTCCAGATTTTTTTCGAGCGCGGCGGGACGAGCAAAATTCAGACCAAAATGACATCTACAAACACAACCCAAGCTATACACTAAACACAAAACCCTTGTCTATAATTAAATACTGTACAAAGGGACCTGTTAGCAAAAATACTTTTATTAAAGCTGCACGGAGAACGGTTCAGTCTCTTTTTTTTTTTTAGGAAATAATTACCGAGGTCCGGACCTCGGTGACCTCATAGGTAGTTACGGCCATGGGTGGAACTGGTATTGTTATATGTTTCCGAAAAAAGCCAGAGGGAGGCATGTCAGTTATTTCACGAACATTCCTCCCTCTGGCTTTTTCCGGAAACATGTAGCATCACCAGCTCCACCTTCTCTTGATTGGTATACTGAGCCGTCAGGGTATTTTCTTTCCTGAAATATATGAAACCGATATTAGAAATGTGTTTGTTTCACTTTAAAAATATAATGTCTGTTTCCCTATGAGTCCAGACTTCTCGGACACCCTGTGTGTGTATATATATATATATATATATATATATATATATATATATATATATATAGCGGACAACTGAGACGTTTGCAATCATCTTTGCAACTTTCAGCAACATGCCATCAACAATGCGATATAACTCATCAAACCAAACTCAACAAAGATGACGTCATACCAAGCGAGCAAAAGATGACGTCACAGCGCGGGAACCTCAAGATGAGCGTCGCAGCGCTTTCGCTCTTCGAAGGCAACTCAGAATCTCAGTGACCCCACGAGCTACCACCATGTGAACATCATTCGTGCAAGGCCCCATTGGCCTTTTAATATCACTCAATTAACTTTATATGTATAAAGAATCTATCAATATGTCGCGCGTTATTAATTGTCATATTGTAAGCATCAATTCAAGTGTACACATTACCAGTATTTACAATGTAAACAATCAACAATTCAGTCGCATTCTTAAATCATTCGAATCAATATATTTTGTATTAAAATAAACAAAAGAAAACTGAATCTATCAATCAACCTAATTAATAACTTAATTAATAACATTATTTGATCTGCAAAGATCATGGTGATCCCAGCCTTATCATTAACAATTAACCATATCCATTATCATCCTTATTATTATAGTGCAAAAAAACATTACACTCTATATATATATATATATATATATATATATATATATATATATATATATATTGCAACGTATAAATATTACTAAATGAAAATCACCTATATATGCAAAATTCACAATCTTAAATTGGGTGCAATGACAAGCTATATAAATTATATGTTAAACGTTTCCATTATATTACGCCATAGTAATAATATGCCTCATTTATTTTTTTGTAACTAAGATTATATCATCATTTCTAATTTGTAATATTAGAAATTAATTATTATCGGTATTTCAACATGTTCTGTTTACCGTATTGTTTACCATTTTTCTTTTCTATTATTTCTATTATCATACCGTATTGTTTACCTCTTCCTTTTCTCTTATTTCAAAGATTATTTCAATTTTCATTCGTAATGACAGAGTTAACTAAATGCAACTCTATTTTATTTTCCATTAATTAATTCTATTTATATTTCTTAATTTCCTTTGTGAAAATAGAAATGAATCTCAAAGATTTTTGCCTGAAAAGCTGTCACGACTCCCAACGGCATATTCAGATAAGAATACTGTAATTAAACTATTTGTCACTAAAAAATACAAAATTAAACGTTTAACACCAACATTGTATAAACCTATATAGACGTAATGTATATCTAATGTAATGTGTTCTTCCTGAATAAAGATTTGTAGTGAATACTCTTATTTTAGTTTCAAGATAAATGTTAATTTTACCGTCTTGAATTTCGGAATAGTATAAATTCATTTTAAATTAGTTACCCCATTATAATTCAATTGTGAACCACATTAATACTAATTTTATGTATACTATATTATTTTATTGTATGTAAACATAATTAATTATATATCACAATTGTCAGTTAATTATTTATATTCAAATATTTATTTTAATCTAATACCATGTCCATTTTACAAATAAATAATAGAAAACCAAGGGTTATATTTTCCACCTTTGGTACTGTCGCAGTCTAACGGACTCAATACGGCTAGTGAGATAATCACTGGTTGGTACTTAACCAGCGGCAGTGCTTATGGCTACATCATCCAGGTTAACCTATACCGGATAGATGCGCTACGGTCCCAAGCCGTAGCTTGCCTAGGCCGACGACGACGACGTAAACCAACAATTGGTGACCCCGGAGCTGGATTACCCCTTTTACCCGAACGACTAGGACTAGACTGTAATGTCGTTCGTGCCCATCACCCCCTTCACCCGAACGACTAGGACTAGACTGTAACGTCGTTCGTGCCCATCACCCCCTTCACCCGAGCGACTAGGATCAGACTGTAATGTCGCTCGTGCCCTCTGCCCCTCACCCCTGCCCGTGCGCTCTGTGCCTGCGCTCGTCTCAACCTCCACTCCTTCGTTGGTAACTTGTCGTCTTGCTTGTACGTCAGCACGATCATGTTTTGTCCTCTCTACCAGCGAGCATCATCTCTGAAGTCCGTGACGTCATCGTGTCTACTTCCACGAGTGAGGACCCATACAACGATCTGAAGTCTGCCATCCTGTGCCGCACCACTGTCTCCGAGCGTGAGAAACTACATCAGTTAATCTCAAAAGAAGAACTTGGAGACCGTAAGCCCACTCAAATGCTGAGGGCTATGCAGTGCGCTCTAGGCGAACGCGCACAAACCTTCGATAAGGACATCTTTAGACAGTTGTTCTTGCAGAAACTTCCTCCATCAGCTCAGCGTGTCTTGGCCACTATGGATCCTGCTACTCCAGTTGATAAACTAGCAGAAACTGCCGACAAAGTAGTGGAGATTGACACAGCTCCGGTCAACAACGTGAACACACAATCGGAACTGGAGTTGAAAGTGGAAGAGTTAAGTCAACAACTCAACCACGTTTGTTCTCTGCTACAAAATCAACGGCAAAGAAGCCATTCTCGGTCAAGATTTACGAAGAGGCATCGTTCGAGTTCCGGGAAGATCTGCTTCTACCACTCGAAATTTGGAAAGAAGGCTAGGAAGTGCATCTCCCCTTGCAATTTTTCGTCGGAAAACCCCAGCAGCGAGTCCTAATGGCGTCTAGTACTCGCACTGCCAACCTGTTATTCATAAAGGACAGGAACTCTGGTGTCAATTTCTTGGTCGATACCGGAGCGTCAGTCAGTGTATTCCCTCAAAAATCTGGTCATACGCACTCGGAATCTCCGCCTCTATACGCTGCTAACGGTTCACGCATACCCACGTACGGTACTCAGTCGCGTGAACTAAACTTGGGCCTTCACCGATCCTTCAAGTGGATTTTCATCTGTGCTCAAGTGCAGCATCCCATAATCGGCGCTGACTTCCTCCAGCATTTCAAACTCCTGGTGGATCTTGACAAGCGACGCTTATGCGACCAGGCCACACTGCTTTCTGTTCTTGCCAAACAGGTTGCCCTTCCGGACGCCTCGAACTCTGCACTTTCCCTCGTTCCCCCTAATTCCATGTACCAGTGCCTTTTCCAGCGATATCCAGGAATTCTTCAACCGATGCAGATGGGTGATACCATTAAGCACACCATTACCCATCACATTACAACAAAAGGTCCCCCTGTGTTTGCAAAACCCAGACGTCTTGCCCCGGACAAACTGAAAGCTGCCAAATCGGAATTCCAGCTTATGATAGATCTTGGGATAATAAGACCTTCCAAAAGCAGTTGGTCCTCTCCCCTACACCTGGTCCAGAAGAAGTCAGGAGACTGGAGACCATGTGGGGATTACCGGTTTTTGAATTCGACAACCATCCCGGACCGATATCCGGTACCAAATGTCCAAGACTTTACTTCTCTTCTCCACGGCAAATCTATCTTCAGTAAAATAGATCTCGTTAAGGCTTTCCACACATTCCCGTAGAGCCTTCGGATATTCCCAAGACTGCAGTTTGTACACCATTTGGTTATTCGAATTTGTGAAGATGCCGTTCGGGCTACGGAATGCTGCGCAAACCTTTCAGAGGTTTATAGATGAGGTCACCAGAGGCTTAGACTTTGTTTATGCCTACATCGATGATTTGCTTTTGGCCAGCTCAACGGAAGAGGAACATAAGGAACATCTTTCATCTCTTTCAACGCTTAGAACAATACGGTGTTACTATTAATGCATCTAAGTTTGTGTTTGCACAGCCAACCTTGGAATTCTTGGTCACACGATTTCGCAGCACGGAATTACCCCCCTTCAGGACAAGTGTGAAGTGATAAAAAATTACCCTATGCCAAATAATCAGCGTGAGTTACGTCGGTTTCTAGGTTTGGTAAATTATTACCACAAGTTCATTAAAACTGTGCCAGTGTTCTTGCTCCTCTACACGCTATGATCACACACAAACGCAAGGTAACGAAATTGGTATGGTGTAGCGATAGTTTACAGGCGTTCGACAATGCCAAAATGCTATCAATAGTGCATTGTCTCTGTCATTTCCTATCAGTGATGCCCCCCTAACTCTGACGGTCGATGCCTCAGATGTTGCGATCGGTGGGGTGTTGAACAAACCATTAACGGTCAACAAGCACCATCGCGTTTTACTCGAAAAAGCTGCAGCCAGCCCAAACGCGTTATAGTGCTTTCGGACGTGAACTTCTTGCTATTTACTTAAACGTGAAACATTTTCAACATTTCCTTGAAGGCCGAGAGTTTTGTGTTTTTACCGACCACAAACCTTTGATCACTGTCTTCAATAAAAACAGCTGTAACCACTCTCCCAGAGTCATCAGGCAACTCGATTATATCTCGCAATTTACCACAGATATCCGCCACATCAAAGGTGTCTTGAGCACTCCAGCGGATGCACTTTCAAGAATAGAGATTACTTCTGTTACCCTCAGCTCTACACTGTGGAATGCTATTGCACAGGATCAAGATAAGGATACGGAACTACAAGAACTGCTCAGAGAAGACTCCACTCACTCACTTTCCCTCAAGAAAATGAGTATGCCAGGATTGTCTGTGCCCTCTATTGCGACGTATCAACAGCTGCTATTCGCCTTATGTCCCTCCATGTCACAGACAAGCAGTCTTCACGGATCTTCATAAGCCCTCCCATCCTGGTATCCGTGCTTCGCAACACCTGGTTACCTCTCGCTTGTTTGGCCCTCGATGCGGAAGGATGTCAAACATTGGACCAAAACGTGCCTTGCCTGCCAGCGTGCCAAAGTCCAAAGGCACACCAGGTCCCCCTTTGACGCATTTCCGCCCCCATCCCAGCGATTTGAGGTAATTCATGTAGACATTGTTGGCCCTCTTCCAGTGATTCAAGGCCAACGTTATCTGCTCACCTGTCTCGACCGCTTTTCCAGATGGCCTGAAGCCATCCCACTTCCTGATATCCAAGCGGACACTGTTGCAAGAGCCTTTCTTCATGGATGGGTATCAGATTTGGATTGCCGACAAAAGTCATCACTGACCAAGGTCGCCAATTTGAGTCTTCGCTTTGGAAGAAGTTTACCAGCTTGTTGGGTACAGTACATGCGCATACCTGTGCGTATCATCCGCAAGCTAACGGCCTCGTCGAACGCTTCCATCGCCAGCTGAAGTCATCCCTTATGTGTCACGAAGACTCCCATTGGATGGATAAGCTTCCACTCGTGTTGCTTGGTATTCGCTCTGCATTTAAGAGTGATCTGAAGACTACAGCGGCTGAACTAGTCTATGGAACAACACTGCGGCTACCAGGTGGCTACTTCACTGCAGGGATAAGTCATGCGATCCTACGGAATTCGCTCAAACACTTTCCTCTCACATGCAGTCCCTTCAGCCTGTTCCCCCTCGATTGACTAGCCAACAGAACATCTTTGTTTCCCCAGCCCTCCAATCTTGCACCCACGTTTTTTCGTGTACCTCTCCCAAAACGGCCTCTCCAATGTCCATATGACGGGCCCTATGAAGTTCTCCGACGTACGCGCAAATCATTTCTCATCCAGCGCGGTTCCAAGGTCGACAAGGTTTCTATCGATCGTCTTAAGCCTGCGTTTTTGGAATCAACCTTAAGCGAGGTACATGTAGCTACCAAAAAGGTCCAGGGAAAATCTGTGTCGTTCGGAACTCTTTGAACTTCCTCTCTGGTGGGGGAGTGTGTAGTGAATACTCTTATTTTAGTTTCAAGATAAATGTTAATTTTACCGTCTGAATTTCGGAATAGTATAAATTCATTTTAAATTAGTTACCCCATTATAATTCAATTGTGAACCACATTAATACTAATTTTATGTATACTATATTATTTTATTGTATGTAAACATAATTAATTATATATCACAATTGTCAGTTAATTATTTATATTCAAATATTATTTTAATCTAATACCATGTCCATTTTACAAATAAATAATAGAAAACCAAGGGTTATATTTTCCACCTTTGGTACTGTCGCAGTTTCGCCTAACGGACTCAATACGGCTAGTGAGATAATCACTGGTTGGCACTTAACCAGCGGCAGTGCTTATGGCTACATCATCCAGGTTAACCTATACCGGATAGATGCGCTACGGTCCCAAGCCGTAGCTTGCCTAGGCCGACGACGACGACGTAAACCAACAGATTATTTTTATTATTATTATTATCTACGTTTCTACGTTTACACACACACACACACATATATATATATGTGTGTGTGTGTGTGTTAGCGGCAATAAGCGAAATCAGGCACTAAGATAATGCCTAGGCAATAAGCTGGAAGCTAAGAATGTATATAGCATTAGTTACAATGGTCACTTTCACTATTTAGCTATGTTATGTTAGGTCAGGTTAGGTTATATTTATTATTGTTATAGATATATAAATAGGCATTATATATTATGATTATATGCATTCTTAGCGTTCAGCTTATTACCTAGAATTTAAGCTTAATGCCGGATTTCTGTTGCCGCCTCTAAAATATATATATATATATATATATATATATATATATATATATATATATATATCCATCTCATAATTGTGAAGTTGGTAAAATTGTCATTTATGTTAAAGCCAAATTTTTGGGGCTCTTGTGGCATCAATTTTGGACGTCGGCAGCGTCCTTTCCACTTTTTTGTTGAAAGTGGCATCGGTAGGTTGTGGTCATATAGAGAGCTCACTTACAATTCAGTTTTGGTAGTCTAGATCAGGCATGGGGCAATTAATTGGTCAATGTAATTAATTACAATTACTTGACATATTCTCAGTTACAATTACTGTAGATGGTGAAACACTTAATTACTTAGTAAAGTAATTAATTACATTTACAAAGAATTGCATTTTTTTCATAAAAATACACTATTTGATTTATGTCATGCTTTTCTACCTACATATTTCAATTCCATTTTCAGTTTTGGCCATCATCTTGAAAGAAAACTAGATAATATTAGGTCAATAAAATGTACTCTCTTTTTTTTTTAACATTGCACGAAACTGTATTTTCCATCCAGCAGTTCTTGCTATGGACAATTGAACATTGGAAATATGAATGCGATATGGTCTAATGAAACCAAAGATAAAGCTCTCAAAAAATACTAATATAAGACAAAAGAACTGGCATTTATTTTATCAAAACTTTCGTTAAGAACATTTGAAATAAATGGAACATTTTATTTCAAATAAAAAGAATATAATTTTATTCCCAAAGAAAGCTCCCTCAGACATGATGAGCAAGTAGTTTAAACTATAAGTATGACCAATTAACTTTAATATTCGTGTAATTGAAAGTAATCGACTGGAATTGTGTCAATTACCTTGGTTTCCTAATACAATTAATTACAATTACAAATCACCCCCAAAGTATGGCAGACCGGTTGTGAAACACCCTATATATATATATATATACACAGGGTGTCCCAAAAGTCCCTATCTATTTAGTTGAAATAGGCTGAATTTCAAATAAATGTCACACTGACCTGAATACAGGTGTATTTCTATACAAATTACAAGTATTACACCATTAAAATCTTTAATTAGCAGTTTCCACATGTGCTCCATCTGTATCTCTGCAAATCTCAAAGCGGTCAGCTGCATTGCGGAACACATTTCCGAGCATTTCAAGGGTTATTTTCTCAACTGCTTGCCTTTAGACCTCTGATTTAATGAAACCCCAAGCAAAGAAATCCAATGGGGTCAAATCCGGAGATCGCGCTGCCCAGGGCCTAAATTCACGAATTGCTTTATCTGTCGGTCCAGGCTTATGAAACCTTCTTTAAAATCGGTCTCTAATTTCACATTTCATTCCTCTGATGCGACATGTTACTATCATAACGCGTTCATGCACATTCATCACCAATGATATGGAACTGAAAAAATTAATTAAAAATTTAAAAATAATTAAAATAGAAATCTAATGCATGATTTGTCTAGAAAGGTGCGTGCAATCATGTCATTAAAACATTCATTTGAAATTCAGCCTATTTCAACAAAATAGATGGGGACTTTTGGGACACCCTGTATATAACTTTGATATACCTAACCAATCGTCAAGGGCATTCAATTAACCTAACCGGGCATTCAATTATTACGGCACTTCAAAACCTAAAACGAATTGTTAACAAATTTAAAATTAATAAATTTAATTTTTCTAGTGCGGGGCCTATTACGAAGACGTGCCATTAAGGATATACAGGAAGGTCCCGGTTATCGCGGTTAATTGGTGCAAGCAGAATGCCGCGATAAGTAAAAACAGCATTAAGCGGGAATAATATAACATGTAAAAATTGTTAATGTTGCCAACGCAAGCAGAATACCGCGATATAGTAGCGTAGCCGCATTTAGCGGGAACGATATAACATGTAAAAATGGTTAATATTGCCAAGTTAAAAATAATATATTTCGACTGTCGACTTTAACTCGTTTTTATTACTTTGTACAGTACAGTACATTATACAAAGGTACGGTAGTAAATAAATTGATTCATTTTTTTAAAAAGTTTATTGAAATGCACCAGCATGTGCACAAAAAAAATGGATGAAATTTTTATTTCTTTGTAAAATAATGTAAAAGTGAGGCTTGTTTGAAAGTTTTCTTCTTCTTTTCGGCGTACATTAGTTTATAACATCGAATATCATTGTCAATATCTCGATAGACTTTCATAGCACGTTCCATATCAGGATCTCCATTCATTAATTTCTGTTTTGCATTTTCAATATCGCGAAAAAATGCATCGATTTCTTTTAGTGTGAATTCCTTTGTCGCTGCAACATCATCTTCAGCATCTGGTTCTTCTTCAAAGGCACGCTGTTGCTCCGCGATAAGTGAAATTATACCGCATATAACGGGATTATGGTCACAAATTATAAACCGCGTAACATCGAATACCGCGTTAACCGAACCCGCGTTAACCGAGACCTTCCTGTATATACTGTACAGTGTACAGTGTACAATAATTTAGGGTGGATCACTTTTCACTTTTTTTAAAAAATTATAGCTGGTCAAAGTTTTTCCCATGATTTGGTTCAGTGGAAGTACACTGACACCATTTTTACCAAAATCGATCAATATTTAGGGGTCGCGCATCGACCTTGAAAATTTCAATTTTGGAAATTTGGCCAAATTGACAATTTTTTACTGATTAAAGATAAATCATCAAATGACCATATTTTCTGAATCCTCTCAGTGAAAGAAATCCTCTCAGATACTTACCAAGTTGATCGGACAAGTGGTTTAGAAGTTACACTCACCTAGAAATAACATTAAAATTTAAAATACCGTATTTGTCCCCCGTTATGGACGTAATCATAGCATCAGTAGCTGGCGCATCCTAAAATCCCAATTACACACACACGCTATGTCTATGACCAATATTTTTACTAATCACAGTTTGCTTTTTACAGATCAACTGTGTCAATTGATTCTTGTTTGATAAGTCTAGACTTTAGTACAATGGATAAACTGTTAACAACCAGGAGTGGGAAGACTCTGAAAGTTACTTATTCTGGAAAAGAGAAAGCAGCAACAACAGCACCACCTTCTCTAAGGTCAGCCATCTTCCTCGATCGGTGGTGCCAAATTGCCAACCACCCATCAAGTTCTCCAGTACTTCTTCTATGCCAAGCAGGAAACTACTGACAGGAAGGCCGCCGTAAAAGACACGGTGGCCAATGTTCTGGCATTTTGGAACATGGCACGTATAAAGACGATCACGAGGCGTAACTGCGAAAGAAAACTGGAGTTACTGTGGGAAGAGTGGCGCTCGCTGCAGAAGAGCAAGATGAGAGACAGTGACGCGGGAAAAGGCAGGGAGAAGTTTTCAGAAAATCTGAACAAGCTCTGGGACATCGGAGCTCCCGATGCTATTGAAGAGATACAGAAAAGTCGACTGCTCTCAGACAACAACAAAGAAGAAGATATTAAATTTTATGAGGATCAACGGGGCCTGCGCTAGGCAACAATGAGTGGGAATGATAAAGTGTTCGTTGTCAAGAGAAACGGCAACTCTCAAGACAACAATCTCGTGATGAGCCAGGCACCTCAAAAACGAAATTAGGAACCGAAGCTGAGAGCGACGATGAATCTATAGAAAGCAGATCATCGAGCAACTCCGAATCACAGCTAGAACCACCATACCGACAGCCGAGAGAATCAACTGTATCAATCAGCCTTCCTCACCGCATCCTCAATGCACCGGCTGTTATTGAAGTGGCTGATCGCTTCCGGATGTCCAATAATCAGGTGTGTATATATCAGTAATGATCTTTCCTTGACAAAGATATAATAGACGTAACGACGGAAAATTTAGTGATTATTTTGTCACAAAAAACCATACGCATCCTTGTCAATTTCCTTTCAATTTCGCACATAGGTGGCAAGTGTCGTGGCGGCAGTCCTACGTTCGGCAGATCCGCCCGCAGACCTGGACAAATTCAGTATCTCGAAGGACACGTCTCGCCGTGGAAGAGTGGCACATCGTTGTGAAGTGTCGACAGCTGTGCAGAAATCCTTCGTATCTCCGAGGCATGCTGTCGTCCACTGGGACGGTAAAGTAATCAAGGTCAGTTTTGCCCTCACCGTGGACGACAGTGAATTAACATGTTCCAGTGACGACAGTGGATTGACATATTCCAGTGGACGATAATGGATTGCAGTGGTGGGCACCGTTAACCAAAAAGTTAACTTCGTTAACCGCTAATCCGTTAACCAAAAAGTTAACTTCGTTAACCGTTAATCCGTTAAACATGTAACGGAAGTTACCGATAAACCGTTAACGTTAACTTTTATTATAAAAAAAATGAAAAACACAATATATATATAATTTAATTTTCCCTCTTCTTCTCGTTCTCCATTTTGTCCATGAGATGCATGTTGCCCTTCATGAAAATTAGCATATCAAAGTTTTCATCAGACAGGGATGATCTCTTGGCCCTCAGGATGTCCTTGCCCATAGAGAACAAACGCTCCACTGCAGCACTGGAGGGGATGGCTGTGTTGAACTTGATGAACAAGTCCACCAACACTTGCTCACCCAAGAAGGCAGCATCTGTCAGCAAGTCCTTGGAGTTGGTCTCCAGCCAGGTCTTGACCAAGTTCTGGGCCTTGCCCTTGAGTGACCTGTGGCTTCTGCTGCTCTCTTTTGTCTGGATGACAGCACTGAAGAAGTCATCCTCCTCCTCCTCGTTGTTGCTGCCCACTTCGTTGGACTGCTGCTTCATGGCCTCCTCGACTGTTGTAATTGTTACATATATATTATTGAAAGTGCCTTAAAATGCTCGTGATATTTCTTGAAAGAAGTTGAAACATTCAACTCAAATGGCAAATCTTTCCGCCTGATTTTACAGTCGACCATGTTTTGCTCAAATCAATGACATAAATAACTACCATATTTGGTAAGACACAAATTTTGGCGACGGAAACAAATATATCGCCTGATTTTGCACTGCGGAAATGGAAATTCGTTCATCACTATTAACAGTGGCGGATTAATTGCGCACCTGCTCAGCACTGAAAATAATAGAAACTTTCAAACGTTTATTTATGAATTTTTTGGGTTAACGGACTTGAGTTAACGGAAGTTAAATGTAACGGAAGTTAATTAGTCCGATAATGATTTTCAAAGTTAACTTAAAAGTTAAATCGTTAACGAAAAAGTTAACTTCGTTAATTAACGATTAACGGATTAACGGTTTGTGCCCAGCTTTGATGGATTGGCATGTATGACATACGTTTCAGGACTCTCTTGGATCATTGGAGCACCGCCAGGCGATTCTCATCTCCGGAGCTCCCCAATGCACAGAAGGAAAGTTGCTGGCCGTTCCGACTGTTGCTGACGACACCGGTCTGTCCCAGGCCCAGGCGACCTTTCGTGCTCTCAAAGACTGGGGATGCGAGAACAACGTGATTGGACTGTACTTCGACACAACTTCCTCCAATACGGGGAGGGTGCAGGGTGCGGTGGTCCGGCTGGAGAACATGCTTGGTAAACCGCTCTTCCAGCTGGGCTGTCGCCATCACGTTATGGAGCTCATCGTGGAGGCAATGGTCATCACCGCGTTTGGAAGAACCACAGCACCAACTGAACCTTTGTTCCAGTATCTGAGGAGAAGGTGAATTTCAAGTCTAAGGCGCATTTGTTTTCTCCAATAATTTTTTTGCCTTCAGAGCAATTGAGATATCAGCGTCCTTCTACTAATGATGTTAATAGCAGTCGAAAAGGGAAACTTCAGTCGTTTTCATGCAATATTTTCATAACTCCCCTTTCAGGTGGGACAAGCTCGACCTCTCGACTTATCGCGAGCTGGAGATCGAGCATTTGGCGGAGGTGACGTGGCTGATGGAGCTCCGAGATGAGGCAGTCAAGTTCCTCGGCACCGCTTCTGGTCTTGTCAGAGAAGACTACCGAGAAGTGGCGGAGATTACACTCCTGGTACTCGGGGCCCAGCCACGTCGTGGCACACACTTCATGCGCCCAGGAGCCTACCATCATGCGAGGTGGATGGCCAAGGTTGGTATTTTGAATTAGAAGTTAACCCTTTAATGCCCAGTGTGTGAAATTTTCATCGTTAACTTCGGAAGCAATTTTAGACCTTCCAGTTCCCAATGTGTGAAATTTAACACATTTCGTATTTTATTAATTATGAACAATAAAACTTTGTAAAATATATTTTTCAGTTATTTTGGGTCCAATTAAACGATTTTTATATCCCAATTTTTTTTTTTAACTTTTCGACTTAATTTGGGTATGAAAGGGTTAAATATTGTATTGCCTTCTGCAAACAGCCATTTGAAGTCCCTACCAGAAAAAAATAAGATAAATAATTTACCATTAAACAAACTTATATGGAGTGGTATCGGTATTTATACATCACAGTGCGTATTCGTTTCAGATCATCTACTACACGAAGCTCCTGATGTTCAGCGGTCAGCTGGAGTTCGACGACGAGCTGGTACAGAAACTTCAGAGAGTGGTACTATTTACTGCACTCCTCTACGCACCTGCCTGGCTGGCGGCTCCTGTCGCAGCTGATGCCCGCTGAATGACCTTGTGTTGTACCAGCGTCTTCTGCAGTACAGGGCTGTGGATCGCGAGATTGCAGAGGCTTCACTGGCAGTGATCAGGCGGCACTTGTGGTATCTGAGGCCTCAGACCGTTGTTTTCGCCCTCTGCAGTGACAAAGTGGAAGACACTGTGAAGCACGAGATGGCAAAGAAGCTGTGCCCGAGGACTTCACGTATGACAACGTCTCGGTTGATGACACGACGCGCCTTCCGGACCTGATCGATGAGTCATCGTGGTTCGTGTTCACAGGCCTGCAGGTGTGCGCGTCTACGTGGCTCACTCTGCCGGTGAATAAGTGGGATCAAGATAAGAACTACTGTGATCTGAAGAATGTCATACTCGCATCTGAAAGTTACCAACGACGTGGCAGAGAGAGGGATAAAACTGATAGAAGATTACGCGAACACTGTCACAAAAGACGAGTCACAGCTGCAGGGTCTTCTTCAGCTCGTGGAAAAGAGCCGGAAAGAACTCGGTGACTTCAAGAAGTCGTCACTTGCCAAGATGACGTAGCGCAGAGGGGAAAGGGAGTTAGCAGAGAGTACATGGCGCACGCCTTAAGATGACGTGTGTTCTAACCACGATTCATACAGTTTCTGAACCTAGTTAGGGGCACCGGAGTAAGTGCCTTTAGTGATATCGGTAAACCGTTTTAACACAAAATACATTTGATCTTTCCTTATTCGTTTTATCTTATCCTAAAAAGCAGACAATGGCAGACAGCATATGGAGGTACGGGGACAAATACGGTATTTTAAATTTTAATGCTATCTCAAGGCGAGTATAACTTCTAAACCACTTGTCCTCTCAACTTGGTAAGTATCTGAGAGGATTTCTTTCACTGAGAGGATTCAGAAAATATGGTCATTTGATGATTTATCTTTATTCAGTAAAAAATTGTCAATTTGGCCAAATTTCCAAAATTGAAATTTTCAAGGTCGATGCGCGACCCCTAAATATTGATCGATTTTGGTAAAAATGGTGTCAGTGTACTTCCACTGAACCAAATCATGGGAAAAACTTTGACCAGCTATAATTTTTTTAAAAAAAAGTGAAAAGTGATCCACCCTACTGTTCACTTTCGATAATAGCAATACTCGTAATAACGGATTTAAGTTGCGTTGCAGACGTTTCATTACTAATATCGCTAAAAACTTCTTTACGTTTAAAGTAATTGATAAATGGAATAATCTTCCCGTGCCCATCAACTCTACCAGCGGTGATATGTTTAAGAACCGTTTAGATAGACATTTTAAAAATATTAAAGTTGTTTAGTACCGGGTGTATATAAAGTCAGGATCTATTTTTGTGAAGCACTTGGAAATTATATGGAATTCAATCATAAAATGATAAAGTGGTAACATTTATTAAATAATTAAGAGTAGGATTCGACGTGACGCCCATCAGTATCCCTGCACAGCTCAAATCGTTCCGCAGCATTTCTAAACACATTCTGGAGCATTTGCGGGGTTATGTTATCTGCAGCAGTTCGTATACGTAAGTTTTCAAGACTCGTAATCTTCGTCTGATAGACGTGCGATTTGATAAAGCCCTATGCAAAGAAATCTAAAGGGGTTAAATCTGGTGATCTCGCTGGCCAAGGTCTGTTGCTTCTGCGTCCGATCCAGCGATTTGGAAAACGTCCATTTAGATAATCCTGAACAATTTTGGCATAGTGACAAGGAGCACCATCATGTTGATAGACGACGGGGATATGATTGTTAGTACCGTCGTCTATCAACATGGTGCTCCTTGTCACTATGCCAAAATTGTTCAGGATTATCTAAATGGACGTCTTCCAAATCGCTGGATCGGACGCGGAAGCAACAGACCTTGGCCAGCGAGATCACCAGATTTAACCCCTTTAGATTTCTTTGCATGGGGGTTTTATCAAATCGCACGTCTATCAGACGAAGATTACGAGTCTTGAAAACTTACGTACACGTATACGAACTGCTGCTGATAAAATAACCCCGCAAATGCTCCAGAATGTGTTTAGAAATGCTGCGGAACGATTTGAGCTGTGCAGGGATACTGATGGGCGTCACGTCGAATCCTACTCTTAATTATTTAATAAATGTTACCACTTTATCATTTTATGATTGAATTCCATATAATTTCCAAGTGCTTCACAAAAATAGATCCTGACTTTATGTACACCCTGTATAATAAAACAATCCTTTTCCCTCCTCCCTCGTCAGAATTATTAACGTTGTTTAATATAATAAAACCATTAGCAACAGGAGCTCTCGGGGAGGTGATCGAGGATGAGTCTGTTGACAATTATGCCAGGAAAAAAAAAAAAAAAAAAAAAAAAAAAAAAAACGAAAACTTAGATGTAGCTCGTAGCGTAAACTAACCCACTTTTTGTTATTCTTTCTACTTTTTTTTTTTTCTCTCTCTCTCCTTATTTGCATGGTATGATAGTGTTTGAGTTAAGAATGTGTTGCATGGTTTGTAATGCGTTCTTATTTTACTTCTTTTCATCTTTCCCCCCTTTCCGGCAGAGTGGGTTGCATCCTCTACCTCCTTATGGAGTTTGAGGACTGGTCTACAACAGCTGGAAGTATTCTCTTCGACTACTTTTCCGACTTGTCGGCAGTGGCCGGCGGATGGTGATGTCTTTCTTTATCTTTCTGAATGAATTTTAACCCACGAGTGATAGGTTTTGCTACTTACTTAACCCCTTCTTCTCTTCTTTTAACCCTTTACTTTTTTCTTTCTCTCGGGCTAACCTTAGAGTGGATCTTAGAATCTTTGTTAGCCTTATAGTCCAATCAATCTAGGCTATATTTTTGGTCAACCTGGAAGTAATTGTAACAGAAATGGTTTCATCGTTTTTGACATCCCCAAATATTCAAAAATAACATTAAAAACTTACCATTGGGTGAGGCAATTTTTCAGAAAAATGGAATTTGCATTAACCCCTCACACCCCCAGGTTGGTAGGTCAAAATGACACCATCTTGTATTTTTCGTCCACAGCTAACCTTTAATATTAATATTTTTTCTTCAAATTTTCAGTAATCCTTCCGAGATGGTTAGCAAATATTTTTAGTTGATAAAAAATTACTCAGTCCATAGGGGGCGCTCACATCTCATGCTAAAAGACGAAAAATGGAACATCGCGCTGCGTATCGACCGCGATTGTAGGCGTTATTGACCATTGCTCAAGTACTCGAGTAAAATTGACCATTGGATATCATAATCGTAGAGGCTTTGATTAGGTCTTTCAAATGAACCCCAACACCACTAGTCTATCCTTCATAGTTTCGAAGATGATATATATTTTCATATTAACGACGTTCACTTGTTTTGATTTCGTTTTTTGGACATAACTCTCGGATAAACTGATATTGATCTGAAATTTAGTTTATAGAAAAAATAGCATGCTATGTCAACTCAAATCAATACATAACGATTTCACAGGGATAGGCATTTTGATATAGCCTATGCGTGATGGTGAGTTAGTAAAAATCTGGGTCTGTATTATTTTCGTCACTGTTCTCTGCATTCTCTATGTCCAAAGTGTGCTGACAGTTCAGACAAGAAACGCCTTGGCATTCGCCACACAAGGCTGAGCATTTCAGTCCATTCGTGAAACACGTACATCTCGCGTTCTGACACTCTACCTTGCAGTTACATGTGAAAAGTTTTAGTAAGCTTTCTGGTGCTGGAGCTTTGGAGGTATAAACTGGTAGCAGTGTTCCTCTTTTCACAGTCCAACCCCATTCTTCTGGATCAAGATCTTCCAGTCCTCTCCAAACTTGCACTTGGAGGTAAACACGCAATGAATGGAATGATGCAGCTGCGGATGTTGGAGGCAAGCTCTCGGGAGACACAACTTTCATACTTGCAGCAACTTTCCGGTAGAATCTTGTGACACGAAGCTTATCAAGCGAGCTTTCTTTTTTTCCGCCATAAACAATAAGCAACAACTTTTCTCCAGCAGTAATAACTTCTCTTGTTGATGTTGAGTTGTTGAAAACTTGGCTTAAGCGTTGAAAGCTTTCGTCTTTCTTAAACTTTTGCAGGGCCACATCTTTACCAATGGAGAACAATCTGGACGTTGTATCACACCCAAGTAAGGCGTGAATAAGCAAGATTGCTTCGCAAATCTTCAATCCTAATTTCGATTTAGCGTACTTGATGTCCCACAGTTTGGTTTTCGCTTTCGATCGAGTTTTTTGCTCTGATGTGAAAAATATTCTGTGACCATCTACATCAGCATGATGGAGCAGGAGAATGAGTAGATCGGTATCTTCTGCAATAACAACTGTTGGTTTACTTCTGGCAGATTCAATTGCTGTCTGTACAATCAAAAGGTCTGCATCACCAGATGATTGGATTGCTTTCATGTTTTCTTCGTTCATTTTAGTCGCCAACATTACTAGAAATCTCTGCTTGTTGTCGAGGTTAGTAAGAAACTCGTCTTTCTTCATATTTAGCTTCATTTCTCCTGTTAAACGTACAGGTATGCCCTGCTTGCCTTTGGTTCTGCGAATGTGGGTTGTATCTTTGGTACAAGGCTTCCCGTCATACCCATCAAATACAACGACTGTTCCCTCTCCGTAATGCTTGAGGACGTATTCTACATAAGTTTTGCAAATCTCGTTGTATGTTCTTCCTTTTGTCCATTGTACTCTGTGGAGTAAGGATCCTCCATCGAGGACATATGAAATATCTTTAGGAAGTGAAGCATCTGATTCATCAGGCGCAGTTGAAGACCAGATAGAATTTGCTAGCTGTGGTTTATTTGCTTCCCTTAACAAACCGTCTGTCTCTATAAGTGCAGGAGGAAATGTGCACAGCTCATACGAGAATGCTGTCTCCAAGTCTACAGCTGATCCCATACCTCTGACAGTGGTTATTAGACGTTGGAATAACAAGAGAGGATCAACGGGAATAACTTCTTCATCTATCTTAATAGTTGATCTTGCTTTCATTGTTATGGCCACGTCTTTCTTCTTGAACGTATAATCTGCAACTGGTTTTCCGGACATTGAAGCAAGAATGTTGCTTCCAATAACCTTGGCATTGTCTACATTGACAGTTGAAATAGCAATTTCTCCTGTGTCAATGCTCATGAGTTCCTTTCGGTTGTCGAAGGGGTTTCTTGCCACAGCGTACGCCAAGATTTTCAATGAATCTTTGAAATCTCTTTCAAGTCGTGCCTGTCTTGTTTCTTTATGCTGCTCACTACCTTCATACGTTACATCTGTAACTTCCTGCATCGCACGGTTTATTTCTGCACAGGCTGGTGTCGACAGTAGCCAAACTGATCTTTGTACCTCAGTCATTCCTCGTCCGTGAGTTAGTCCACCTGTTGTTTTCAAACTCCTCATAAGAACTTGTTCTATAACCAGATCTGTTGAGAGTCCAGCCCAAAATCTATTACTTCTGCGAACAACATGATAGCCTTCTCTAAACTTTGCGTAAACATTTGGATGTGTCTCTTTTAGATTTAACATTTTTTGAAGATAGATGCGTGTTGACTTAGCATACGCAAAATGTCCAGACGCTGCGAAAAATGGTAGCATGCTATACTCTGCCAGTAAATGAAGAAGGAAGTTTCCTGTTCTTTCGGCTTTTATGAATGTGCATAGTATTTCGACCATTTCTATGTATTGGAACCACAGTTTTGCAATTCTCGAGGAATCTAAGCTATGTTTGTAGTTCTCCAGTTTCTCAATCATCTTTTTGAAGACCTCCTCCTTTTCTACATCTTCCGAACTTATTTCTCCTGAGATTGATTTATCAAGTAAATCTGAGATCTGTATTAAATCGAAGTTATCAGCAAAATTGAAAACATCTTCTGACTGAGTGTATTCTTCATCATTGTCTAACTTAATAGGGCACTCGTATATTTCTGACATCATTATTGCATGAAGGGCACCTACAACTAGTAGATGACCACGAACGGCTCGAGATATTGCTTTCCCACTTAGCATGTGGGGCACCGTGTTTTCAGTATAGACAGTTTCTAACATTGTCTGCAGTCCGGAAGAAGTCATGAGATGCCCAATAGATCCAAGGAAACTCATGGCAGTGGGGAGCCCACCAAGTCGCAACACTATTTCTTTCAAAGGGCTTGCATCATCCACACTTTCTTGGATTTCAGTTCCCTTCCAGTACAGTGGCTGATCAAATATTAGTACCGATGACATGTTGTAGCGCTTTGCTTGCTCAGACACAAAATGCATGGTTGACAAAATGCACAATTCATCGCTGGATTGCATATCGATCATCGGCATGAATTTATGCACCATTTGCATAAAGCCATTCCACAGTGGTCGTTGAGGTTTCAGCATCCAGGCACAATTCCATAAAATGTTGAAGCAACTTGTTGGATCATCGGCATGAAATTGAAATTGATGCAAATCTTTGTATGTTAAGGCGCAAGAAGATTTTCTGCGCGAGTGAAATATGTGAGTTTCGATGCTGCAAATGTCCACGATCTCCTTTGATGTGACATCTATTCTTGGCACTAATTTCGTGGAAGCTACCTTGGGAGTAACTGTAACAATTATACCCATACCGTGGAATGTATTTAGACCATCGATTGTTCTAATATTGTGATCAACATTGTCACCAACATGTTGTATGAAAGATTCATTGTCAATTCCTTCAATTTCTGTCCCCTGATGATACGCCGCACTTCTTTCAAACTTCTGAACCTCTGAGTAGGAAGAGCAAAATCCGTGACTGTGTAAAGAGTCAATCAAAAACCTTGATCCAAATTGTCTATGCATTTGCACTCCCAAGCCAATCTGAAGTGGGGCAATTATTGCTTTTGGTCTGACTGCTTGCATTATTGCCTGCCCAATAGAGGCAATTCGTAGGTCACTGCTTTTGGCAACAAACATCTTTTCAAGCAGTAATCGTAAAGATTTGGGAAGAAATTCTTTGCAACGGGCACGAGATTCTGTCTTGGGTGGATGGATACATTGTTGAAGAACTATCGCATTCTTTAATTTCACTTTTTAGCAGCTTTGCCGCAGTTTCAATAATGCGATTTTTTTCAGTTTCTACGTCATCTGATTTCTTGCTTTTATAGAAATCATAGAGAATATTCTTGGTTTTTGATCTGAATGTGACAACATTATGTTTCCCATTAATCTCCGTGACAACAATTTCATCTTTAAAATGCTCCATCAAACGACTTTTCAGCCATTTGGAAGTATATGCATGACTTGATGAATCTTTCAGATGATCCTGCATTATTGACAAAAGATCATTGATTGTGGTTTGTTCATCATTTTCTCGCAAATAATTCGCCACAAAAGCAAAGGCAGACTCTTGAGATTCATCATAAGGCCGACCCCTTTTTAAACTTTGACTCGTTTGTGTGTTACTATCGTATAGTTTTGGAATACCTTTTCCAATACGAAAGTTAGTACTACATGCTTGATGATACACCGCATCTTCTGAATGTAAATCATTTACAAAAGCTATACGCCCTTTTACATCAACTGCCCAGCCATCCTTGCGCTGTTCGCAAACTTTTAGAATACTGATATCAAACTCACGATTCTTGCACATCACTTGAAAAGTTTTATTGTCCCGTTTATCTCTTTCGATGATGCGATTTTTGCAGAACAAAAAATCCAATTTGTAATTAAAGTCGTGATCAGATCTTAAACTAAGTTTAAATGCAGTGGCATCAGAAGATGTGGGTGCTTTCTTTTTATTGTAAGATGCAATGTTGTTGTTCTTAATATATGGATCTCTACATGATCTGTGTAGTTTGTCTCCAGCTGTGACAAAGATGTCATCGTCTCTTTCTCTGCTAGCATTGCAAACACCCAAGGCACCTTTTTCTGTTAGTGTCACATAAGAATCACGGTCATCTATGACTTTACATATTGCACAAGTTTCGAAACGTTCAGAATCCATTTTGACCTGAAACAAAATAATGGAATTAATTAATTTTATTGCAAAATTAGTGTTAATTTTGTTTTAGAAACTGATTGGACCTGGAAGTAATTGCATTTTTAAGCGCCAAGTTTAGGATTCAGGCGTATTAAGAAACTCGGATCATATATGATTTCGCATAGCGGCCATCCTGAAAATCCAAGATGGCCGCCATGGTGGGCCTACCGCCCACCTGACAACATCCTAAGCGCTATAATTATATTCCCTGACCCTGAAAATGTATGTTTAGACAAAAATTGTGAGCCTACATATATTAGAAACGAAGATATAAGTAAATGCAGGTTTTTCACACGTCGGCCATCTTGAAAATTCATGATGGCCGCCATAATTGACAAACTAAGCATCAGACACTATTCTAATCCATTTTAATGGTTTCGTTGACCATTAAAACCTACAGAATGATATATTACAATAAGAAATTGATTGAATAGTAGCAATTTGGTGCCACTTTATTGTTACCGATGGTAGCGGTGGCCATCTTGGATTTAAGGAAATTGGCCTGGCCCGTTTGTGGTAAGTTTTTAACATATCATTTATGTTGAGGTAAGGGTGCGAAAACAGTTAAAACCATTTCTGTTACAATTACTTCCAGGTTCAATCACAGATTGACTGGACTATTAGCTTTTGTAGATCTGTAGATCTGATGGAAATTTCCAACGGATGGCCAAGTTTATTGGCAATGAACCATAAACCCTATATATTTTCTTTTTATAAGCACATTGTACCATGTTCTCTTCTCCAATGACTCAATCCACACCTTTCCCGAACATATTTACTTTTAATGCGGTCACTCCGTATGGGTTTCTCATGAAGGAATGAATGAATGCACGAATGTAACAGTTAATGTCGCAAGGGAATCAAAGTAAAATAGTAAATTTTTATTTAAAACAAAATGCTAGTAAGTATAAAAATAATTTATTATAATTTAAAACAATCTAGGAAGACTCCAGATTGAGTCGGCACAATTTTAAGATGATAAATAAAATCTCAATTCGGCCGTTTGGAAACAAACAACATGCCACTTCTAAACAACAATGTAATTTATAATTTATCAGGTCACACGACTAGAGTATAACGTGTACAACTACTTTATACATATTATATAAAACCTTAAATATGTATGCGCTATATTTCATCCTTTATTAAAATAACTTTCCTGATAAAAACCATAAACAAAACATTTTTGACTACAGAGCCTTAAATGTGATTCAAATGTTCATATTCAATTTTCTAATCACAGCAAACAGCTTTAAGCTATTCATACTGAAGTATTAGTATCAACATTATTAAAGTTATTCCAACTGTTAGTTTACATCTACACTCAAAGAGTTATATATATATATATATATATATATATATATATATATATATATATTGTAGACACCGATCGATCAGGGAAGTACTCCGAGGGGGGGCATTAAGCAGGAGACAGGGAGTGCTGTAACTCCCGTTTCTCCTATCACTGTCCTCCTTAGCTGATCTTTTTCCGTGTCTTATCTATCTTGTGAGCAATCAGAATGCTCTCAAACGCGCTTCTTCCTCTACTCCTCACTACACACATGTGTATCTTACATACTACACATTCTTCTCAAAATTAAAAAAAGGCCGTTTTTAACAGCCTCGAAGACCTTGATTTGGGCTCTCTCTCCTTTTTCCTGTATGGGGGGGGGTACATTTTTGCTGACACTGGCCCTTGACCCCCTCCTTCCTGCATAAAAAAGTTAAATAATATCCGAACAATGTATTTATAAGTTCTACTCGACTACTCTACATTTCTTAGTCTCGTTTCCTGAGATTGTAGATTGAAATAATACTTTATTTTTAAAGAACGAACGTATGAAATAGCCTTCCAAATTATAAACTCCAACTCAAAACAACATTACACAAGATAAAAATGAGGCGTAAAAACCGAGGTTAAGCGCATCAAATCTCCCTCCTGACTTCCGCAAAATTGGAATGCGAGGTCGTTTTGGCATGATAAACGGCCGCTTCCTGCCCATGCATGCTGAAACCACACTCTTTGCAAACCAACCAAAATTTGTTCGTATCAGTATAGAGACCCGCATTTTTGGCTTCTTGAACCAGAGCATTGGCTTGGTCTAGGAGCCATTCCTGTGAGCTTGGAAATATGTATAGTTGTCTACCCTGCAAAGTTATTAACCATATAGTAACGCAGTTTATATTATCATACGATTAAATAAGGCATTTCAACCGCAAAATTACTGATAAAGTAGTATTTTAAAAAAATGTAATTTGGTTCAGATAAAAATTTAACGTTATCGAGTTGAATGTTGAACAGTGATAAAACATTTTAGTTCTTTAAAAAATTCAATGGATTTCTCGAAAGTTTCAAAGGAATCATGTTCTTACGTCATAAGTATCCAAGTATAAAGGATCATAATGAATTCCATCGTACATCAGAAATATCCTTTGAACGTACTTCTTATCCTCACCAAATCTGAGACATAAAGTAAAACACCTGAAGTTAATCTACTTTAATAAACAATGAACTAGAAATCCTTACAAACCATGAATGTATTAACCGACCAATTTTTAAATTTTAACTTAAAATTTTCGTTTTTGCACGACACAGAATTCCAAACTTGACATTTATTTTCGACCGAAATTTACCTTTGACTTTGGCTAATAAATTTGAAATTTCAATTTGGACTTTATTTCGGCCTTCAAACTAAAACTTAGTCAAAAGTCAAAATCTAAGTCGATGACAAAATTAAAATATACAAATTGAAACCCAAATTTGAAGTTTAATAATGGATTTGCAAGTTGCAGTTTGAACAATGGAGGGCATCTTCAATTTTCAAAAAATATTTACCCTAATTTCCATATCACTGATACATTAAATGTAAAATCGGAATGTTAATAACACTGATCACCAATGTTAAAAAAACAAAAAATTGTGCACTGTGGCTTCATTTCTAAAAATACGAGTATTTTGCATGGTAGCTATGCAGTGAATAAGCTCTCAGGAAATAAAACTAGAAGGCCGTCAGCACTGAACATATACGAGTAAAAAGGCTTTCAGAATGCACAAGAAACAATCTGATCCGTAAACTTACACTTAAACACTTAAGAAATTACTGTATATTAAATCTCAAAAAAAAAAAAAAAAAAAAAAAAAAAAAAAAAAAAATTGTGCATCAGCGGCAAATTGGAAAAGCTTTACAAATATGCAATGATCAGAATGGCATCTTTCCAGTTTAAGTTATTAAACTTAAAAGTTTACAACGAAGACGAAGAAAAAGTTAAAGACTGCCCACTTCCACTATTTTTAAAATGAAAAAATGCACAAAATTTGAGAAAACCTTAATAGGCTACTTCATTATCAGTCGTGGAAATTTCTTTTGTAAAATCACTAATCTTATGTGAAAACTTGTTGCTTTACATTTCTGAGCAATAATTAATATTTACATACCTGTTCATGAGTCCCGTCTTCGAATCTAAGGCAACGATTTCAATCTGATAATAATCAGAAAATACCGAGAGCTCAATAGCACCTCCCCATGAAGTATCTTTTAAAATCCAATGGCAATAGTCTGAATTTGATTTCTCCAACAAAGCCTCATTATAGATTTGTGGATGCTGACTGATCGCCATTGCTACTATCTCCCTCATGCAATGTAGTCTATCTTCATTCACTTCTCCACCTGAACAATTTTAAAGTGGTAAGAATTACAGTTATCTGCTTTAAACAGCTTATCTCTATCAAAGACTCCCAATATAGTTATGCTATGGAATGGCCTTTCCATGAGATTTATATTATATATATATATATATATATATATATATATATATATATATATATATATATATATATATATAATAACTAAAACGCTGGACTACATTCATCGATCTTAAACGTTTGAACTTGCTGTACATTTAATGTTATGAATAATTACACCGATAAAGCCTCAAACCACAATCACAAGCTTTAAATTACTGATTTGTGTTTCATGTTTCAATTCTATAATAATGATAGCGTGTGTGTGTGTGTGTGTGCGGGCAACTGGGCACGAGTGAGAGTCGACTGTCATAATAATCACAAATGTAGTGGAGTAATCTTTTTTTGTGAGGTAACATTTCTGGTACCTCGAAACATTAAGAAATTTATATAAAAAATATAGAAACTTTTATTGTCAGAAAAAAGATACGCCAGTCCAGATTAGGTTATGTTCGATTAGCGGGTACTTCACTATTTAATGGCAAACAGAAAAAGCGATTCCAGCCCTCAATTGCGTCCGAAACAGTTATTACTAGGGTATGCACGAGTACCGAAACTTAGGAACCGGGACCGATACCAGAAAAATTATCGGGAACCGGGAAATCCCGGGAAAAAAACCGACTAAAATTTTTGTTTTAACCATTGTTCGTAAAATTAAACTTAGTCTAATTGGCATAAAAAAATCTAAGCATTGAGATCAATTATGTTTATTTATCTTGTTTTACATCATTTATGAAGTAGTATTTAAAGAAAATTTGAGCATTTAGAACCGCATCAGATAATTGAGAACGAAAAAATCTAAGCATTGAGATCAATTATGTTTATTTAGTTTTACATCATTTATGAAGTAGTATTTTAAGAAAATTTGAGCATTTAGAACCGCATCAGATAATTGAGAACGAATCTTTGAAAGAAATAGACCAGCTGCTGAAAAAGCTCGTTCACTTTCAACGCTTGTAGGCTTAATTGTTAGAAGTGCAGCTCGCAATCGATCCAGCTTTTCTGTGCGATTCCCTGTCGCTTCAAACAGTTTGAATTCTTTGCTGGCATCGAAATTTTCTTGATTTTTTACATTCTTTGGAGATTTAAGTTTATTTACTACATCGTAGTATTCCTGAAGCAAAGGGTCGTTGGACTCGTTGATAGTATCGGGCGTATTTTGATTTACTTCTTCAATACCAGTCCTTTCTTCTTCGTTTTCTTCATTAGTCTCTGGATAGAGACGTTTGTAAATTGCTTCAGCAGACTTCTTCAGAGATACTCGTGAAGCTGCAGGAAATTCCGTCGACTCAGAGGTTGGATAACTTGGATTATGGAGATATTGAAGCAGTCCTGAAATTTCTTTCTGCCTTCGATTTATGAATCGATCAATCAAAGCTCGTCTTAGGTTCACAGTTAGGCGATCTTTGCTTCTTAATTGATTTAAAATGAAAATGAACGAAGACTCTACTTTTAAAAGTGAAGCATCTCTGGACGATAATTCTTTAATTACAATCTCTAGTGGCTTTAAAACTTGAACAATTTCTTCGATTCTTTGCCATTCAGAATCTAATACCGAGTCTTCGTATCTTATAAACGTGTTTATGACGTAAACACTGCTTACGTCATAAGTAGTCAAAGTTACGTCTAAGCGGTAAGCACTGCTTGCGATTGCGACGATCCATACAAATTACAATATGTTTTAAACGGAAGGAATATTCTCTTAAGATATCATTTTTTATTTTTAAATACATAGAAATCTACTTATTAAATTTTTTAATTTTTAAAATACGTGGAATCTACTTATGCAGCTCTTGCATAGTAAAAACAATGCAACTGTTTTTAGAGTGTATAGGAACCGGGAAATCTTTTCGGTTCTCGGTTCGGTTCCTGAAATCTAGGAACCGGGAATTTCCCGGGTAGCAAGAACCGGGTGCACACCCTAGTTATTACGCCCTTCTCGGATCAATGGCACTAAGATTAGGGTAGATTAAATTAGGTTTGGTTAATTACTTTTTTAAATATATGGATATAAATAAGTTGGTACATTGCTTATGCGAGATGCGCACAGTGTGTGTGTGTGTGTGTGTGTGTGTGTGTGTGTGTGTGTGTGGTGTGTGTGTGTGTATTTTTAAATCATAAAATTTTAAGAAAATCGTTTTGCACTGTTATGAGCGAACTTATGGTTCAGTATTTAATTGAACACCTGTGGTGATTATTCCAAATTCTTGAAACACACTGGAGATCCCTCAAAAATACATTAAATTATAAGATGACTTCAAATTTCTTGATAATTATAATTATTATTTCTGGTGGGGGAAATCAGTGGCGTAACTAGGCATAAACATTATACGCACGTGCGTACATTACATTACATTTGGAAAACATGAAGCAACTCGGGCTTATCGAGGTAATCCAAGTCATGAGCTACATTTTAATAATAATAATAAAATCTTGCAAGACGTCAATCTCAAGTCAGCTAATTAATATACAACTATTTACTACCACCATAGTAGCCTATATAACTGAAGCAAAGAATATACACTATATACAATCTACAAACTATCTCTTTCACTCATGAAAGTGTGTAAATTTTTCTTAAAATTAATTAATGAGCTACTGTTTACCACATCATATGGCAAGTCATTCAAAAAATCTACTACTCTATGATTGAAAAAGTATTTTCGTAGATCAAGTCTACAAATCTGCTTTCTAATTTTCTTATTATGCCCATGAGTTATCCCATCAGTATCTAGTGAGAAAAAGTTACGTACATCAAATTGTCCAAACCTGAAAACATTTTGAACATCTGTATCATACCTCCCCTCATACAACGTCTCTCAAAACTAAACATACCTAATTCCTTTAATCTATCCCTGTATTCCAATCTTCTTAGGTTAGGGATAAGCTTGGTTGCCCTACGTTGCACACCTTCAAGCACATCAATATCATGTCTAAGGTGAGGGGACCAAGCTTAAATGCAGTATTCTAAGTGAGGCCTAACACAAGAATTATACAGGGTGTCCCATAAGTCCGGCATCATAGGAGAAATTCATATTTTCCTATTTCTACAAACCATAATTCATATTTTTCTCTTTCTACAGGCCATAATGTCTGTGAGCAAGGAAGAACGAATCCAGATAATTCTATGGAAAAACTATAACATGGTATCATATGTGGTACCTTTATTTCATAATTAAATATAAATTATTAATTAATTGAATTAAATATCTATACAAAATTGGCTCGGGATTGGCGACATAGCCTAATGGAAATGAAATGATTGCCATACATACATAGAAACCGTATGTAGGCGTCGGGTCTGCATAACCACGAGAAACATTTTATTTCACGTGAACAAAATTTTCCATTTTCTAACTCATGTAAAATACGAGAGAGAAAGAGTCAACAACCTTTGCCAAATCAGCAATTTATACTGAAATATGAAGATATATTAAAGGAGTGGCCTCAGGGCTGTTTATGTTACAGCGAACGCTTTAAACAGGGAGGATGTGCTTTTGTCTTCCCTAAAGTTCTGAGTGAATTCCTTATAATAAAATTAATACATAAAATAAGGATAGGCCTATCCCCTAAAGTGTTTATATTGTGACAGCCCATATTTATTACAAGAAGTTAACTCATTGCGTAACTCCATCGTGGCGGCCCTACACCGAAAAGATCGTAACGCCCTGCATCGAAGCAAACTAAGACCCATCAAAAATAAGGTGAGGCAATTTATTTTCATTCTAATATAGGCATCTAAAATCCCGACGCTAAAATTACCATAAACAATTAAATATAAAGAGGTCCTTTAAAGACCTACATATTCATAACTCTCTAACGAAAAAATATAGGGCTTTTGTCGTTCACTCTCCACTGAAGTCTGCTGGACATTTCCAACGGATGAGGGTAACAGGCAATCAACCCATAGCTCTACACAGTTTTTCATAATTCTACTCATAAGAAATCGGAGTCAGAGAGAGGCCGCTGCTGAATTTAACAGACTGCATCCAGACCGCGAGCCAATAACACAGAGCTGTGTTAGCAGACTTGTTGCAAAGTTTAAGGAAACAGGATCCATAGAAGATAAACCACGCAGTGGACCTTCAAGGAGGTCCACTGACGATGATACAGCGACTGCTATCCTGGCTCATTTTAACAGAAGTCCCAATAAGTCTCTTCGGCGATTGTCCGCCGAGACAGGTGTCGAAAAGTAGCATCCATCCCATTCTTCAGGCTCACAAATGGCATCCATATAAACTTCAGATCCTACAGAAATTAAGCGATGATGATCCCGACCGGCGGATGGAATTTTGTGAATGGGCTACGGGACAATATGCTCGGGATGCCAATTTCCCGTCCACCATTCTGTTCAGTGACGAGGCTGTTTTTTATGGAAATGGTGAGGTAAATCGACAGAACACCCGCTACTGGTCTCAAAACAACCTTCACTGGTATACCTCTTCAAAGGAACAAGGTGCATCTCGGGTGATGGTATGGTGTGGCATTTGGAAGGATCGCATCATGGGCCCACTCTTTTTCGATGAACATGTCACTGGAGGCACCTACCTACGCATGCTCAAGGAAGCAGCATTTCCCAGTGTCTTGAACGAAGAAGGAAATTTCCCAACATGGTTCCAGCAAGATGGCGCTCCTCCACATTACAGCAGCCAAGTAAGGGAATACCTGTACCAACAACTCCCTGGTCATTGGATAGGACGTCGAGGGCCTGTGGAATGGCCAGCTAGAAGCCCGGATCTCACGCCACTAGATTTTTATCTCTGGGGCCACTTGAAAGCACTAGTATACGCAGAGAAAATTAGGAGTGTTGAACATTTGCGGCAGCGCATTATTGGGGCATGTAACACCATTACTCCTGACATCATTCACCGTGTGCTTGCTGACTTGGTATCACGTCTGAATTTGTGTACTGAAAACAATGGTAGACATATTGAGCACGTTCTGTAAATAAAAGCTTTTGTTTTACCTTTTATTATTATTTTTCCTATGATGCCGGACTTATGGGACACCCTGTATAATTTACATATTACAGATTTACATTAAAAAAAAATTCGCGACCGATTTCCGGAAAACCTTTTCATTTATATTATTGTATTGAGAATCTCTACGTCTCAATTCTATCATTTCATACGAACATGCGTACATGTTTATATGCACAACTTTAATAAGCAAAACATTCTCACAATAACGGTTGGTGCATACCTTATCCCGACAAAGCTAGTGTCACTAATATGCGAGAACGTTAAATTAAATATTGCAATTAACCTTGATCTGCATATTGGTTTTTATACATGGTAACTGATAACTGCACAATACCCAAAAGTGTACTGTGGGGGTTGTGAATTTTTTCACTCCTCCCCCCCCCCGCCACGATCTTCAAGTCCTATCTGGTTCTTCTCAAGTTTTTCTCCCCACAGGAGTCTAGTGAGTAGGCCTATTAGTTGTAAAAATACTGTAACTGCTCTGGACCTTGTTTGATCTTGGAATGCTATTAAAAGGTTATGAAACCAGAGTAGACTGAGAAACCAAGGCAGAAATTTAAGCTAGACGTGTCCTGTTGGAAGCCAAGGGAGTTTGGAAAGCCTTTAAAAGTATGTTAAGTGCTCTAGCCGTAATCCTTGGCCAGTGTACAATAGGAAGAAAGACTTCTTCATAATTCTTGTTCCTAGTTATGGTGGTGGTGGTGGGTGTCATTTGTATTTCACCACCATTATTATTATTAAAAGTATATATATATATATATTATTTTTTTTTTTTTTTTTTGTATTGGGGCGTTTACCGCCATTTCCCGCTATACGTTAGCGGATATCATAGCGAGGCGGAATATGAGAAAGAGAAACGGAGACGGGGGAAAGGCACTAGAAGTGGGAGGACAGCGGACGACGGGTGAGAAGTCACCTAAAGCTCAGATAGGATGCGAGATTGGGAGAGGAAGAGGAAAAGACGGTCAAGCGAGAAGAGAGGGCTCTCAGCGAGCATGAGACGCAAACGATCGGGGAGGGGGAAATCAGAAAGGAACGGGAAGGCGCGACGACGTACTGACGACAGGGTGGGGCATTCCACAAGGATGTGAGAGATGGTGAGGGGCGACTGGCAGGAGGCGCAACGAGGAGCCTCCTGCCGGAACATAAGGTAGCCGTGCGTGAGGCGCGTATGGCCGATGCGAAGCCGCGCAAGGACGACCTCTTTGTGTCGGGAGCGGTGGAAGGAGGACGCCCAATATGACAGGCGGGGGCGTATGGACCAGAGTTTATTTCCGGTGGTCTCGTCCCAGGACTGTTGCCATACGCGGTCGTAGAAGGAACGAAAGACCTGCACATAGTCAGAGAAGGGGAGCGGGCGGGGGAGGGGAGGCATCGAGGCGGCGGACCGGGCTGTGCGGTCAGCCGCCTCATTACCGGAAACACCAACATGGGCAGGAACCTAGCAGAAGGTGACCCGGATCCGGTGAACGGTGTGCAGGACATGGTACTCCTGTTGAATAAGGCGTACGAGGGGGTCCGGGGAATCATAGCGCTCGAGCGCTTGAAGGGCGCTCAGCGAGTCCGAGAAAATGGTACAGGAAGACCGCGAGAAACTCGATACCAGACGGAGGGCTTCCAGAAGGGCAAAGAGCTCAGCGGAAAAGATGGAGGCCTGTACCGGCAGGGGGATACCCCGGGAGGTAGGTGACAGCGACGGAGAGAAGACAGCGGCCGCGACACCTGCAGGGGAGCGCGAGCCGTCGGTGTAAACGGGAACGTCGTCCGAGTGTAGGGGAAGATGGGCCAGAAAAGAAGACCGGAGGACGGTAGGAGGAGACTCCTTGCGCAGGCCACGAAGCGCCTGGCAGCGGCAGATAGGGGTGGTCAGCCAGGGGGGCGACAGGTCAAAGGAGAACGGCAGGATAGAGGGTGGGGGGATCCCCAGGGATGAAAAGATCTCGGCCAGAGAGGCAGCGAAATGCCACGTGTCAGGCCGGGGTAGCGCCTGGGAGATCGCGAAGAAGAGTAGGGACATCGGGAGGCGACAGATGAGAAGGTAACACTTCGCCATGAGAAGGCCCCGGCGAAGGGGCAGGGGGGGGGGTGCCCGCAGTCCACCTGAAGACTAGCGACAGGGGACGAGCGGAAGGCATCCGACGCCAGGCGAAGGCCTCGGTGGAGAAGAGGATCCAGCATACGGAGTGCCGGAGAGGAGACGGAGCTGTAGACCACACAGCCGTAGTCAATGCGGGATTGCACCAGGGAGGTGTACAGGCGCAGCAGAGTACGCCTGTCCGCCCCCCAGGTCATGTGGGACAGGTGACTTAAGAGGGAGAGGGTGCGGCGAGATGATTGCCGCAACCGCCTAAGGTGTGGAACCCAACCGAAAAATTCGTCGAGGGTCATACCCAGGAATCGAACGGATGGGACGAGGGGAAGAGGAGTGCCGGCAAGGGTAAGGGCGAAGGTATGCGACAGACGGAGGCGCCGAGGACGGAAAAGCATACTGGAAGACTTAGAGGGTGAGAAAGCATAGCCAACCGAGGACGCCCAGCGAACCACCGCGTTGATGGCTAGCTGGAGTCGACGTTCAGCCAAAGACGGGAGGCGGCCAGAGCAATAGATAGCCAGGTCATCGGCATAGAGGGAGCTACGAACGGAAGTAGGCAGGACCGTAGCGACTGTGTTCATCACTAGTGAGAAAAACAGGACGCTAAGGACACTACCCTGAGGGACACCCTCCTAAAACGGAAAGCGGTCAGAGAGGGTAGAACCGATGCGGACGCGGAAAGAACGGGCGGACAAGAAGTTATAAATAAAGGAGGGGAGAAAGCCTACGAAACCTAGGGAGCGTAAGCAGTCAAAGACAGCGCTCCGCCGGGTAGTATCGTAGGCCTTTTGGAGGTCGAAAAAGACGGCGAGTACAAATTGACGCCGGGAGAAAGCCTCCTGCACGTCGTGGCTAAGGAGGAGGAGGGGGTCGGTGGTAGACCGGAAGCGCCGGAAACCAGCCTGGGTAGCAGGGTATTGGTCACTCGCCTCCAGGGTAAGGGACAGCCGCGAGGCGACCATCGCCTCCATAACCTTGCAGGCGCAGCATGTCAGGGAAATGGGGCGATAGTTCGACGGGAGTGAGGGGTCTTTATCGGGCTTCGGGATGGGGACGACGATGGACTCACGCCACCGGTCCGGGAATGAACCCTCCAACCAAATCCGGTTATAGAGGTCCAGTAAAAAGCTGAGAGCAGAGGGGTGGAGGTGCCGTAACAAGTCATAGGGGATATTATCGGGGCCGGGGGCGGAGGAGCGTCGGGGGCGGAGGGCCTCCCGAAGCTCCGTCATGCGGAAGAGGTGATTATAGGGGTCATCCCTATGAGGTGGAAAATCCGGTGGGTCGCGGCGGGAGTGGGGGGAATCGGAACTGGAGATGGCTGCGAAGTGCGCCGCGAGTGCGTTCGCGACGGCCTCCGGATCGGATACGAACTCGTCGTCCCCGACCCGAAGCACCGGGGGTCGAGGGGGGACACGGGTCCCCTCAAAACTACGCACCCTGCGCCAAACAGTCGAGGAGGAGATCCCGGACACGTAACTCCGCCTTCAGGCGCTGAAACGCTATCTTGTGCTCCAGCTGGCGGGTCCGGTAGAAGCGGCGGCCGGCACGGCGCCGCTCCTGAACGGCATGGGAGCACTCTGGGGTCCACCATGGACGCTTCGCGGCCTGGGGGAGCCAGAGGTACGGGGGATGCAACTGGCGGCAGCCGAGAGGATCTTACTCTCGAGGAAGGCGAGGGTCTCACTAACGGAGGGAAAGGCAGGAATTGATGGTGAGATCGCCGTGCCCCTCGCGTATGAGGCCCAGTCTGCTCGGGCGGACAGAGGTGGGGGGGAGGAGACGGGTCGGGGTAAGACACACTGGGAAATGGTCACTGCCGGAAGAATCCGGCAGGACCTCCCAGGCAAAGCTGGGCACTTGCGGTTTTTTTTGCGGTACTGCGGTACTACCGCACTACCAAACCGGTACCGCATAACGCAGTACCGCAAAGGATCGCTGAAAGTACAGGCTGTACTTTCAGCGATCCTTTGCGGTACTGCGTTATGCGGTACCGGTTTGGTAGTGCGGTAGTACCGCAGTACCGCAAAAAAAACCGCAAGTGCCCAGCTTTGCTCCCAGGTGAACTCCGTCACGATATCGAGGGAAACCAGGGAAAGGTCGATACAGGTGAAACTGTCGTGGGCCGAGTGAAGGCAGGTTGGGGAGCCATCGTTCAGAAAGGTGAACTCGAGCTCGTCCATAAGGGAGAGAAGGGTCCCGGAGAGAAAGGTGGAGCAAACGTCCCCCCAGGCCGGGTCCCGACTGTTGAAGTCCCCGAGAATCAAGAAAGGACGGGGAAGCTGAAGAATTAGGTCACGGAGAGAATCGGGTGGAGGGCGTACGTTAGGGGAGAGGTAAAGAGAGCAGACCGTGAGCTGGCGCCCCAAAGAAAGGCGCACGGCCACAGCTTGCAGGACTGTACGGAGCGGGAGGGGGCGAAAAGGGACGGAGCGGTGCACGAAGACCGCGGAGCCCCCCCTACCCGCCCCATCGAGAGGCGGGGAAGGGAGCCCGCAGTAGCCGGACACTCGAGGGAGGGAACGGGATCCCAGAATCGTCTCCTGAAGGCAGAAACACGCCGGACACCTGGAGGCCAGGAGAGGGGAGAGACTCTCGAGGCCTACCAGGAGCCCGCGGATGTTCCACTGCAGGAGCGAGGTATAGGGAGGGGTAGGAAAGTCAGCGAAAAGGATGGTTATGGGGTGGGTGGGCCGATCGGGCGGCCCGAGATTAAAAAGGGGACTGGAAAGCCCCGGGGTCCAACGGGGGACGCCGAACGAGGGCGAAGGCGAGGGTCACCCCGACGAGGGGGCGATGTGGAACCAGACGCCGGCAAGTCCTCCAGAAGAGGAGTCTCCCGGACGTCCTGGGGAGAGCGATGCAGAGAAGGGGATGTGAGGGGTACCCAGAAGGCCCCTCCCTTCACCGGAGGTGCAGGGGAGGCAGGACTACGAGGGGGAGTGGAAAATAATACCTCACCCGGAAGCATAGGCAGGTCGAGGAGAGAGATGGGGCGGGTCGAGCGCGGGGGCGTGCACGTCCCACCCACGCCGACCAGGCGGGCGAGTTCCCCCTCCAGTGGGTCCATCGACCGGGCCGGAGATGGGTGTATCTCAGCCCCCACCACGAGGGCCGTCGGGGACCCCAGGGGGGAGCGTGCATAACGGTTGCGCAGTGGGGACGGTGAGGACACCGGGGCGGTAGGGCGAAGGGGGCGTTTATATTTGGGAGAGGAAGGTGATGCGAGGCCTATGGCCTCGAACCTTTCGGGGTCACTACTGGCGCGGCGCTTGCGGCCCTTACCCCCCCGTCGTGCGGCCCGCATGGGTGACGGCGGGTCACAGTCCGGAATGGGGGTGGCTGAAGGCGCCGGTGGAGAGGGCGTAGAAGGGGCAGGGGGGGTTGCCGACGAAGCATCGGCGATCGCGGAGGGAACACGTGGGGACGCGCTGGTAGTACGGGGAGCCGCGGTGGGAGTCCGCTGGGCGGCAGAGGATGGACAGGGAGTAGCGGACACGGTGGGTGGAGGCACGATGGGAACCGCCTGTGAGAACGGGGTCTGGGCCGGCGGCGGCCGGGAACGGAGAGCCTCGGCATACGAGGCACCACGCTGGGCCTCGTGGCCACGCAACCGGTCCCGCGCCTCCCGAGCGCTGAGAAACTCTGATGAACAGAGGGCCCGAACCTCCCTCTCAAAGAGGAAGGACGGGCAAGAGCGGGATGAAGCAGGGTGTGGTCCATGGCAGTTGGTGCAGGAAGGCAGAGCAGTACAGGGCAAAGGGTGGGGAGGGCCGCCGCAGCGCACACACAACGGGGCCGGCTGACGGCAGGAACTGCTCACGTGGCCAAACCTATTGCACTGAAAACAGCGCGTAGGATCGAACCGAGAATTCGCACGCTCGTCTCTCACCAAAGCCCCAGAATACCGAAACGGGGGCACCAGTGAGTCGAACGTGAGGAGCAGGCGAGGAGAAGGGGCGGATGGGGATCGCGATTTGTCGGGAAAGCGATATACTCTCACAACACCCTGGGAGGCGAGGTCAGTCTGGAGGTCTTCCACCGGGATAGTAGAAGACGAGCGGCGTAGATTGTGCCCTGGCACTGATTGAGACGGGGGTGGGGGGACACCGTGATCCCGCAGCCCAGGACATTGGGGATAGCGAGCAGAGAGGAGGTTTCGGCAGAGGAACGCGACCTTATCAGAATGGAGCCATCCCTCTGAGGCCGAAGGTCGAAACGAGCCGTCCCCGTCACCCCATGGATCGCTCGAAAGAGGCGTTCGTGGTTAGTGGGGAGGGGCTTGGAGGAGGAGGGGCGGAGGACGAGGAACTTGTCCACCGTCCTAAGGCCGAGCGAAGCCGTCGGGCCAAACACCACCGGTACTTCGAGGGGACGGGAAGACGAAAAAGGCGGACGGCGACGTCGGGTCCCACGTCCCCTAGGGGCCGAGGAGGCCGGGGGCGATGAGGCCCGACCGGAGTGGGAGGCGACCGGGGCCGCAGGCTTCCCATCTGAGGGCAAGAAAGCAGGTGGGTCCCTATCGGGACGTGGAATATGGGGGGATCCAGGGGTCGGGGGGTCCACTGCAGGTCCATCCGCCGCTGGCGGGGGTCTGGCAGCGGCGCCACTAGCCTGGGGAAGAGAGGGAGAGGAGGCGTCGGCCAGAAGAGCAGACGGGGTGGGCGAGGGCTGCCGACTGCCCTTACCAGACCCAGGGTCCAAAGAGGTAGTCAGAGGGAGGTCAGGTTCACAAGCCGGGTCGTCAACAAGGTCCATTAGATTTGTAAATGTTTCCATAAAAAATGTTATTTTTGTTTCGCGCCCGGGGCCGCGGGGAACCGATTACCAGGGGCCCAAGGGGACCAAGCGCATGCCGGCGGGGGATGGGTGCCTCGTCCCATGTAGGTACCCCCGTTTCAAAAGGGGCCCTTGCAGCGTCGAAAGTTCTCCCCCTCCGGCAGCAAAGACCAAGGCCCCCCAGGGTCCCAGGCCCGGGCACACCTACCAGCCAACTAGTCTGGCCCCAGCCATGGGGGCGAGACCCCCAGCGACAAGCCCCGGCAGTCCACGGGGCGCGCGAAGTGTCGGACCGAGAAGGCAGAAGAAACAGAGGGGGCAAGGAAGAGGGGGAAGAGGGGAAAGAGGGGAAGACAGGAAAGAGGGGGCTGTAGGATAGCAGGGTATGCTAAAAGTCTACTTCGCAACCGGGCGGGGGACCCGGCAGGGCCCCCAGCCGCGGCTGACCCCCCTCGCCACATGGAGGCAGGAGCCCGCGGGGAGAGGGATATATATATATTTATATATATATATATATATATACACACACAGCCTTGGTCAGAATTATTAGGCACCCCTTCTTTTTTTGTTTTAAACTACATATTAATTCATTTAATAATTTCAAATGTGTTGTTTTAGTGATTAATTGAAACTTTAATGCTTTTGATAAGATATCAAGAATAAATAACGAACATAACATACATTTATTTGTTTTTCAGGAAATTTGTGAGATGTAAAACGAAGATAATACAAATGTAAGCAAGTTAAGAAGAAACGACCTAATATCACACGTTCTCTATTTGTTTACAAAAGTAGTTGCTACAATAATGGCGAGGGGTAAGCTACTTTCAGAAGGTGAACGGGCCCAAATAGTCTTATTACATTCGCAAGGACTATCCCAAGTTAAGATTGCAAAACAAATGAAATGCTCGAGATGTGCAGTACAGACAACGTTAAAAAGGTACAAAGAAACCAAGTCTTACAAGAATAGGGCAGGGCAAGGTAGGAAAAGGTCAACAACGGCCCGAGAAGACCGGCTGCTGAAAAGAATTAGCCTGACAGATCGTAAGAAATCATCCTCGGACGTCGCTGCAGCCTTTCAGTCAACAACTGGGAAGTCCATCTCCAGTCGTACCGCTGCGCTGGAAGAAGGCTTGCAGAAAAAGGCCTCAAAGGACGGAAGGCCAGGAAAAAGCCGTTTCTGTCTGAGGTCAACCGAAAGAAGCGTCTAATGTGGGCCAAACACCACCAAAATTGGACCCTTGAGGACTGGGCTAAAGTGATCTGGTCCGATGAAAGTAACTTCGAGGTAAGACACACATTCAGAGTAGTTACTTATTTATATTGTTACATTGTATAGAAATGCATTTAAATGCGTTACAACCGTTATGGTAAAACAATTCATTTATCCTACTTTTTTGTCAGATTTTCGGGACCCTGGCGCCGTTTATGTTCGCCGAAGAGCAGGTGAAGCATACCATGCTGAATGCGTGGTACCTACTGTGAAATTCGGAGGGGGTAGCATCATGGTGTGGGGTTGCATGGCTCTGGCAGGGACCGGAATGTTGAAAATCTGTGACGGCAGGATGAACTCTATCAAGTACACCACCATGCTGGATCAAGTATATGAGTGCTCAGTAGCCAAAATCTTCAACAATAATGTCCCTGAAGGTGTCATCTTCCAACAAAACAACGCTCCGTGCCACACTTCTCGTCACAGCAAAAATTGGTTCGAGCAGAATAATATCAGTCATGGATTGGCCCCCTCAATCACCAGACCTAAATCCCATCGAACACCTGTGGGCCCATCTCGGGAAGAGTATCAGGAAGCGCAGATGCACCTCTAAAAGTGAACTGAAGAACATTATACAGCAGGAATGGAATAAACTACCAAGCTCAGTATGCAACAACTTAGTGAGCAATATGGCAAACAGAATAAAGGCGGTAATTAAGGCCAAAGGCAGACATACCAGGTATTAACATTAATGTAAATAATTAAAACTAACAGGTATATCATTGTTTTTATATCCTTTATTGCACTAACATATATTTTTACTTAGAATTTTAAAGGTGCCTAATAATTCTGACCAAGGCTATATATATATAGTGCAGTGACTCAGATGATACAGAACTGGAGATTCTTCAACAACTAAAAGAGAAATTTAATCAAGTGACAAGTCGAAGTGAAAAACTGACAATTCTTACTCTCCTACCAAAAAGATGGACACAAGTAAAGATCAGAGAAGAATTTAAGTGCTCAGATTATATGGCTAGGCAAGCAAAGAGTTTAGTGAGGGAGAAGGGAGTGCTTTCAACTCCTAATCCCCATTTGGGGAAACGCCTGAATAGTGAAACTGCTGCCAAAGTACGTAATTGACTTCTATCATTTGCCAGATGTGAGTAGACAAATGCCAGGGTTGAAAGACTATGTTTCTGTAAAAAGAGCTGATGGTAGGCGGGAAAGAAAACAAAAATTGCTAATCTTATGCAACCTAAAAGAAGCATTTGAGCGTTTTAAAACAAACCAACCAACAATTAAAATAGGATTGTCAAAATTTGCAGAGCTTCGCCAAAAGAATGTGTGTTGCCAGGTGCCAGTGGAACACATTCTGTCTGCATTTGCACTAAGCAATGTAACAATAATGGCTACCATAAAATATATTGTAAATACCTAATAACTGCCTTTTTTAAATATAAAATTATGTTGATGCCTCTTTTTTCATGGTTTCACCCAGCTAGACAAGAATCAGTTCTTATAACTCAATTGGTAAAAATAAAGGAATAGGTTATTTTAATATACATATTAAAAGGCAAATTGTCTTAAAAATAGCAGACATTATAGATTTCAGTGAGACAAATCTAATGGTACTTTTCTCAACACTCTAGCTCAAACAGTTCCAAAGAAACGGCGCTCCAAAGTTCGGTGGAAAAAGGTACTTGGTCAAAATGGAGGTAGGTACGGTCGACTGAAATGGCTGTAGCGTCTATACTAACTTAATCAACACTAAAAATCTTGTTCTAGGTTAAGGTAGACATGTGTACCCAAAATTGGGTGAAAGGAGAAAAAAATAGGTTGTGACATCAAATGACCTACAAGGTCAAAGGTAAAAAATAAGATCAACTTTTTTTTTTTACCATTGAGGTAAAATATGAATGGAAACAAAGTTGTAGATCTGCTTAAAAGCTTTAAAATAGTGTTTAAATGGTCTCTGTAAGTGCAATAGGAGCCGAGATATTTCATGTTGAAATATGGTATGACCTTGAAAATTGACCTTTTTTAACAAAATTCGAATGGCCATATCTCCGGAACCATATGACCTAGTGTTGAAACAAGTGCCATTCTGTTTTTCTCAAGTTGCTGAGATCTATAAGTGTGCCAATTTTCAAAAAAATCGGTGATGGTCACATTTTTTCGACCCAAAATTCCGTTGGACTGATGACCCTCATGTAACTAGCTACAGAACCTATCATCATTATTATAGAACACCAGTTACATTATTCTAGAGTTTGGGTTTTACCCATGCTTGTTTGGCACTGATTATTGGTTGATTAACTTATGAGAGATAGGTTTGCCATAATTGTCAATGTTTGTATTTATTATTTGCATCTTGATTTCATGAGTAAGTTATGTTTTCCAATGATCAATTATAAAGTTTTGACTCAATTAATGTTTGTTGATTAATTGTTTGTTATTTTATTGTGATTAATGGTACCTGGTGCATGTAACTAATAATCTTGTGTTGTCTAGGCAACCAGTTGGGACTCGACTCGATTAGTAAAGACTCATTAGACTTGGATTGTGGATTTAATCCAGTTGGAGCTATGAAGTCCATTGAGGTTGTCAACAACTGTTGGCCACTGGGATCTGCCCTGGAATCAGGCTTGTGACCCTAACACTACTAACTAGATAGCCGTTTTGTATAACAAAAATCAGGTCACAGGGTCAAGTTTGGAGGGTAGCTGGACTGGGACAAGGGTTCACATTCTGTAAAAGTCCAGTACTTGTCTCCCACTTGCTTTCTATCATTTCTGTCAAATCTCACTAATTGTTATTTGTTTTCCAGAGGTTTTGTTAATTGTGACTCATTGCCAGTTTTTTCGTGTTTTTACTTGTATACTGAATCAGTGTGTTATTCCAGATATATATAATAAAGAAAAAAACAAAACATATAGTAGCTTATTTCTATTAGGTTTACCTTGGAATTACAGCCCCTTTTGTGGGGTCTGTTGCTCAGTGGAGATGAGGATTTAGTAAAAAGAACTTTGGGAAGTCTTTTACAGTTAATGTGCAAGTTGGACCTGAATAATCTCCCAGAAAGAAGGCGAGGATTTTGTGACGAACTTTGGGAAGTCTTTTACAGTTAATGTGCGGGTTGGACCTGAATAATCTCCCAGAAAGAGGGCGAGGATTTTGTGAATAGAAATTGGGAAGTCCTTTACAGTTAATGTGTGAGTTGGACCTGAATAATCTCCCAGAAATAAACAACTGACGAGAGAGGCATTACTGGATACCTGAAGAAACTACCCCTTTACCCAATCTTTTGACTATCATGAACCCAGAAACGTGAAAGGGTGCTGGGTGACTTGACGATAGAGACGCAGCCTACGCAGCCACCACAGCAGTATGAGTCAGCTTTTAATACTTATTTCTGAATTAATATTAAAATTTCAAATTATATCTAGTATTCTGTTTCATTCATTTGTGTATCTATTTATTTTATTATTTATGCATTTGTTTATAAATAACTAGTCTTAATACATTTTCTTGTGATGTTTCATTTATTTTCAATTTTCTACCTCATGCATATAGTTTTTGAATGTCTGATTACACCCATGGAAAGAACATCCCAAATGTGAGTGCTCAATCACTAGGAGAAAATTAAAATAGAACTTATTTCATCTGCATAATTTCCATGATTTAAACTCTAGTCAATTGCAAATTTCTTAAACAAAAAATACAGTAAAATTCCGATAAACTGAACTGATTGGAACCTCAGGTCATTCAGTTTTCTAAAAAATGTTGGTATTTTTTTTGTTTCCTACAATTTTTGGTATTTTAGTCATTGGTTTTTCAGAAGTTTACTGTATTTTAATTTCTAAAATTTTAAGGTATGAAACATGATCTACTTTCCCCAATTTATGAGCTTTTAATAGCCCATCTAATAACTCTCCTAGTAAAATAAAAACTTACCATTAACAAGGAAATAAATACTTGTAAATAGGCATGAATTATCAGAAGGAACAACTTTCTTCACCAAAGATCCACGAGAAAAGCATGACTGAACACTATCTCTATTTCTGGCATAAGGAGAACTCTTCATTGTTTCTGGCATTTTCTGCAAAAAAAAAAATTAAATAAATAAATAACCAAATAAAAACCAAGTTCCCTGTACATCCTTCTTTACTAAATCATACCCCCCAAAATATTGCTCCTCTGAAGCTGACTTACAAAGATCTCCATAATGTATAGAAAAGTTGATTTTAATGTTCAAGTAAACTAGAATTCAATAACATTTGCTTACATTGGATAAAGTGTCAACTTCTTCAACAATAATAACTTCTCCATTTTGCAAGCCAAGTGTTTTAAGTTTATCTTCATCTGAACCAATAATTTGGCGAGGAGGAAAACCTTGAAAGAAAAATAGCATACACATACTACTGAACACAAACTTGGTGAAATAGCTTACAACTTTTCTATCTTGAATGACCTAGATTAAATTGTACAGCACCCTACTCATATCCCCAATTGCCTTTAAGATAGGCCTAATATTCTGGATTTATTTTTCCCTCATATCCTTACTCTGTCAAATTTTTTTCTCCATTGGGCTCCTCCAACCAATATCTTATATCTGTTTCCTGTTCTACAGCTCCAATTCAGATCTTCCCAAGAAGAAGCGCCTTTAACAATGTGGCGCTGTTGATTGGGAGGCCCTTACGCAGGACTTCTCTGATTTCCCATGGAATGATTACAGCTTTCATGGCTGGGGTCCCTCCAAGTTTGCAGAGTGCATTATGGAGGGGATTCTCAGGCATAGAGGCATACATTCCATATTTTATTCCTACTACTAATGAAAAACAACCTTGGTTTAATTATGCTTGTTCTAATGCTATCTGCAGCAGAGAGGATGCTTTCAGAAGGTACTGTCACATGCAACTCCTGTCTTTCATTTCACCTATATTTCTGCTGGAATCTTGAAAACTCTATTCTGCCACTCACCAAATATTCCTTCAGACAAAAATGTTAAAACCTACCCAATTCTAATTCTTATCACTCTTTCTGGCATCTACTAAGAACCTCTCCAACAACTTTACTTCTTCCCTTCCTCTTTTCCATTTTGATGACTCAGTTGGAGCAGCAGTTGGAAAATTGGAGAGAGGCATTGGAAAATTGGAGAGAGGCGTTGGAAAGTAGGGGGATGAGAATTAGCCGAAAGAAGACCGAATATATGAGATGTGATGTGCAGCAGGATCGAGGAGGGGAAGTGACATTGAGTGGAGAGCGTGTTAAGACGGTGGAGTATTTTAAATACTTGGGTCAACAGTGGATGCAGAGGGGGGAGCAGAGAGAGAGAGAAACTGTAGAATACAGTCGGGGTGGAAGAACTGGAGAGACGTATCAGGGATGCTCTGTGATAAGAGGGTCCCAGTGAAACTGAAGGGAAAGGTATTCAAAACAGTGGTGAGGCCGGCAATATTGTATGGAATGGAGACTGTGCCAATGAAGAAGAGCAATGAAAGAAAAATCGATGTGGCTGAAATGAAGATGTTGAGATGGATGTGTGGAGTGACGAGGAGGGATAGGGTCAGAAATGAGCATATAAGAACAGTGAAGGTGGCGGAAGCATCTAAGAAGGTGCAGGAGGCCAGGCTGAGGTGGTATGGACACGTCAGGAGAAGAGAGGAGGAGTATGTGGGGCACAGAGTGCTGGAGATGGAGTTGCCGGGATGGAGAAGAAGAGGAAGACCGAAGACGAGATGGAGGGACTGTGTGGTGGTGGACATCAGTGAGAAGGACTTGGAGGAGGATGCGGTATACGACAGAGGAGAGTGGAGAAGACGAACTAAAAACAGCAACCCCATGTAAAGATGGGATAATAAGCTGCGGAAGAAGATGATAATGTAAATTTTGACAAACTGTTCACTTTTGATAATAGCAATACTCGAAATAACAGATTTAAGTTGCGTGGCAGATGTTTCGTTACTAGCATCGCTAAAAACTTTAAGTTTAAAGTAATTGATAAATGGAATAATCTTCCCACATCCATCATAAACTCTACCAGAGTTAATATGTTTAAAAAACATTTAGATAGGCATTTTAAAAATATTAACGTCGTTTAAACTAAAACAATTAGCAACAGGAGCTCTGGAGGTAATGGTTGAGGATGAATCTGTTGATGATTAATGCCAGCAATAAAATTATATTGAAAAAAAAAAAAATGAGACTAACACAAACTTAGATGTAGCTCTTTGCATAAACTAACACACTTTTCGTTATACTCTTCATACTTTTTTTTTCTTATCCTCTCTTTACTTGCATGTCTGTAGTTTGTACGGTATGACAGTGTTTGAGTTAAGACTGTGTTTGCCTGGTTTGTAAGCATTCTTATTTTACTTCTTTTCATCTTTCACCCCTTTCCTATTCTCTTTGACTATTTTTCAACTTGTCAGCAGTGGCTGGCGGATGATGATGGTGAGCCTCTCTCTCTCTTTTTCTGACTGAATGTTAACCCATGAATGATAGGTTTTGCTACTTACTTAACCCCTTATTCTCTTCTTTTAACCCCCTACTCTCTTCTTTCTCTTGGGCTAACCTTAGAGTGGATCTTAGGGTCTTTGTTAGCCTTAGCTTCTGTAGATCTGGGCTCAACTCTAGGAAAGCATATGGCCCTGATGATGTCCCTCCTGTTGCTCTTAAGAACTGTGCTTCAGTGCCAACACCCTGCCTAGGCAAACTCTTTCATCTGGTTCTTTTCCATCCTGCTGGAAGTTCACTTTCATTCAGCCTATCCCAAAGAAGGGTGGACTGCTCTCAACACTCCAACTATTGTCCAATTGCTTTGATTTCTTGCCTTTCTAGAATTTTTTAATCTATCCTCAGTATGAAGATTCTTAAACACTTCTCTTATCTCAATCTTCTTTCAGATTGTTGGGATGGGTTCCACAAGGGACACTCTATTGGCAATCTTTGTACATATTTCTCTGACTCTTGATCCTCCTCCTCTCAGGATTTCAGTGAAACCTTTGCTATTGCACTAGACATATCAAAACCTTTTGATAGTTTGGCACAGATCTTGAATTTCCAAACTGCCTTCCTTCAGTTTCTAGCCTTCTATCTGTGCCTTCAACTGTTTTCCTTTCTATAGCTGTGGTTGTAGATGGCCACTGTTCTTCTCCTAAATGGCATTCCTCAGGGCTGTCCTGTCACCCACTCTTTTCCTTTTATTTATCAATGATCTATTAAATCACATTTCCTGTCCTATCCACTCCTACGCCAATGATTCCACTCTTCACTTCTCCACCCACTTCACAAAGCATAGGACTTACCTCTCAACAGTCACTCTATGATTTGCATAGGATGGCTATGGTACACCTGACCTCTGATCTTTCTACTACAGGAATACCTTGAAATTCGTTGTTAATTCATTCCGGAATAACACTGAGATGGTGTGGTTAAGACCCCAAGTTTGGTGGGAACTCCACCATGGGAAGGATTCCTGAGAGCTCCCAAACCCCTCAGTAGGGTCTGGGAGGTTTCAGTAATCCCTATTGGGCCAGAGCTTTCTTAGAAAGCCAGGCCTTCAGTTACTAAAAATGTTTTTCTTCTCTTTTTAATTGATTATAACAGATTTGAAATTCTCTCAGTATAGAGAATAATCAGATCCTTGAGGCAATCATATGCCTGATTGTAACAGCTTTGAAATTCTCTCAGTATAGAGAATAATCAGACCCTTGAGGCAATCATATGCCTGATTATAACAGCTTTGAAATTCTCTCAGTATAGAGAATAATCAGAACCTTGAGGCAATCATATGCTCATTTCTAATGACGGGAAAGCATCTCACTTCTCCTTGATGGTGTGGTAGGTGATCCTATAGTCTTGTTTTTACCATTGGTGTTTTGTATTGCTTAACCATTAGCTATAAGAACCATGTCTAACATATTTGGATCAGTTAAAATTATCATGTAAATAGCATAATCATTTTTTAATGCCTGATTTCCTTTATAAAGACCTTGTTGAAAAACTTAACTTCAGTTATCAATATGCATCACAATGGATTTTGAGCTATCTCAGGTGTGAACCAAATTGTACCTTTAACTGCCTTATGAGCAACATATTAATGCAAATACATATCCCAAAATTTTAGAGCTTTAATTATTATTATTGTTAATTTTGCTCCCTTTTCTGGCACCATTGCACTCATGGATTCCTGTGGGTCCACTAATGCCAGTGCTGGGGAGGATAATCTCTAAATGTTTGTTAGTTTTTTTTCTCTTTATCAGGGATTTATTTTTGGCTGGGACATTTGCTTATTGAAGTGAATTTGGACAAAGCTTTTTCTTCCCCAATACCTGCACAAATGCTGAAGCCAGTATTCACACACATTTTTTTTTGTTATAAACATTGCTTTTGTTTGCACTGATTGAGCCAAGAATACCTTTAATGACTGTGATAGGAAGGATAGTGTGTGTGGAGTTTAAAATGACACATCTGGGACTTATCAGGTTTATACAATTTGGGTAAACACTCATTGACCTTGCCCTAGTGACTAATATTCTTTGCGTTTTGTATTAGTTATGTAAGCTCCTTTTCTTCTGCAAGTCTTGTCTCCTTTGTGTGGTAATGGGCTGGTGATGGCCAATAATTTAATGGTTTTATTTTATGTTGACATTTTTGTGTGTGGTATGGGACTAATGTTGTTTGTTTCTTTTGGTTTGTAGTAATATTTTTTTTGCCCAAATGCTTAGTTGGTTCTGAATACACATTGGTGTATGATCAATAAAATTGTTCATATTTTCTTTAGTTACCCATAAAAACTTGCCTGCTGATGCAGTTAACCTTGTAAGTATTATTTTTGTTTCGTTGATTAAATTAGGCAAAGGACACTTTACTTTTCTTAAATCTTCCCACCATAAGCCGAGGAGTAAATCTTTAAAAGAGGCAGACTGGCTATGCCCAGAGATCTTAAAGGTGAGAACCCAGTTTCAAATTGGTAGGAGCCACCTATCTGACAATCTCAACCACACTAAAATTAGGAACTTGCTCACCTCATTCCTCTCATTCTTAGCAGTGTGGGTGGTGCTGAAGTCAAAGGATTTATTTTTACTCAATTGAAGGCCCTCTGGGTGGTCCTTACTGGCAGCTCAATCTCCCATCTCAGCAGCCAGCAGCAGCTGCCATGACCTTACCAACAGAGTATTCAGTAGGTGAGTAACGCAAATGCATTTTTACACAAACCACTTGCCAGCATCATGCCCCCATTTCAACACGACAAAATTCGAGGTAGATTGTAACATGTTTCAATGAGAAAACATTTTACTCTATGTTATTAAACAGATTAATTAATTAAATTCTACTCATTTTTTGGCAAAATATGTAATATATTGCGGTGGTAAACAGTTGAATTTCATCAATTTCAATCGTTTCTTTTTCACATTTTTTCAAAAAACAATGAATCTGCAAATATGGATGACAGATTGCGAAACTATAGGTAGTAAAAGATTGACGAGGAATCTGTGAAATGACGAATTTTGAGGTATTCCTGTATCTCTGAGCAGAGAAAACCTTGTGGCTTTCAATGCCTCAAAAGCTGTTCCTTTATCTGTCAACCTAACACAATCTTCCATATGACTGTCCCCTTACCTTCAACAATACACAATTCAATCCTTCCTCTTCTCTTAACATTCTTGGCATTTCCTTTTCTTGTGATCCTTCCTGGAAAGATCACATTTTCTCTTTCCAAAACAGCTAAGAGGTTTGGTTTGTTGTACTGATTCCGCAGTTTCTTCACCCCTGTATGGAGTATGCTTCTCATGTGCCAGGTGACTCAACCTGCATGGCTCTACTTGACCAGGTGGAATAAAAGCCTTTTCATCTCATAAATTCCCTGCCTCTTACTGACTGTCTTCAATCCCTCTCTCTTCATCACAATGTTGCCTCACTCTCTATTTACTTTTGTTATTGTAACAGACACTGCTTTTCTGAACTCTAACTGCATGCCACCTCCTCTAAGGAGAGCATGCAGTACCAGACTTCTGATGCATTCTCATTCCTTTTCTGTCCAACTCTCTAGCACAAGGGTTAATTAGTATGTTCAATCTTTCATCTACTCAACTGGTCAACTCTGGAACAATCTCCCTAGATTTATCTTTCCTCCTGTCTATGACCTCTAATTTTTTAAACACAGTGTCCAGTAGGGTGGTCCAAAATATTATAGTAAAAAACTATGTTGGTCGAATCGTTTCTCCACATGCCTTGTTTTTGTCCATTAGGGTTGACTTACTCGTGTGTGGAATTGATTGGTGAATATTTAGGGGTTGCCCCACACTAAACATTTCATTTTTTTCTCTTTAGAAGTGATTATGTTGTTGTCTAGTAGGAGATCTGCACCTGAAAACTGGCTCCTTGGGAGGCCGAACTCTCAGTTATCGACAGCAAGACTACCCCTTGTACTGGGCATGCTCCAACTGGCCCAGTACAACCACCTGGACAAAGGAAGAACCCTGCCCACGAGTTACAAGTTGGCCTATGAAGCAGTTGTCACTGTATGGCAGCGTGCCAGAATTCCTTCCTAACGGATAGATTCATGTGTCCGGAAACTGTCAAAGCTGTACAAGAAGTATCTAGCCCTTAAGAAGCCCTGAACTCGACAATGAGAAAGTGTTCAAAGGTGATCTGGAAGAGCTTTTTGATATATCTACAAAAGATGCAATGTCGGTAATCAAGAATGAGGAAGACCGGGAATTCCTTCGGAAGCAAAGAGAAGACGTCTTTTCCTGTAGCATGAGTGGGGCTGACCAAAAGACGCCTGCAAAAGAAAGCAGAAAGAGACGAGAAGAAAAAGAAAGGATGGCAAAAGCGAGATACGAAGGAAGGGAGCAGAACTTTCTTCCATATCATCATCTTGGGAATCTGAAAGTGAAGACGAATATAGACCTTCTGCGTCAACATCTGCTTCCCCAATGCCAAAGAGACTTAAGAATATCTTCAAATCGCCCGAAGTCATCGGCGCCTTGGATTGCGTCAATCTTCTAGATCGTGGAGCTGTGTTTGTGGCTGGAGCCATTGCTGAGGCGCTTGGACATAATCTTTCAGAGCTCTCACTCTCCCGAAGTTCAATCAGGCGGTCTAGAAAACAAGGAAGACAGGAAACGGCAGCAGCAGAAGACCAGGAATCTTCTTTGGAGGGACCTCTTCTTTTACACTGGGATGGCAAACTATTGCTAGATATCGATGGATCCAAGGCAAGTGTTGATAGAATTGCTGTCCTTGTCACTGGAAATGGCCATGATAAGCTTTTGGGAATTCCGAAGATGGACAAAGGTACTGGGGAGTCTCAGGCAAATGCTTGTGTTGAAGCAATTGAGAAATGGAATCTCAGGTCTCAAATCAAAGGACTCGTATTTGATACGACAGCCAGCAACACAGGGCTCCACAAAGGAGCTTGCATCAGAATCGAAGAAGCTCTAGGAACCGAACTGGTCTGGATTGCTTGCCATTACCATGTCATGGAAATCATGCTGTCTGACGTCTTCTCCTGTATCTTCGGTCCATCTGGAGGTCCAGAATCCGGACTCTTCAAGCGATTTCAGAAACAATGGCCATTGATAAATCAAGATGAGTGTGTTGCAGCAACCGATGAACTCTTCCAGGATCCGGTATTGAGCAGATTGCGGAAAGAGATGCTGGATTATTTGCCACATGCACTTGAAGCGCAGCAACTAAGGGACGATTATCAAGAATTCTTGCGCTTATCTCTCTTGTTCCTTGGTGGAGGAAGTGGGAACAAGTCATTTTGAGCCCCTGGCCCAACACACCATGCTCGTTGGATGGGGAAAGGAATTTGTGTGTTGAAGATATTCCTTTTCCAAGCTCAATTCAAGATGACACAAAGAGAAGCCAGGAATATAACTGACTTCGCTCTGTTTGTGAGTCTCGTTTACATCAGACAATGGAACGAAGCATCCCTTGGAATTCGAGCCCCCTACAATGACATTGAACTTCTGTCTCTGCTCAAGACTTACCCAAATCAGACTGTGGCCAGTAAAACGTCCGCGGCCTTTTCCAGGCATCTTTGGTTTCTCTCCAAACACCTGGTTGCCCTAGCCTTTTTCGACGAATGAGTGACCACAGCGACAAAGGAAAGGATGCTCCGGAACCTACAGTGTCCGCCATTACCCGGCCCTCCTCGACGTCTAGAGATCAAGGATGAAGTGGAAGACATGAAGTTGGAGGACCTTGTGACTAAAAGGACCAGTTCTTTCTTTGATGTTTTGATGGAAGGAGGAAAAGCGAAATCTCAATCTTGGATGGAAGTAGTAGACGACATGGCGGAATGGGGTATCAGCCTGATCCAAAAATACAACAACACACTGACAAAGGACGAAGAGCAGAAACAGTTCCTTCTTCGACTGGTGGCAAACCACTGAAAGAAGCTCCCCACTCCATCAAAGGCAGCTCTAATGTCATAGTTTTTCAAGTGCATAACTGTTTTTTGCTGCGTGAGACCCCTGATTTATGGATTCCACATGAGATGACCCCTAAATACCATTTCTTGGGGAAAACATTGTGTGTGATTTTCAGTTATGTATAAAGGAATAAAAATATCCTTGTGGAGAAAGGAAATTTGTTCTTTTGTTTTTTTGGACCACCCTAGTGTACAGGCATCTCAAAAACCCTGGATCTTGATTTTGGCTCTCTTCTTCTTCTATGGGGGGAGGGGGGCGTTTTTGCAGGCATTCGCCCTTGGCTCCTCCATCCTGCATAAAAAAAATTTGTTTCTGAAAGTTAGATTATGAAGAATTTCGATATTTCAAATGAAATAAGAATGCTAGTTTAAACCTAGTATAAGTAGGTACTGTACCATATATTTTGGGTCATTCACTTTAGTTCACACTTACAAATTACCATTCACATTATAGTCAAGAGTTCATCATCCTCTCTGTTTTTGTGCCACTGTCATCATTCAGAAAAAATCTTACTATGTAGCTACTTTTAAAACAAAAATTTGGTACTAATGATATTACCAATGTATGATACGAATAATTAAAAAGGCATTTTGATTTAAAATAATAGCTTTATTCAATATACTGCAACCTAGGTCCCCAGTATTAATTTTAGTACCATACAATATTTTATTATTTCAAACATGATTGGTTGGCATATAGTACTGGTATAGCTCAGATTAAAGCACCACAATGCTAAAAGAATTTGTAAGAGTAGATGATGCAGTTTTCAACAAGCTGAAGAAGATAAATCAAGCATCATCCAATAGATTTGGGGTGATGGCATTGGTGACTAGTAATTTCACTCATGGTGAATTCACTCTGGAAAATTGACTCCAGTAATTTCGCTTCCTAGTAGTTTTAAATTTAAGTAGTTTAAATTAAAAAAAGTAAATTAAATTTTACAAATACAGGTAAACCTCGATTTATGGTGTCCCGATTTACGATATTTCGTGTTAACGATGGTGATGAATTAAGACCATCTCCCTATTTGCGATAAAAAAAAATTGCATTAATGATGGCCATCAGTCGGCCAAACTCACTGATGCTCGGAAGAGGGAATGCATCTCTCACACAACCCTTGACTTCAGCCTCTCTGGATTGGCCAGAGGCTGTGTAGGAGTCAGAGTGATGTCCCCACTCCACCTACAAGAGTCCCCTTAGCCTCGAAGGGGACATGTGATGATGACCAGGCTTGTTCTTAATGATGTGGTGAGTGTTGTTTAATTGTTTTCTATTGATTTTATGAGTGCAAGAATTTTTTTTTTAGTGATACATGTGTTTGGGACTGACTGGGAACATATCCCATTGAACCCCATGTTATAATGAACTCAATTTATGATATTTTGATTTGTGATGGGGTTTTCAGGAATGCAACCCTATTGTAAATTCGAGGTTTACCTGTATTAGGTTAGGTAAGGTTAGGTTAGGTTACAATAAAGAAACAGGTGTGTTATCATCATTTTCTAAATCTCTGAAACACAGAAAAGGAAAACAGCCTGGCACAAAAGAATTGACTCTGATTACGTAAGGACAATAAACTTGATTGTTAATGGACAAATACTATACACACAGATATTAAGATACTCTGTTTTTTATGAGATTTTGTGTGATTTTGTGATTTTGTGTGATTTTTATGTTAAAAAAATTTTTTTACATCCATTCTAAGCTTATTCAAATAAATTACATTTTTAATGGTGATTATAGATCAATAAAACAAAAGTAAAGTTTGTGGCTTTGGGGTTTAAACCATTAAATCCTTATACGGAAACCAAAAAAATACATTTATCTTGATAAATTGGCATGGGGGTTGAATTTACCAGGACTAAATTACATGGGGAGTGAATTTACCAGGAGCAAATCCTCCTATAACCAATGACATCATAAGTTGATGATTGTGAATGGCCCTTTATGATTCAATTTTTAAAGTTTGCATAAATATATGACAAAAAAGCTATACAATGAACTCATCATTTTCTAACTTCAAGTGTTGCAGTATAACTAAAATAAAAAAAAAATAATAGGTACACCTACTGTATAGTACCTTGAGAACATGCAAATGACTTGAAAATAGAGAGGTTTATCCTATATTACAGTGGCATTGTGGCATATAATGTACAATTAAGAATCTAATAAAAAAATAAAAAGTAATGTTCCTTGGTGGTGTAGTGGTTAGCATCCCTGACTATGAATCCATCAGCCCTGGGATTGAGACCTGGTGACAGCAGCTGGCACGCAGCAAAACCCAGTTGTTCATCCTTCCACACAATAAAGAAAGTGGTTGGTAGATAAATGGGTACCCTGGGTGGCCTAGTGATTAAGACACTGGGCTGCTGGTGGGACGTGGTTCAGATTCCACATTAAACTGTAGGTCTAAGGTGGAGTGAAAAGTTTGACCTTCATCAGAATGAACAATTCAGGCAGAAGCTAACCAAAGGTTAAGGCTGAGACATGTCTTCATTGCTTCAGCACAAAGGCAACTAAAATTTATTATGATTTGGGTCAAGATTGACAAAGCTAAAGTGTCCACTTGAGCCGTAACAGATATGAGAGGAAGTCTGTTTTCATGGCTGATGACCAGGGTCACCAAGAGGGTGGGGAAGCTGGGTTAAATTCCTGGGGCCCACAAAGAGGGGGGGATAAAATCTAAAAATATTAATAAAGCAATTGATTAAATAACAGAGAAGAAATATAATTAATGAACATACATTTTATAGAGATTATCATAGTCAAACTGAAACAGATAAAATATTATTGATGTCAAAGACCAACTGACAGATCTGGGAACCATTGTAATTGAAAGCCAGTTAGCCTGTACTTTAAATTTCATCAGAATCATTTACCACTTTGCTAGAGAGAAGGCAAAGAAAGTACACATCTAATTATGAAAATCTTGCAGTAAACAATTGTCTTGCCTGCATGGACTGGTACTGCATTTGTAAATTGTATGGTGATAGAATTAATATAATTGATTTGAAAAATAAAATGGTCATTTTCTTCCAAGTTGTTTATTCATACTGTATGTTTTGAATAGTGACTTGGACATATAATCAGTTTGCTTGTTATGTACACAAAAAACATTCATAAAATACTGAGTAAACAGGGGGGTCCATATACCAATCCTTCCCCCAGGCCCGTGGCAGCTCTCTCTGGCCCTGGACATACCTAGGTGGGCCTTGAGCTGCAAAAGGTTGAGAACCCCTGATACAGAGCATGTTTTGCACTAGGGGACTAATTCCACAAGAGCTTTTATTTCATTTAATAAAAAAATACAAACCTTTTGAAGTGTCAGATGTTTAAAAAATCACCCAATATGTTGGCTACATGAAAAATGTTAATAAGCTTTTTCAGTGAGAGTTGAAGGTTTCATTAAAAGAAAAAAAACAAAAAACTGACAAATTGATGTGGAATTTGTCAGGGTTGGGTATAGAATTCTATGTAAACCATTTACTTGTCAGACTTAAAACAATAAAATATATTCATTGTTACATTTGTGACAAGAGAACCTGATATATTTACCATTTCACTTTCAAAAATCAGGAATACATCAATTTATTTTCTAGTGCAAACACTTCCCTGGGACAGGCACAGTTTATTGAGCACTGTGAATACCCTCTCTCACACATTGTTGACAAACTATAAAGGAACAGTGTCAGTGGGTTTATGCAGCATGATTTTCAAGTCATAAATATTTGATGATGTCTCATTTGGTAGGTGAAGCTCAATGATGCATTTAAATTCCAAATCAAATCATGGAAACAGTGATAACATCCAATACATGACTACTATACCTCAACAAATGATGAAAAATTATAGATACAAAGGAAATCGCTAGGAATATATGAGTTTCACTTAAGTTTGATAGCATTAACTATGATTACATAAAGCAAAGCCAACTGTTACTGTATTATCATGATGTAATTAGTAATAGCTTGCATTTAAGCCATTCTACAAACAGAGGCTTCCTTAATGTCTCCACACATAGACCTATATCAGATATATGGAGTGTCTCTAGACATTGATCTATGCGTGAAGTTCCTGCCATCTTGTGAATACAATTCAAATAACTTGAACTTTCAAGGTATGGAAAGAACACCTTGCTGGGATGTTAAGAGGTTAAACAGCCTACACTAATTAACATAGATTAATAAAGGACATACCACACTAACATATCCCATTTAAGGTTTTATTGGTCCTATATGTAGCAATGGAGATATAAACTTAAATACAAACTCTGAATTTACTGTACCTATTAATATTTTTTGCTTATTTACTGGTATGGATGTAACATCATAAAGTGCTAGTTGTAGATCCTTTAAACTATTTTCACCACTGACTTTCTCTTTAAAGGCAACTGCAAGATTTTTATTAGTTTTAACTTTTAAATTAAACATTTTAATTTATGAAATACCCAATAGGACCTTATTTCTTAAAGTCAAACACTAATACCACTTTGCAAAATGAAAATGACAGCTGAGGAAAAAATAAAAATATTTAACGTATTATGAGTAAATACTGTAATTGTCCAATGCTAAAATGAATAACCTATAAAACTCAATAAAGAGCATATATTATACTTAGTCTAAGTTTTATCCAATACAGATTAAATTTGTAAATACATTTTAAGCACAATAACTGCACCTAAATAAGATGGAAAGGGAAAAGGCAAATAAGTGGGAAACTCTGAGTTAGTATGACTCAATGTCGCATTGTGTGGTTTCAAAGTCAGTGCTGCTACCAATCACTTTATTAACTTTTCCTTTTCCTTCCATGGATATAAGTTGTAAGACTATTTACTCAGAAATTTTGCTGTGCTTCACATGTTCACACAGGGCTGTTTTAAGACCTTCATAGGCCCTAGGCACGCTTGCATTCATGAGTCCATCCTCTCCACGTATAAAGAATTGTCTTCAGTTCACCATAGGACAAAAAAACTATCTTCTTTTGCACTCCTTTCTATTGAAAATGATTTATTGTGGGAAATGACATTTGAAGATGTAATTCATGATTTTGCTATCAAAAAGAGCCACAGAGTTAATATAGATTGAGTTTTGTTAATTTCGTTTTGAATATAAAACATTAAGTTATCATTTTTTATTTAGCTTATTGAGAGTTGAGACATATTAAGTTTTGTAGAAATAATTAATTAAAAAGCTATTAATTTTGATTTTGCTATTTCCTTTTCCTATTTTTTGGGTCAATAATTTTTTTAGGTCCAAAAATTTTTTGTAGGCCCTAGGCACTTTGCCTATTGTGCCTAATGGGTAAAACAGCCCTGTGTTCACACCACAATCTTTGGATAGACGTACCATATTAGACCAAGTTTGCAAAGTATTTTCATTAGGCCTGTGACTAAATAAAATTGCCAAGTTAATATAAGGGGATAATTTTCCTGTCTAGAGTTTTACTATATGTAATTCAGTAAAGGTCATTATATAGTTTGGCTATTTCTAATTCCCTTATTCCTGAATTTAAGATTTGACCAGTTTTACAATGTATTACATTAGAATGTATTGCTGCAACAATTTTTGCCATAATGTGAAACACTGTATGACAATTTGTCTTATAACAAAAATGCTCATATGAGCTATATAGCCTAAAGTGCTATTAAAATATTTTTAGCACCAGTATGAGCAGTATTTATGATTCTGAATACAAACATGAAAAGCCCTAATTTTTTTTTTATCAGTGTATGAAACTTGTTTAATTCTTAGTGTGGTAATTTTTTTAATTTGCTGAAGAATTTTAATGCAATAATTTTTTAAGAAAAACCTAAGCACCACAAAAGAACTTATGCACATTCTGCAATCTAGGAATTTTGAAAGTCAGGATCCATTTTAATGAAGCATATACTCTCTAGATTTGGTGTAGCCTATTTGTGCTGTGAATTCTAGGTGGGCTAGTCATCTCCAGTGGGGATTTTCAAGAAAAGAAAAATTAAAACCATGAAATTTTTGCCACTGAAATAATGAGAAACATTTTTTATTATATATGAGGGAAGATGGGGTAATAAGAAGAAGAGAGAATATCTTGAATTGTGAAAAATTGCTTTCTTCTCCAAGTGTCTGAAACTATGGTTTGTTCATGTTTGCAAAGCTGGGCACTTGCGTTTTTTTTTGCGGTACTGCGGTACTGCGGTACTGCGGTACTACCAAACCGGTACCGCATAATGCAGTACCGCAAAGGATCGCTGAAAGTACAGCAGTACCGCTACTGCATTTTTTGCAGTACTGCGTTATGCGGTACCGGTTTGGTAGTGCGGTAGTACCGCAGTACCGCAAAAAAACGCAAGTGCCCAGCTTTGCATGTTTGATATGGTTCTCCTTTTTAGTTTTAGTTTCAGATGTGACTTTTTTTTTATCTCATAATGTCAGAACTGACTACTACCTTTAAATTTCAGTCCATAATTTTGTGGACAGTAATTCAAATTTCTTTCATGAGCAGTAAGAACATCTATTTCAATGTTTTTGTCAATTGGCTACTCATTTGGAACAATGATGATTTATTTGAAGTGTCGTATTACTATCATTGTCAACTTTGATCACAAATACTACAGCTGCTTTTTAACCACCCTTCCATGCTACATGAGAGTAAAAGGAAGTTTAGATTTAAGGGCAAAAAGAAGCACTATTTCTAACCTCTTTTCTTGTTACTAGTCTAGGGTTTTGCTGATTCTCATTTCTTGAGTTTTTATTTTTAAATTCATGTATTTTTCTCTTTCCAGCCACTCAGCTTTCGCAGCATCTAGTTAAGAGTGTTTATTAAGTCAATTTAGTCAAGTATAGGTAGATACTGTAGTTAATGCAAAGGTACTCAAACAACAGAAACAACTCTGGGCTAGTGTTAAAACCTAGTCCAGTATTTATAGCCCTGATAGACCCTGTTGAACTCAAGAAAAGGTGAGATCATAGTCCATTACTGAAGCCAGGAGGTATGTTTTTGAAGTTTAGCGTGAAGGATCCAAAACTTAAGTGCTCCTTCTAAGCAGACAATCCAGTGTTGTGCAAGAGTTCAAATTACTTGAAGCATTGCCAGTGTGTACCCTTTTCTCGCAGCTTTGGCTTATAAACCTTTAATTAAGCTATTGCATGTGAATTCATTAAATGCCTGGACATGTTGTCTTGTCCAAATAAATTAAGAAATAAACAAGTGAGAAGAATTCCAGTGAATACAGTGCAGTCAAAATCTAGGAAGTTAAGACCCTCCAAAGTTTAAGGTAGTTATTTAGAATTCGTGTTTTATACATAAATCATCTTTATGTTCATTATCGTAACTAACCTTAACCTCATCATCATTTAATTTAAGATTAAAGTTTCTTGTTGTCTAGAACCTCCAGAATAAATTGTAAATAATTACTGTCACAGTTTGTTGTTCAAGTCTAGGAATGGGAGGTTTCAGGTTGCTCTATTAAATAAAGTTATAAGTAAAACTGAAAAACTTAATTTTCATTTGCTTTCTATAAATCATTAAATATCAGTCATGGTAAATGATGGGGAGATCAGTTCCACATTTGTTCATCACAGGGAAGAAGATTAGATAAAAAGTCATATACTGGAATAAGGTTTACTAAATTTGGTGATATTTTCAAGTCAAGGAAAAATTCTTGAATTAATTTTCAGTAGCACAGGTCTTGCCCGTACTGGGCCTTTATTCCTGTTCATTCTTGTTTATCCTGAAGTCCTTTCTCTCCCTAAACACATTTTTCTTGCACCCACTCCTTAACATTCCAGCATATACTGTTTGCTTTCCATTGCTTGAATGTACTGTGGTGGTCCTGCTCTTCCTGCTTGATGGTTTTGTGAATGGTTCTTGCTCGCTTTATATCCAGTGCACTGCTTGGGAAAAGATCTTTGAGAACAGCTTCATCTCCTGCCTTCCAGTCAGCTCAATCTGCATTCACAGTGGCCAGCCAGTAGATTGGATTTCTACCATAGGAAGAACTGCTTCCAGAGTCAAGTCCAGGTGGATTCTCTAGTTTTCCCACAACACTAGGTCTTTGAATGCTTCCTAAATGCATTGAAACTACCGTACTAATAAAAGACAGACAGGGTGGATTATTCCTCTTCTAAAATGAAGAACACCATGTCTGCTATGGAGTAAGGTCTTCTACCCAGCCATGCTGTGGCAGCTGTGTTCAAGGTGCTATGCAAAAAACTTGCAGAAATTATGGATAAGGGTGCTCATGGTTGCAGCAGGAAACCTGACCTCAGCATTGAAGATGAGCAGACTCTAGCCAAATTTCTCCTCACATGTAGCCAAATGGGGGAGGGATACACAAAGTCAGAGCTGCTTCATCTCATCAAGGACTTTGTCAAGAAGTATGGGATTAAAACCTGCTTATGGATGACAGGGTTGGCAAAAACCCAGCAAAAAACCAGCTGGGTTTTTGCCAACCCTGATGGATGACCTTCCAAGTAGTGACTGGTTTCTTGGATTTATAAGCCAGTACCCTCAACTCCATTTAAAAAAAAGGTGAGTGCCTTGCAAAATCTCAGGTAGAAGCAGCTGACCATTTATCTAAGAATCATACGAGGAGGAGGCAATCTACAAGAAATTTGATATCCACAAGAGTGATGGTGACACCCATGTCAACAACCTTAATGAGTCAGTTTTTTGCCATGACCCAAAGGAGGTCAAAGTCATTGGTGAAGTTTGGGGTCTCCAGGAACACAGCTGGCACTAGGAAGACTGCCACCACCATCTAAGCAGTTGGCAATGCTGTTGGTGAGATTCTCTCTCCCCTCATTGTTTTTCAAGGGAAGAATGTCTGGTCATCCTGGACTTCAGAGAAAGGGTAGATGGAGGGAACACTATTTTGATACTGGATTCAGAAGCGTTTATTCCTCATATCTGCAAACATCAAGAAAAGAAAGTGGTCCTTTTTTATGATGGAGCTGGATCACGTCTTGAGCATCAAGGCACTTCAAGTCACATATGACAATAATATTATGCTGGTCAAACTACCTCCAAACTTGACCCCACTTCATCCAGCCACTAAATATGACAGTGTTCAAGCCTGTCAAAGTTGCATGGAATGTCAGTCTCTTGAACAGGAATAAGACTCACTCAGGTGAAAAACTTCCCAAGGAGTTCTCCAAGTGCATGAGGGAAGTCTGAACATCTGCTTTTAAGCCATAAAACTTAGTGTCTAGATTTAAGTCCATAAGTCTGTTTCTGTGTGATGCCAGTGCTTTTCCAGAATCAAAATTGAACCCAGCTCCCCTCAAATGCTGGAAGGAAAGACCCCAGCTCTTCTGTCCCCAGGCCTTCAGCCATAATGCCTGCTCCAGCCTGTGAGAATGAGTTGTCTGAAAAAAAGGATCTCAATTCATTGAACTTTGAGGCCTTCATTCATCAGTGGCTAATGGATCTGCCAAAAAACAAAGCAGCACAGAAGCATACCATGTGCAAGAGGGCATCAAAGGCCTATGGAGAAGTCCTAACTCATGAGGATGTCTAGGAGCAAGTTAACAGCAGCCATCCTCCCAGCAAATGAGCTCCATCAACCAATGTTGAAGAGCCTCTCCTAGATGAGAGCTCCAGAGAATCCACAAATTTTCAATACATTGCCCAAGCCATTGAAGACCTTGATAACAACGATGAAGGGATTGTCCAAGTTCTACAGAAGATCTACAGAACAGATCTACAGAAGCTAAGGCTAACAAAGACCCTAAGATCCACTCTAAGGCTAGCCCGAGAGAAAGGAGAGAGTAGGGGGTTAAGAGAAGAGAGGAGAATAAGGGGTTAAGTAAGGAGCAACACCTATCATTCGTGGGTTAACATTCATTCAGAAAAAGAGGGATGCAAGACTATGCTCTGTGGATGCAAGAAAACCCAAGTTTATCATCAAAGTAGGTGACCTCTGATATTGACTATGCTCTGTGGATGCAAGAAAACCCAAGTTTACCATCAAAGTAGGTGACCTCTGATATTGACTTCAGTGACATCATTAGCATACTGCAAATCCTGAAAATCATATATTTACACATCAGAGGGTTTAATCCTTAATTAGACCAGCTAAGCATGTTAAAGAAGCTAGAGTTGCCTTACTGGAAAGTTAACCCTAAAAAAGACTTGCTGATGTTAATAGCAGAAAGCCAATTAAAAATTCTGTAGGTCCCCTAAAAGATAGGAATGGCATACTGAAATTCAGTAATGTAGATACTGTTAGTATGCTGAATGAGTTCTTCATTACAGTCTTCACAGAAGAAGACTTCACTGAAGTACCAGATCCCTGGATTACATTTGATGGTGACCATCCTTTAGAGACCACAAGTTTTACAATAGATGAGGTACAGCAACTAATTGACAAGATAAATAAGTACAAATTACCCAGTCCTGACATTTCTTCCACAAGTATTAAAAGAGGTTAACCACAGTATTGTTGAGGATTTACTAACTGCAGTATATTCAAACAATCATTCAAAAGTTGCAACTGACTGGAAATTAGCAAATTTATGTAACACCAATCTTTAAAAAGAGTGAGAGGCAAAATTGATGTAATTACTGCATGATCAGTTTAACATCAATTGTCAGCAAGCTGTTGGAATCCACTATTATCAAATGTATTGTGTATCACCTCAAATCAAATGATTTTATTTTTCATTATCAACATGGATTCAGGCAACATAGGGGGCATTCCAGGACAAATCACCCAAAAATGAAAAAATGTCACCACTCTGACCCAGATTTTAATGAAAATTGACATATCGGGTTCTTCCAGGTGCTGATTTCACTGGTTCAAATAAAAAAGTTCTATGACCCATAGTTTTTGAGATATGGGCCCCCACTTTACCACCTAACTTTAATGGGCAATAACTCCCAAACACCTTGTTGTAGACCTATAAAACTATACATATTTAGAATCAGCATGAAGAGATCTATTAAATGATACCACATTCAAATGTGTAGAACAATAATGAAAATTTCCCCCCCCTTTTTTTTTTATTTTTGACCCCCACCCCCCTAGACAGTGAAATCCAAAAAACATTTTTTCATTTATTAAACTTCCATTAATTGTTAAAAGATACAAACAATAAAAAATGTGGGTATCAAGTTGAAAGATATTTTAAAAATTATCAAAAAAATATGTACAGTGAAATTTTGACATTTTTACGCAGACTAAAATAGAGAACTACAAATGATATATTTACATCCTATGTATAACTCATATTCACACACTCTCTCTCTCTCTCTCTCAAATATTTGCTAATTATGCTTATTTTTATTACAGATGTGCTTATTTTGAGTCAAATCATATCTTATTTTTGAGATTTACAATTGTGTATTTTTAGTAATGAAAAATGGTTAGATGTTGTGATGATCCTTTACAAAAACATAAGAAAAAGATACACAAGGATATAAGAACCATCAGCCAATCACTTTATGATCGATGTAAATGGAAACTGCAAAGGAATACTGTACTATATAGCAAATGTAGAAAATTATTGACCCAGAGACCAGAGTTGCTATCAACATCACAAAGTGAAGAGTCTGATCACAGTCAGTCTTCTGAGAATTTTATTTCAGAAAGCAATGAATATGATCCAAGTATATCAAGTAATGCCAAAGAAGAGGTTTCTCAAGTTCTAGAAAGTCTTGCTGTGACTCCAGTGAAGAAGCGTAAGTATTTAATGATAGGTACTTTTTATATTTATAATTTCCTTATTTATATTATTTATTTATAATGCATTTACTTTCAAGACAGTTTTTCAGCAGTTGCTGAAAAACTTAATGAAATTAATATGTTGACATATTAAATTTATTAAACTTATGAAATTAATATGTTCACATATTAATTACACTGCCCAACAAGAAAAAAAATTTTTGCTGCTGATTTAATTCTAAGACCTGTTTCTGGATAATAGTGATGTGCTGATTTCAAAAATCACCTTAGATTTTGTCCATCACATCAGGTTTTTGTGCAATGCAATATGCCTATTTTGGGTGATCCATGAAGGGCGCTTATCAAAATTGATGATTTTTGAGACCTGTTAACAGCTGTTTTGCTGTTAAAATTTTATCTGTGGAATACGCAAATCTGTGCATTAAATCTAAAGGTCATGTACAACATATTAAAATCTTGGAATGCTTTTGTGGCAGTAGTTAAGAACTTCCTAGGAAACAAAAAGTCTGAAAATTATAAAGATCTTGTAAAGGATTTATTTGTAAACTTTCAGCAGTTGGGTTGCAACATGAGCATTAAAGTTCACTATCTCAACAGTCATCTGGATAAATTTCCAGAAAATCTTGGTGATGTTAGTGAAGAGCAAGGTGAAAGGTTCCACCAAGATATCAAAGTGATGGAAGAACGATACCAAGGAAGATGGGATACCCATATGATGGCTGACTACTGCTGGAGCCTGCAGAGAGATTGTCTTGACATCCCTCATTCTAGGAAGTCCTATAAGAGAAAATTTATCAGCACTGAAAAGTAAGAAAACAAGAAAAAGACAATGTTAAGAAAACTGGTCCCGTGCTTGCTTTAATATGGATTCGTTTTTTGCTTATTTAAACACTTTTAATCACTTTGTGTGTCAATATTACCATTGTATATTAAAGTTCACTCCCTGCACAATTGTTTACTTTTCCATGCTGATTCTGAGTATGTAAAAACTTATTTTTTGAAAAGAAAAAAATTGGGCATAACCCTGCCAAAATGTGATATCTCCAAAATATCCGTATTTGATTGCTCGAAAACCTGATGTGATAGGCAAAAACTAAGGTGATTTTTTAAATCAGCACACCAAAGTTACCTAAAAACAGGTGTTAGAATTAAATCAGCAAAATTGGTGTTGGGCAGTGTTATTATTGTCCATATATATCAAATGGAGTCAAATATTTATTAATTAAAAAATTTCAGATGATTTGGGTTCCTCAAGAAAAGAAGCAAAAGCTATTCAAACAATAGAAAAAGCACGTCGTTCTTTAAAATGAAAGCTAGAAACAAGTTTAGAAATTGAGATCCCAAGCCCATCAAAAGCTACAAAGTTGGATCATGAAACGCAGAGGTATGAATTTTAAAATGATATGCTATTATCAAGTAGGAATATACCTAAACTAAAACTGAAGCATAAAAACAAAATGTAGGTATTCATCTTTGATAGTAGAAACTAGAAGCACAACTCCCAAAAGATTGGAGATCAATGGACCCATTAAATCATTTGGAATTCATTTGGTCACAAAATAATTTTTGGTTTAATTTGACTATCTCAAAGAATGCTCATTTTGTTACACTTGAAATCAATATTATAATCCAAAAAATTTACTATGCACATGTAATGTTTTTATAGCTATTATACATTCATGAATTTGTTTCAGGTCAATGATTCATCTCATGAATGAACTGGTTGAAGCTTTCCATTCTACTGACAGTTATGAGAGGAAACTCAAAATATTGACATTATCTCCATTTACCATATCAAAAACTATAAATCTATTTCAGACACCTGGATATTTAGTTAAGAAAAGCAGAAATATAAAACAAAGACTTGGAATTATTCCTGAAATTGAACCCATGTCAAAAGGAAAAGTACAGTGCCCGCGAAAAGTATCCGATCACCCTTGAAATTTGTATTTTTTACATAAAAAACAATGTTTAAATGTATTCTAACCTTATATTAGTATTTTGTCATCTGTCCTTTGGTTTGGATGACTTGTTCTAGACGTTTTGGCATGGATTTAATCAAGTTTTGACAAACTTCCACTGATATTTCCTTGCACCATACCTTTTTGATGGCCTCTTGTAATTTTTCGACTGAGCCAGTGTCGTGGCATTCAACCTTATTTTTTATTATTAGCCACAGATTTTCTATCGGATTGAGATCTGGACTATTACCAGGCCAATCCAAAATATCAAATTTATTGTCAGTAATCCATTTTGTCACTATTTTGGCCCTGTGACATGGTGCACTATCATGCATGTATGTTTTTGTCCTTTGGATTGCCATTGCCATTGGAAGTTTATCCTGTAGCATTGCTAAATACCGTGCACCATTCATAGTTGTGTTCTTCGGAAGAAAATATAAGTTTCCACGCCCATAGTAACCGAAACAACCCCAAACCATCACACTTGGAGGGTGTTTCATTGTCTTTAGGGTGTATTTAGGGTCCATCCTATTTGAGCCAATAGGCCGGCGAACCTTTTTTGGACAACTTCTGAATGTCAAAAATGTCGACTCATCGCTAAATAAAACCTTCTTCCAGTCATCAACAGTCCAATGAATGTATTTTTTACAAAATGCGACACGTTTTTTACGCATTTTTTCATTAATGAACGGTTTCTTAGCAGCATGGCGAGATGGTAATCCGAGTTCTTTTTGGAGCCGCTCCTGGATAGTTCGTTCAGAAACACCAGATAACAAATTATTCATATTAAATTTTATTTCTTTCGCAGTTATTGTTGGGTTTTTCAATACTAAACGTTTCATAAGTTTGTCTGTTCGCGAATTTGTTTTTCTCGGTCTGCCAGATCGTTTTTTAGGGACTGGCGTGGTTAGGCCACCATTGTTCTTAGCCCGTGAAACCCATAAATTAACGGTACGTTGGGATATGTTTAATTCCTTAGCTATCTGTCTCTGTGATTTCCCACATGCATGCAAAGCAACAATAGCACCTCGACAATCACTCTTAAGTTGTTTTTTAGCACACATTTTATATAAATTTTATTTACACCACTTTCTGTAAAAAAAAAAAAAAATCAAGAAATTTACACAAACAGTGAAATCTGACAAATTTGAGACACAGCCACCCGCAACGAAGGCTACCAGAACACTAATTTGAGAATGCATTGGATAGCTCACATATCAGCGAGCAACCTCAAAGTTACCATATGTCGCTAGAACAAATAGAAAGTGAATTACGTGTCTCTGAATATCAAGGGAAAATATTGTATTTTCTTGAGTGATCGGATACTTTTCGCAGGCACTGTAATAACTAAAGGTACTAAAGATTCTGTTCAGAAATTTTTTGAATCAGATGAAAGTGGGTATAAAGAATCTGTGCAGAAAAGACTGGTGTTAATGAATCTGAAAGAAGCTTTTAGTCTCTATAAAAATAATCCAGATTGTCCCCAAATTGGCTTCTCTAGTTTTGCCAGCCTTTGCCCCAGACATTGTGTTTTAGCTGGAGCTGCTGGTACCCATTGTGTGTGTGTATGTACATACCACCAGAATGCCAAAATACAATTCTCAGCTTTGGGTGTCAAAGGGTTGGAATACACAACTCTTATGGGGAAAGCAGTGTGTGATGTCAACAACAGGAATTGCATGATGCAAATATGTAATCTCTGTCCAAAAGAACAAGGTATTAAGAATTTTTTGCTCACTTTTCAAAGTGTTAACAATCCTGAATGTGGGGAAATAAAATATAAACAATGGGTTACTACAGATCAATGCAATATGGTTGAAAAAACAGCATCTGTAGATGATTGTATAAGTTCATTAAGCACAAAAATTGTCAAATTGACACATCATCACTTTATAGCAAAGAATCAGTGCATTTCTAAAAAACTTGAAGAATAATTTAAATAGCCATACAGCTGTCATTCTTGGTGACTTTTCAGAAAACTACTCATTTGTAGTACAAGATGCAGCCCAAGGTTTTCATTGGGAAAATACCCAATGCACAGTGCATCCCTTTGTGTTATATTATAAGGAACCAGAAATTAATGAAACAAAACATTCAAGTTATTGTTTTTTATCTCCAAATACAAAACATAACACTACAATGGTTTACACTTTTTTAAATACACTCATATCTATTATTAGAAAATCCCGCCTTCATATCAAAAAATTACATTATTTTACTGATGGATGTGCAGGACAATATAAAAATTGTTTCAACTTTGTTAGCATTTGTAAACATGAAGAAGATTTTGGGCTGGAATGTGAGTGGCATTTCTTTGCTACAAGCCATGGTAAGAGCGCTTGTGATGAGATTGGGGGTACATTGAAAAGATCTGTAGCCAGAGTGAGTATGCAGAGAACATTCGCAAATCAAATATTAACACCAGAAGACATGTCTGAATTTTGTTCAAACAATATAAGTGACAGCATAAATTTTTTTTTAATAAATTCTGAAGAAATTGAAGCTATGGAAAAAATTTTACGTGACACATATGAAAAAAGTATGCAGCTAACAGGAACACAAAAATTCCACAGATTTGTACCTATTAATGCAAATAACATAAAAACATTTGAATTAGCTTCTGATGAAGTTGGTGAGGTGAGGATTATAAGCAAAGCTTTTCTGGGTGAAGATAATGTTGAAGTTAATCCAAAAATAGGAGAGTAGGGTACATAGTTTGTACTTACAATGATCAGAAATGGTTGGGATTTGTACATTCCTGTAATGAGGAATTTGATGACTTTGAGGTTAGCTTTTTGCACCTATCAGAATATAGTGTTTACTATTACTTTCCACAAATTAGAGATACATGTCACATATCAAGAGATAAAATTTTAGGTTTATTAAGCATACCAACTTTAAAGCCAGGAACAATGCGTATTCAATATGTTTTCCCAGAAAATGAGTTGAAAAAACTCATGTAATTATGAATCAACTTGATGTAATGTGTGTGTTCAATTTGTATTTTTGGTGTTTATTTTCATCCATGTGAATATATCATTTGTAGTTCTCTATTTTAGTCTGCAGGCATAAAAATGTCAAAATTTCACAATGTACATATTTTTTCAATAATTTTTAAAATATCTTGCAACTTGATACCCACATTTTTTATTGTTTGTATCTTTTAACAATTAATGGAAGTTTAATAAATGAAAATTTTCTTTTTGGATTTCACTGCCTAGGGAGGGGTGGGGGTAAAAAAAAAGGGGGGGGGATTTTCATTATTGTCCTACACATTTGAATGTGGTGTCATTTAATAGATCTCTTCATGCTGATTCTAAAAATGTATAGTTTTATAGGTCTACAGTAAGATGTTTGGGAGTTATTACCCATTAAAGTTAGGTGGTAAAGTGGGGGCCCCATATCTCAAAAACTATGGGGCATAGAACTTTTTTATTTTGACCAGTGAAATCAGCACCCAGAAGAACCCCATATGTCAATTTTCATCAAAATCCAAGTCAGAGTGGTGACATGCATTGGGTGATCTCTCCTGGAATGCCCCATAGATCTTGTGTAACAAACCTGTTAGAATTTTTCCTTAATGTGTATGCTTTATTCAACATAACTGGAGCAATATCCCAACTTTCAGAAAGTCTTTGAGAAAGTCCCTCACACAAGATTGATGACTAAAGTTAGAGAAATAGGAATTACCAGGCTCATTTCCAACTGAATTGAAGATTGGTTAAGATATAGAAAGCAGAGAACTGTAATAATGGAGTGACTTCAGAGTGGGCCCCTGTTACCAGTGAGGTTTCTTGGGGTTCCATTTTCGGTCCTATATTGATGATATAGCCATTGGGCTCCTAAGTACAATTTCTAAATTTGCAGACAATACCAAATTAGAAAATAGTGTACGCAATCAGGATGGCATAAGAATGCTCCAAAAGGAGGGAGGGGTGGGGGTAAAAAAAAGGGGGGGGGGGGATTTTCATTATTGTCCTACACATTTGAATGTGGTGTCATTTAATAGATCTCTTCATGCTGATTCTAAAAATGTATAGTTTTATAGGTCTACAGTAAGATGTTTGGGAGTTATTACCCATTAAAGTTAGGTGGTAAAGTGGGGGCCCCATATCTCAAAAACTATGGGGGATAGAACTTTTTTATTTTGACCAGTGAAATCAGCACCCAGAAGAACCCCATATGTCAATTTTCATCAAAATCCAAGTCAGAGTGGTGACATGCATTGGGTGATCTCTCCTGGAATGCCCCATAGATCTTGTGTAACAAACCTGTTAGAATTTTCCTTAATGTGTATGCTTTATTCAACATAACTGGAGCAATATCCCAACTTTCAGAAAGTCTTTGAGAAAGTCCCTCACACAAGATTGATGACTAAAGTTAGAGAAATAGGAATTACCAGGCTCATTTCCAACTGAATTGAAGATTGGTTAAGATATAGAAAGCAGAGAACTGTAATAATGGAGTGACTTCAGAGTGGGCCCCTGTTACCAGTGAGGTTTCTTGGGGTTCCATTTTCGGTCCTATATTGATGATATAGCCATTGGGCTCCTAAGTACAATTTCTAAATTTGCAGACAATACCAAATTAGAAAATAGTGTACGCAATCAGGATGGCATAAGAATGCTCCAAAAGGATCTTGATAGGTTGGGAAAATGGTCTGTTACTTGGCAGATGCATTCAACTTGGACAAATGTAAGGTAATGCATGTAGGTTACGAGAGCCCAGACTGATTAATCCCTACTGGGAAGGAATTTGACTGATAGTTAAAGGAATATCTATAAAATATAACAACTTTGCCACAAGAGTGGTCAAAGGTGTTAATTTTGGTTCAGATCATCTTTTGGGTGATAGAAAATTTTTCACCATAAAGGGTAAAGGTTCCAAGGTCAAGGTTGAAGTTAATCAGGGTTTCAAGGTCAAATGCTAAAAATGCCTTTAGATTGCCTCCCCAAAGGTCTAGAACAGTGGTTCTCAAACTTTTTTCCTCGCATACCATCTCAGGAGCTAGAGTATAATTATTGTACTACATCATTGTACCAGCGAGTCATTTTCACTATTTAATATTGTCCAGTAATGGAAAATTGTCTTGTTTGTCTATTTTTATTTATTACTGATTTATTGATTTGTTTCAATTAAATTTTACTTAGTTTTATATGCCAATCACAATACCCCAACTACAATTGACAAAATATAATTTAAAAACAATCGCATTTAAATAAAAAATACAAAATACAAATTAAAGAGAAGAAAACTATATTTCTTTGAGAAAATAAAGTCACAGCTTACAAAAACTCAAAAATTACAAAATTAAAACCTTTTCTTCTTAGCAACAAAATCACTAATATTAATGATGATAAAATTTTATTAAAAAATAAAACCAAACCACGTTTGATATGATGATCAAAATTATTTTGTTCATGAATAAAGCTTTTAACTTATCAAACTAAGTTCAAAACAATCAATTGTAGCAGAATGGCTGTGCTTGTTTTAGCCCCTGAAATTTTCAGCAAGTGATTTTCACTAGTGATTTCACTCAGGGACTTTAGGTTAGGTTAGTAACTTCCTGAAGTCCCCGAGTGAAAGAGTAATTGTGCAAAATTACTGAAAATTTCAGGGATTTCATGAAATCAATAATTTCACAATCTTTCTGTAACATATATACCTTTCAGGTGTTCTGTGCAATGATTCCTCATTTCATAGAGGTCAGGCTTGTTGCCCCCTCCTCTTGAGTTGGCCTGGTGAAGTGAAGAGTTGGTTTCTTGCTCTCTCCATTTCACATTGGCAGGTACTCCCAGCTCATCTGGAATTGTTCTGAGTCAGGCACCTAGTCTTCTTTTGAAGCTATCCACCACTAAACCATGTGTGTTCCTTAGTACCTTGGGCAGCTGGTTGAACAGGCTTGGCCCCTCTCACAACAAAACTATTTTTCTTTAGGGTTGAAGATGTTCCCTGTCTAGCCTTTAATTTGGGAACACAACACAGTCTTCCTTTTCTACTTTCCACTGTTGTTTGAGTGGTTACAGGGTTCAAAGTTAGATTGCTGAACTAGCTCCTCCATTATTTTCCAAATGTAAATAATGGTGTACTTCTCTTCTTTCCAGTGAATACAAATTTAATTCATGTAACCTTTCCCAGGAATTTAGTTCTTTGCAATCCATTGATCTTGGCTGTGAAGCTTCTCTGAATTCCTTCTAGTTGACTAATGTCTTTTTTTTATATGGTATTGAGCTAAGGACCTCTGATTCTGATGAAGATACTCCTTCAACTGTACCGTAATGACATGCTGCCACTCAATAAGGAAATTATATATCTATTTTCCTACTTTTTCTGCTATTCCCATATATTCAATGGTCACACTTTTCAAATGCTTAGTAAAGTCTGTGTATATCACATCATAATTTTCATTGTCTTTGAATGCATAATGTTGATATAGTGTTCCATTAGTTGTAATAGGCATGACCAGAATCCACAGTAGTTATCATTTAATTTTTTCCGACTTTCTAAAATGTTATAAATTTTTTCTCTAACTACAGGAATACCCCACATAGTACACTTAATGCCTGCACAGAAAGTACCATACTATGTGAATCCATACTGAATGGGGAATGTAATCAATACAAAATAAAGTAATTCATTCTCAAACATCAATAACATTATAAAAGTCAGACTTTTGCATTAATTTAAACGAGTTTTAATTGTGAAACAACTGCAAAGGTTAATAAATGCTTTTGTTTTTCTAAATTTCATTTAAATATGTACGTAATAAAGTGCATTGCAAAAAATTTTTTTGGGGGGAAAAATAGCCTACTTCAACAGTGATGTTTGAACTTTTATTTTTCTTCTTATCGGCATACAATTCTGTGTAGCAACAAATTGCATTTTCTAAGTCACTTCACACTTTCATGCTGCGCTCGATGTTAGGATCTCCATCCATAATTTTTTCTAGATCTTCACACACCTGAAACATTTTTTCAAGTTCATCTATGGAGAACTCCTTTGATGATTTCTGATCTTCATTTTCCTCGCTTTTGTCCTCTTCTTCTTTGAGTGCATGCTGTTCTTCTAAATTGATGAGGTCGTTATCACTAAGCTCTTCTGAATGTGATTCAAGCAACTCTCAAACATTTGCGGAATCTAAATCTTCACCTATTTACCTTTAGCGTGCATGCTTGGAAAAAAATATTTGTTTACAAAACCGAAAAACTATACTGGAGTGAATCAAGACTAGTACTGAACTTGGGTTTGGTGTTAAATTGTAATCCATACTATAGTGAATTCCGTACTGATGAAATCCATACTATGCAGGGTATTCCTGTATTCTCTCAAGTATTTTGGTGCATTGAGTTGTCAGCAACACTTGCCAATAGTTTTTTTGCCTCAGATCAATCTCCTCCTTTATATACTGGAACTATGTTCACTAGGGTGTCTCAAATATACGAATGGAGGATTTCGGGTCGGGGCGACGCTTGCCCGTATTACACCTTTATAAAGGATTGTTATCACAAAATTTGACAGCTGTAGGAGGATTTTTAGGGGTCACTCAAGTTCGCCACTTCTGTTTCACTTATACAATATTTTCTTCTCTTTCGCAGGTGATGGTTACTAGAGCAGGAAACCAGTTGTGGTTGCTGGACAAGGCCCCAATTGCAGCGATTGTTTGTCCACGACTTCCATCGAAGGAGCAATGCCTGCTCCTTTACTTCCACCACCACCAAGACCAAGAGGGAAGGAAGACCAAATCGGAGAGTATTCGCCTGGTGGTGGAAACCATCTGGCCCATCTGGGAGAAGGCCAACATACCAACTACCACCAAGAAGTAAGCAGGGGAGAAGCTGGCGAAGTTGATCGATACCTACGACGCACTCAAGAAGAACAGGACAAAGCCGCAAGAGGGTTACCGGTACAAGGAGGGGATGTTCAAGTCGGATTTGGAAGACGTGTTTGACGTGGCTCACTCCTCCGCGCTATCCTCCTCCAAGGTCCCTCAGGAGGACAAGGATTTTCTCACCTCGCAGAGGGAAGACAGGATGTCGTCAAGTCTTGCGGGGGTGGACCAGAAGACAGCGAAGAAGAAAGCTGTGAAGCGGAAGAGGGCTCTTGCAGCCACAGCTAGGAAGAGTAAATGGGATGCTGGGGTGACACAGCTCATGGAGGTAGCGATCTTGGAGGTGGATGGTAGCAGCACTGAAATGAACACGGAAGACGAGGATGATGACGACGAGACGTACCAAGCGCCCAGCACCAGCAAGGCCCAGACTCAAAAGAAAAGGCGAATGAATGCCCTCACGGACCCGAATCTCATCGCTGCTTGGGATCGCGACATGTCCGTGAGACAAGCAACGTCGTCCTTTGCAGCAGCAGCTCAGAGTTTGGGTCATGACCTGGATGACCTGGTAATCTCGCCAGCAAATGTTCATCGAACACGGAACAAGATCCGAAAGGAGATGAGAGAAGAGTTGACCCGAAAGTTCGAAGCTTCTGGTCCTTTAGTCTTGCACTGGGATGGGAAACTGTTGGAAGATATCGCCAAGGAGAAGAAGGAGGTTGACCGGATTGCTGTTGTGGTGACGGGCGATGGAGTCGAGGAGCTTCTTGGTGTACCCGTTGCGGTGGATGGCACTGGAAAAGAACAGGCTGCAGCCGTACTCCAGGAAGTCCAGGCTTTTGGCATTTCGGAGCAAATCATTGGACTGGGATTCGACACCACAGCTGTGAACACTGGGATGATCCAAGGTGCTTGCGTTCGCATTGAGCAGGAGTTTGGCCGTCCCATGTTGTGGTTGGCTTGCCGTCACCACGTCTTGGAGATCTTACTCAAGGATGTCTTCGTGCGATGTCTGGGACCGTCCTCTTCCCCTGACATTCTCCTCTTCAAAAGATTTCAACAGCGGTGGGCCTCCATTGACAGAGTCATTCTTGTCCATCGGTGACGAAAGCAATCCCACAACAACTGACAACTGGGCAAATCAAGCGTCTTCCATGAAGAAATACCTGCAGCAGACGCTTTCCCACGGCACACATCCTCGAGAAGACTACCGTGAACTCCTCATCCTTTCCTACCGCTTCCTTGGCGGTCAGGTCCAGGGGGGATTTCGTCAGCCTGGGGCCTATCACCACGCCAGATGGATGGCCAAAGCCATCTATGCCCTCAAGATTTTCATGTTCCGTCACCAACTGGACCTGACAGCCAGGGAAGAAGGAGGACTTCGGCGGCTGTGTTCGTTCATCTCCCTCGCGTACGTGAAGCAGTGGAATGAGGCAATGGTCTCGAATCGAGCTCCACTGAACGACCTGGAGTTCCTTCGCCTGCTCGAGGCCTACCCTGACAAGGAAGTCAGCCACACGGCATCCATGGCCTTGAAAAGGCACCTGTGGTACCTCTCAGAGGATCTCGTGGGGCTTGGTTTCTTTGATGACCGCATTCCAAAGGATACGAAGCTAAAGATGGTCCAACGACTTCAATCCCCCGCCACGAAGAAAGGACTCAAGCGGATCGATCCGAAGAACTTCAATCCACAGCAATCCATCGAGCTCTTCGTCACCTGGAGAACAAAAGAAGTCTTATTCCGCGCGATCCTTCCAGAATCTGAGTCTCCCACCTTCCTCATGAAAGATCCAGAGAATTGGATCAATGACCAGGATTGGATCACGGCGCAAAAGAGGGTGAAAGCCCTGAAGGTGGTCAATGACGCCGCCGAGCGTGGTATCGCTTTGATGAAAAGATTCAATTCCACCATCACGCGTGATGAGAAGCAGAAGCAATTCGTCCTCAAGGTGGTTCGGGCTCACCAGAAGTTGATCCCTGTCAAGACGAAGGAGAGCTTGAAGAGTAAAATCAAGTAGTGTAGGACAGATTGATGATGAAAACAATCCATTTATACGCGCTTATTTCAATTAATGAAAGGTGCATTTCGTTTATTTTCATTTTTGTTCAGAAATAAAGAGAATAAGAGAAGGATAGAAATTTCTTTTTTTTCCTAAATAGCTACAAGAAAGTGTTAAACTTGAGTGACCTCTAAATACTGTTCGATTCCCATCATTTTTCGATTTTTAGAACCTCTATGCCTATTGAAATCGGGGCAGCATTCGCGAGCAAGAGAAAATCGAAAAAAAAAAATTTCTATGTATTAATGAGACACCCTAATGTTCACTCTCTTTAGGATGTTCAGTATTTTTCCCTTACCTAGTGATCATCTCTATATCCAACATACAGGCTTAGCAATTTCATTCTTGCAGTTTTTGATCAGTGTGGCATTTCATTTCTGGGCCTACTGCTGAGTGTGCTTTTAGTTTTCCAAGAGCTTGTGTAGTATCATTTGTTGTGAAGTTAAAATCCATTATACTTTCCCCCTGTAATTCTTCTTCAAAGAATGAGTTTCTATCACATATTTGTTTATCAATTTTGGGGATACTGAAAGCTGATTCATACTGAGCTCTTAATGCTTCAGATACATCTTTCAGATCATTGGACATTTTCATTCTTCAAAGGTCTGATAATTGTGTGATTTTTCATCCTCCTTTTTGCAAAGTTATAGAAGTACTTTGAGTTATCCTTTATCGCTTCTATAGTGTCATCATCATCTTTCTCTGCATGGTTCTCAATCAGGCCTTGTATGATGCAATCTATGCTCTCCAGCTTATTATTTATTATTTTTCTGATGTTGCTTTTGCAATTTCTTAATTTTACAATCACTCTTTTTCTCTTGTAGAATACTGACCTCTTTTGTCTATCAAACTTGCTGCTTTTGTGGGACATGTTTTTCCACAACTTCTAGCATCTTCTCTTCTAGGGTTATTAGCATATCTTCCATTATCTTATCCTTAAAGATGGTTTTTCAGTCTATTGCTTCCATGCTGGATGTAATACCTTCCCAATTTATAGCCTTGGAGTGAAAATTATAAATTCTGAATTTGCCCTTCTGAAGTGCATGTTCTTTCTTTCCCTGTTGCTTTCATACTGTTATCATTTCAATAATGTTGATTTGATATTATAGTTGGGGATATTTCTATGTTGTCAATTAGATTGCTGCTGTTTGTGAATACCAAATCTAGTCGGTTTTTTTGGCATTTTCTGTTATTTCTTGTTAATATAGATTCACCAGAGAGCTAGCAGCACTTTTGTGCCTGCTCCAGGTCTTCCTGTGTGTTCCCCCTTGTCTTGGTTTACACACAGTTTTTCTATCCTTTTATATTTCATCAATGGGAAATTAAAATCACTGCAGAAAATAATATTTAGGGTTGGAAAGTGTAGAGCTTTCATCCAGTTCCTGACCTCTGTAATGGTATCTGAGAATTTCAAAGTTGGAATTGCTCAGGGGTCTATATATTATAATTAGTACAATTAGTGTATACAGGGTGTCCCATAAGTCCGGTATCACAGGAGAAATTCATATTTTTCTATTTCTACAAACCATAATTCATATTTTCCTTATGCTCGGGATGCCAATTTCCCATCTACCATTCTGTTCAGTGATGAGGCTGTTTTTTATGGAAATGGTGAGGTAAATCGACAGAACACCCACTACTGGTCTCAAAACAACCCTCACTGGTATACCTCTTCAAAGGAACAAGGTGCATCTCGGGTGATGGTATGGTGTGGCATTTGGAAGGATAGCATCATAGGACCCCTCTTTTTTGATGAACATGTCACTGGAGGCACCTACCTACGTATGCTCAAGGAAGAAACATTTCCCAGTGCCTTGAACGAAGAAGGAAATTTCCCAACATGGTTCCAGCAAGACGGCGCTCCTCCACATTACAGCACCAATGTAAGGGAATACCTGTACCAACAATTCCCTGGTCATTGGATAGGACATTGAGGGCCTGTGGAATGGCCAGCTAGAAGCCTGGATCTCACGCCACTAGATTTTTATCTCTGGGGCCACTTGAAAGCGCTGGTATACGCAGAGAAAATTAGGAGTGTTGAACATTTGCAGCAGCACATTATTGGGGCATGTAACACCATTACTCCTGACATCATTCACCGTGTGCTTGCTGACTGGGTATCACATCTGAATTTGTGTACTGAAAACAATGGTGGACATATTGAGCACGTTCTGTAAATAAAAGCTTTTGTTTTGCCTTTTTTTATTATTTTTCCTATGATGCCAGATTTATGGGACACCCTATATATATATATATATATATATATATATATATATATATATATATATATATATAACCTAAAATATATAAAGAAATTCTTCCTTTTGGGGGGGGGTAGACCACTCTATGTGGAATGCCAAGTGCAAGTACTACAAATTATTTGTACAATAGCTACTTAACTTTCACACAGTCAAACAAGACCAAGATGCCTCAATAAATTTTGGAAGTGTGGTATATCCTAACACTAACAGCAGTTAGTGTACTTACATGTACAATGGCAGATCCCCATCACCACAGACAACTGGAGTGGGGTTCTGCAAAATCATATACATATTTCTTCATTTTCAATAATCGATACCTGTAGAATAAGAAGCTGAAGAACAGAGTAACAAAAAAGAAAATTAGGTATATGAAAAAAATTAATGACAATTTTTTAAAAAAAGGCTGATTCCCAGAGTACATTCAGTGACCTAAATGAGGCATAGACCTAAGGCTGTACTAACATTCAATCAATTTAAGCCCCGCTTAATTTTAGCTATTTCACAGTTAAATTTAAGAAATGTTTTATAAAATTTAAAATTTAAGACAGATGAATTTTTTGTATTGAAGGCTTATTTTTCAATCCTGGACTGTTTCACTGTACAGACATCAGTTTCTTACTGTTAAATTTATACATGAAAATTATACTATCATGGCATATCCACAAATACATTTACTTTCACCATACATTTACATTACCTTTATGAAAACCAGTAAAAAATGAAAATCTAAAATTATGCCAGACACTTTTCCATCTCTCTAAGAGTAAGGTGATAGATCTTTCAATCTACTGTAGTAGTGGCATGAGGTCTCACTATTTAAATTATACAAAATGGGTGTGATATTACTGAGTGAATTTCAATCTAAATTCATATAATATAATGATGAGGTTGTTTCACCTTCACAACATCTAAAGTCATATGATAGGAGGGGACCTACATCTTTCCATGGGATCTGATTCTGAACCATGGGTCACTACATAGTCTGGATGCAGTCTGGCAGTCTCCCATCCAACTAGCATCTGACTCAATGTCACTTAACTTCACTGATGAATGAGAGGTGGTGGTACAACACTGGCTATAAGTTCATATAATTACAATCATGTACAAACAAGGATTTACAAATAATTGCTGAATAGCTAATATTAATTTTCAAAACCACCAGATTTTGGTGATCTACCATTTCATACTTTTGGCAAATCAAGGTGACTCTTAACATCCAGGTTAGGTGGTTGTTCTAGGTTCATTAGTTATTTCCATCATCATCAATTTTAGCCAATCACAGGTAAAAAAAACTGGCATCCCTAAAACAAAATATTTATTAAAACTACTAGTCCTAAAGATTACATCATCATCAAAACTAATCTTGCTACAGTGATAATGCACAAGTTTCAGGAGTGTGCCACTGAATTTTGCTTCCCTATAATTATGGTATATACTTGTAATTAATATTTACTTTCAAGACTGGTTGGGGACTATCCTTAGGAATCAGGACAATAAATTTTGCAATAAGGGAAGGAAAACCTGTAGAAGAATATACAGGGTGGTGCAAAAGTTGAGCATCAGAGCAATTTTTAGTGTTGACTATAATATATATTTTTTCTTTTAGGTAAGGGATGGCTGCGAAATTAACAATAGATGAGAGGGTGAGCTTGGTTTTAATGTATGGAATTACCAGGTACTACAAATCAATCAATTGGTACAGAATTTAAATTCTGTATGGTAGCAATTGATCAATTTGTAGTACTTGGTATTCCATATATTAAAACCAAGCTCACCCTCTCATCTATTGTTAATTTCACAGCCATCCCCGACCTAAAAGAAAAAAATATATATTACAGTCAACACTGAAAATTCCTATGATGTGTGCAACTTTTGCGCCACCCTGTATATTCCAGGAAGTAATATTTCTAAAGTTAATGAGGTAGTAAAGTTGCCTGAAAACCTAGGTAATATTATAATTCATGTAGGTATAAATGATTTAACAAGCAAGGATAAAGATGGTAGTTTTAAGCTGAATGGAAATTCAGTAGTAGTTGAACATAGATAAGTACAGTGATCCCCCAACCTGCATGAAGGTTCCATTCCTGAAAAAAGTCATGCAGGTCAGAACTATCTCAACACAATATAAATGGGGTTAGGGGGGATAAGTTTAAAAATTCATGTATAAAGTAATTTTTACCTCAATAAAAGCTTTTAAAGCATTGTATAATAAATGTATATACAGGGGGTCCTTGTTATCAGAGTATTCATTATCCAAGTCCCCACATTTACGTGACCAAATAATTGAGAACCATACAGATAAATTCCCCACACTTAAGAGGTTTTCACGGATAATGTACATGGAATGCGGAAGCGCAATGGAAAACTGTTTGTTTCCCTCAGACTCACTGTCTTGCTTGCTTTCCCCTATCTCCAACACTCCACCACCACCATGCTCCACCCCCAACCCCAATGCTACGCACTCTCAGTCTCTCACTAACCATTGCCAGTGCTGAACCCATCCGTGGTTTTCTGGTGTTTTCATTCTGATTTTGTTGATTTTTTGCAGCCATGACTTCAAAGCATACTGCTAATGGTTTAAGTGTATTTTAGGGTATAAAAAGTGTATTTTACAAATGTTTTACCATAATTTTGAGTGTCATTTATTGTGTTAAAGTCCCAATTAAACCTTATTCTCATTATTTCTTATGGGTTTTAGGTTCCCACTTTAAGTGGATTCACTTAAAGTAGTGATTTATTGGTCCCCATTATCCTTGGATAACAAGGACCCCCTGTAAATAATAATGCATGTAAAATAATATATAACAACAAGTATAAATAGTAAAAACTTGTAAAAGAAACAAATTTTGAAAACATCACTACCTATAAAAATAATGTAATAATCCAGAGGAGCATGAGAAAGACTACTCAATATAAACTAGCCAGTCATACAAGGAATGGCACTACTGGGCATGTTGCTGCCAGCTGCAAATGCTGAACTATTGTAAGTAGGGTATTTATCATATCATATACACAAGTATCATATGTATCATACTGCATATATGAAAAAGTGTTAAATAAATTTTTAGTATTTACGATTTACCACAATTTTAAAAAATTTGTGCTAATCTATGAACCTCAGCTCATGCAGATTGAAAAAGGGTAGTGAAATGTCCTCATCCTATCTTTGAATTTGTGCATATCAGGCCTCATGCAGGTCAGAGGATCACTGTACACTGTATAAAGTGTCTAAGTGTATAACGAAATTGAAACTCAGGTCATAAGGAGGGGGGGGTCAAGTTTGGAGGGTAGCTAGGCTGGGACAAAGGTTAACATTCTGTGCAAGTCATTTCTGGTACTTGTCTCCCACTTGCTTTCTATCCTTTCTGCCAAATCTCACTAAGTGTTACTGGTTTTCCAGAGGTTTTGTTAATTGTGACTCATTGCCAGTCTTTTTGTTATGTTATACTTTTATACTGAATAATTGTTTATTTCAGATATAATAAAGAGAAAAGCAAACAGAGTAGTTTGCTTCTATTAGGTCTACCTTTGAATTCCGGCCCTTTCTTGGACTCTGAGTGATTGGATTTCCTACTCATTGGAGAGTCAGATTTAGACACCTGAATTGGGGGAAGTCCTTTACAGTTAACGTGCGAGTCGGACCTGAGGCATTCCTAGATACCTGAGGAGATTACACCTTTGCCCAGTCTCTTGACTATCACAAACCCAGAAACGTGAAAAGGTGCTGGGTGGTTCGACAATACAGATACTTGACTATGGCCTACGCAGCAATACCCCTAAATTATATTAGCCAAACATTGGCAGTTCATAACATGATAAATCTTGGAACTTTATTGATGTAAACATTTTGTATCTGGAATCTTGTCAGGCTTGATTTCTATATCCCAACATGGAGATTTCCCCAATTTGGGCAAATTATAAACTGCACTCTTGTCATTTTTTTGTTTTTTTTTATATCAAGATTTAATTTGATTTTTTTATTATTATGCATAAAAATGACCTTCCTTGACAGTGTGCAATGTATTACGGTATGTAAACATTTTGTCTCTCAGGGTTCCAGGTTTGGACTCGGTTCAAGCTTTGTTTTTCATGGAAATATAAGATAACCTGTCATGCATAAAAAGCTTTTCATTAACATCCTTGCAGTGGCTGAAACACCATCAATAACCCTGACCTGAGCAGTGATTTATTCCATGTGAAGGGTTGTCTCCCAATTACTTTGTCATTGTTACACCCATAAATCTGGGAAATAATATTAATAATGAGGATTTTATTCAGGTTATATGATCATGAATTTGGAAGCAAGAACTAGCTTTTAACCTTAAGCCTAGCTGGCTTAGGCCTATCAGCTTACATGAAAAAAATTATTTAAGCATAGGTATCTCATATGAGAGTCAGGCATGGAGTAATTGTAATTTGTAATTGTAAGTGATTATAATTAATTACATTTTTTATGTAATTGTTAAGTAATTGTAATTGATTACCTAAATTGTAAGTGACTACCTAAAATGTAATTGTAATTAATTGCATTGGGAAGCCAAGGTAATTGATACAATTGCAGTCAGTTACTTTCAATTACGCTGTTTTTTGGCCTCTCAAGCTGATCGAAAGCTGTACAATACTTGCTCATCATGTCTCAGGGAGCTTTCTTTTGAAATAAAATGTTCCTAACTAAAGTGCCAGTTTTTGGCCCAAGGTTATTATTTTGATAAAGTGAATACTACGGTAGTTCTTTTGGGTTTTTTGGAGTGCCTTATCTTTGGTTTCATTAGATCATATAACATAAACATGTCCAATATCCAACTGTCGATAGCAGGAACTGCTTGATGTAAAATACATTTCTATGCAAAAAAAAATAAAAATACATTTTACTGACCTAATATTATCTAGTTTTCATTCAAGATGATGGCCAAAACTGAAAATGGAATTGAAACACCTAAGTAGAAAAGCATGACATAAATCAAATAGTGTGTATTTATGAAAAAAAAATTCAAGTTTTTGTAAATGTAATTGTAATTAATTACTTAATGAAATAATTGTAATTAAGTATGGTATTTCACCATCTACAGTAATCATAATTGAGAATTTGTCAAGTAATTGTAATTAATTACATTAACCAAGTAATTGTCCAATGCCTGATGGAGATAGGCCTTCAGTTCAGCAGATATCAACCACATCCTCATTTTGACTTTGTGCCAACCTTTGTTAAAGAATATTTGATTAAAACCAGAATTAACCATAATCACTGGGAATGATACTATACAGTAGGTTAGCTCCTTAAGGATGGTGTCGCTAGTTCCCACACAGTGTTTGAAAAAACAAAAAATTTAGAAGGGGTGGTGGCACACTCAGTAGGGTGGAGTGAAAAAATCAAAAGTGCCAGGATCAAAATTGAGGGGGTCTAGATAGTTGTCTTTTGTCTAGGATTAAACTTTAAAACTGATTTTGGGTGGTTGCATCCAAAACTGTGACTGCTACCAGCCAATTTATACAAATCATATGTGCATGTGACCAAAATTTGAACCCAGTGACCTATCTCAGGTTCTGGACAGGATAGAAAGACAATTTAAAAACTATTTATGATGTATTTTTTACCTCTGAAGCAGATTAAAACATTTGTAGAGGGCTGCAGACTCAATAATGCATAAAAAAAAAAACATATTTCATCATTTTTGCTCAAAAAATGCAATTTTTTTTGGCCCTTTTTCTCCAAATATTTTGTTTTTTATTTGAAATTATATTTTATATTTTTCTTTTCAGGTTGAATTTATAGAATTGATAAATACATGTATTTTGATAACATTATTGCCAAAAAATATTGCATAGTAGGATGTTAAGATGCAGTGACAGTTAAAATTCTTGATGGAGGTCACAGATTTTCAAGCATAGACTTATTCCCCAACAGAAAGCTTCCTCTTGGTAAAGATGTCATTCAACGTGTAATGGCAGAAGAGAACTGAACAACTAGACAAGCAGCTGATACAGTTGCACTAAGTCTGATTGAACACTGGATTTGGTGCAATGTCTATCCAATTTCATACCCAAGTGTCACCAGCAAGACTCAGGATCTAGTCAAAAGTATTTTTGAGGCAAGACTCAAATTTTCAGTCCCTTATAAAAAGATTTAAAATATGTCATACTTTTATAAATTTTGTAGTTACATTTATTTGTTTGTGACAGTAATTTTATTAACATAATCATGTGATTGAGTGATTTGCAAATCATAAGAATGATAGGTAATAAATTCTGTTTTGACTAGAACTTAACTTAGGGTTTATAATTGAAATTTGCATTCACAACATTAAAGTTTTGGTAATTTTGTAGGTTTGATAGATATTGAAAAAAGAAACGTGGTGACAAGTTCCGGAGTGATCTTTCTTCCTTCAATGAAAAAACTTCCAAGTTGTTTGACATCTTCTGTGAGGACTCAAAATGGAGAAGAGATTTGGAACATTTGTATCAACTCAAAATGACAGAAAAAGACTATGCTCTGTATGAGGACCAGGAAACAGCTAGAATAGGATGATGCGTTGGTTTTAAGGAATGCCTTACATCGGTAGACATCAGATACAAAAGGAGAGGAGTAAAGCAGGAGCAAGCAAAAGAAAAGAATCAGTGAGTTTGGTCTATATAAATTTAAAAACTTTTGATTAATGGCCACCAAAAATCTGGGTTTCTTGAAATGATTGTGCTACAAATTATAAAATTTTATTTTTGCATCTTTGGTAAACTATCTTGTATCATAATCATATTGTATTGTATTTTATCCCCAAAGAAGAGCTCAGAAGAGTTTTTCAAGTTGTTCCATCAAGCTCAGCAGCAATACATGACAATGATCTCAACAGTCTCTCAAGTCAGGGCAGCCTGGAATCACATGAAACAGCTGGTGTCAGTGAACAGCAGGAATCCAGGACAGAACGAAATAGGAAGAGTCTACCAAACCTCGCTTGGCAGTGCAAAAGGTATACTGTATAGTTTAAAATATGAGTATGCTTTGAACACTCTTGTTGCTCTGTTGACAATACCTTTGAAAAAATTATTTTTAATCCATGTAACATTGCTAATAGTTAGAGTTCAAATCTTGGACACTGCTGTCCAATGAACATCTTGTTAGAATACCTATTAACTTGATATAAAATAAAGGTCTTTTACCAGGTATCAAGTAAGTGACAGAGCTGAAGCAGCAGTTGCATCACCAGTTTTAGAGGATTATGGAATTATCACTACTACTGATAAGATGAACATAACTGACATGTAACAGTCCAATTATCTTGTACATTAGTATCTGATTCAAATCAAGTATTTCACAAAAAGGCATACATTTCAAACAAGTGTTGAAATTTAAATATCATTATTCATTAGTCAAAACCTATGGAACTTGCTTAAATAACTGTCTTTAAAATTGAGTAAATTTGCACTATGAATTTTGCAGGAACAAGCTGAGAAGAGAACGTGAAAAATATTGTAAAGCCATAAGAAAAGAGGAGGGTAAATTGTTTGAATTGGTGGATGCTATTTATATAGATGGTCGCAAAGATGCAACAATGGTGAGAGTTGAAGTGAATGGTAAATATTACAGAAGAACCAAGCTAGAAGAGCACAAGTTATGTAATTGTAGGAGAACCTGGTAAGATTTAAAATTTTGATCTTTAGTTTGCATTTTGCTAACAGATATTACTCAAAATATTTATTATGATGAATTTTGGATATAGAAATTGGAAAATAGATATAAACCCTGAAATATCTAAAAAATTCTCTCTGATTTCTGAATACTATTTCAGGTGATTTCTACCTCTCACATGTGACTCCAAGTAATGGCAAGGGGCATGACTCCAGATTCCTGGGATCTTGGGAGCATTGCTCAGTAAATTTGACCATGAGAAAAAGTAAATTTGGGTTTGGGTTTTGTTCATCAGCTAGACGTTATGCAATTTTTTTGTGTATACGTTCTTGTACAAACCAATTTTTTTAAATTACAAATTTAGTTATTTTAAGTTTAGTTGATAATTCCATATTTAACAATTATTTTTATTTTTTGTTAAGCTTCAATGTTTTGATAATTAAAATTTTATTAAAACGTATATTTTTTTAATATAAAATTATCAGGATTGGACTATGTTCCATTGATCTTGGCCAGGTTTGATAAATTGGCCAGATAATTACTTGTGCGGTTTTAAGTAATCCACCATGACTCTAGAATTGAAAAGTTTAGTTAAGTTTAAACTTACTTTTACTTACTTTAACTTACCTACTTTTACTAAGTTTAAAGCACTTACTTTTACTTACTTTCATTGTACTATATTTACTTACTTTTACTCACTTTTACCATACTATATTTACTAACTTTTACTTATTTTGTATTTTTTCAGGTAGTCAATAATCAATAATGGATCCTAATATTGATGAAGTTGGAGAGAAAAGTGAGGGTGTTAAAAGGGGTTACTTTTGTGGTCAATGCAAGAACAAATATTCAAAGAAGCAAAACTGGGAGGAACATTTTAATTCCCAAAAAAATATTTGTTACAATACAAGAGGTCCCAGAGTTTGGGCCACACAGCTTAGATATTGCAGTAAAGAAATACCAGGATGAAGTGCAGCAAAGAGATGCGGCAAAGCAGTCATTTAGTTTGTTCACAAAATGTGCTAGTGCTAGACCTCAGAAAAATGAACCAACTTCATCAACTGCTAATCTAGAAAATGAAACTTTTTCACTAGATGTTTCACAGACTGAAGAAAGTGCTTCTCCTCCATCTAAGAAACAAAAGGTAAGTGAGGAATCTGCGCATCAGACTAACAAAACTGCTTTAGAGGAATTTGAAAATTCCCAAATCCAGAAGACATTGAATGCAATTTTGCGCCTAACAAAAGAAACTCACCAAGCTGTTGTGGTTAATAAAGAGAAGAGTCAAAATATGCCTTCAAGTTCAAGTGTTGCATCCAAATCTAATAAAGCAAAAGCAACAAATTTGACATTTCCATAGCCCATTTAAGCAAGTGTAAATCAATACAAGAAATCCTGAACAATGATTTGATCAAATCTACATTCAAATTGGTGGAAAAGAAGGATCTAGGGCATGCTGATGATTCATTTTCAGTACCAAGTGATATAATGGAAAACATTGCAAATAGTGACACTAATATGCCTGATGTAGATATAGCTGTTGAGGATGAAGATGATGATAATCAAGAAGATATTGATGATGCTTCTGATGATAAAATGTTTACATTATATTGCATAGCTTGCACAGACCCCAAAGCATGTGCTTCAGACAAACATTCTAACATAAAAGGTTACTTCAATGTTAAAGATTTAACCTATGTATGCAAACAAGGAGAAAATCAAGAGAGATGGTTTAGAAATCTGAAAACCCACCTGAAGAGACATTTAATTAAACTTCAGCATCATCAAAGTAAATTCAGAGCTGTGCTCCAGTAAATTTTTTCAAATCTGGAGTCATGGCAAGGGGTCAACTATTGTAACATTGAATTACAAACCAAACTTGCCATGAGAGGATCTGATGGGACTAATAGAATGACCAGCTCAAATGGTGGAGCTATCAGATGTCTGGAAGAACTGCTTGGTAGACCTTTGCAGTGGAGCATTTGCCTACTACACTGTAATGAGCTCCCCTTCATCATGTCTTTGGTACTCTGGATGGAACAACAAAGAGCCCAGACTCATCTTCAGGAAAGATAGGGGGTGAACTTGGTGGAAGTGTATCTCAGTGGGATTGATTTCATTCAAGCCAATTAGGAATTCAAAATTTCCAGTTATTTCTAATGAAGTACTGGAGAACCTCAGCACTGATCAGTATTATGCTTATAAAATCTGTATGGCTGTTATACTTGGCTGTGTTGATCCTGATCTTGAGCTCCTTGAAGTTGGACTGATCTGTCATTCAAGGTGGTTGACTCTGGCATGTAGAATCCTCAGATTTTATACATCTCAAAGGAAGCCTTCCAAAGTTCTGGTCACACTTGCAGAGTTTTGTATCTTGGTTCCAGATCAAGGAGTATTGATGCACAGATGGTGCTAAGAACTTTTATGATATGCTCCAAAGGATCCTGAAATTTCCTCACAAGGAAGCCAAGAACATAGCCTTAAAAACCCTCTACCAAAATGCACACTATGCTCACCCTGAGAATGTATTAATTGCCATGCTTGCTGATTCAGACCCATAAATCCGCAACATTGCAGTTGACAAGTACTTTTGGTCAGAGGGAATGAATCAGTTGAAGCAATGATAGACAATAACTTCAAAGGTGGTGACCTGATAATTGATTCAGATGAGGATATTGAAGCCCCAGAGTGGTGTAGTGCTGTGGGAACGCGTGGGAATGGCATTCCCTTACTTTTTTTGGTAGATGGAACAGCATTCCCTTACTTTTTTTGGTAGATGGAACAGCATTCCCTTACTTTTTTTGGTAGATGGAACAGCGTTCCCTTACTTTTTTTGGTAGATGGAACAGTGTTCCCTCACTTTTTTTGGTAGACGGAACGGCGTTCCCTCACTATTTCAAATAAATCCGAACTTACAAATCTCTAACGTCCTGAAATTTTAATTCCCACCCCTAGAAGAAATATGAGAAAGAATCATTAACTGTTTCATTTCTTTTAGCTTCGACTGAGGCAATGCTAGCCTATAAAGATCTGGTGAAACAGTCACCACAGCGTACCAGTTGTTAACTTTTTTTTAGTTAATCATTCCAGTTGTTAGCTATTTTTATTGATCGTACTGTATGTCATATATCTAATGACACTGGAAATACTGCATCTTCAACCTTGGAATATATCCTAATATCCAGTGCATATGACCTCAAAATATCCCTGAAATTGGTCAGATTTTAAAAGATTTCCTGGGGGGCTTACAGTGCCCCCGGACCCCCAGCTGTATGGGCTTGCCGCGCTCGCCACTGTCCCCCCTGCATCTGAGTTAACACTTTCAAAATGTGTTCCCTCACTTCTTTATTTAGCACTACACCACTGGTTACAGCCTAACTTGAGAGTTGTGAGAGATGGTAGTGTCAGGAGATTCATGGTGCCTAAAATCAATAATGAAGCTCGAGGGTATCTCAAAATGATAAACTTAAATTCACCTGACATTCATGAGCCCCCTATCATAACATCTCTAACCAATGAAGAACTCAACATAAGAAAGGAAGCACTGAAACTCAACCAGCCTTGTCATAATCAGGCTGTAGAGAGGCATATCAAACTTGTAACAGAGGCAACATTAAGACTAATCCAGGCCCCACTATAACTTACACATGTCACCATACACAAAGACAGACACAATAGTGCCATGAGACACATACAGAAGTATAATATTAACATATTACAGTACAATATAAATGGCCTCACAAACAAAATCATGCAGCTTAGGGAATTCATACACAAACAAAACATTCACATAGCACTTATACAAGAAACAAAACTAAAATGCACATACAAAACACCCACCATCCCTGACTTCATTGCGCTCCATCAAGATCGTACTGGGGGTAACGGGGGTGGACTCATCACTTACATACATACATAAAAGCATTAGCTACAGTGATGCCACCCAAAACATTACAAACACAATCCAAGCAGATAACATGATAGAAATACAGGCAGTTAACATTAAAACATGCACAAAACACAACACCACACTAATCAACATTTACATCCCACCAGATAGTTCACCTCAGGTGCCAGCCAATTACAATCCACAGTTACACAATCTGGCCTCTCTCACTAATGTCATCTTAGGAGGAGACTTCAATGCTAAAGACACTAGTTGGTACCTGCACAATCAAAGCAACACCAGAGGCGCCATTGATTGGGTGGTTCTTATACATATAAGAACCACCCAATCAGCCAAAATTTGGGGGTCTCACCCCCACATTTTTTTCCTAATATAAAACATGTACCAAAGAAGTTTTATTAAAATCAATTAATATTTAGGGGGGCCTCATAAGCAACTATCCCTACTAGGCCAAATTTACTATGCTTTCAGTCCTAAAATGTTTAGTTCAATTCAGTTTCTACTTAATCAGTAGTCAATGTCTATTTTAGTTTATGCTGTTCTTTAACTGCTGTTATTTGCCCTTATAATGGAATGCTAATAAAAAATTTGTGTATTTATGTTTCAATAATTAACTAAATTTGAGTCCTTGTGCGGGACCAATAAGAATATTTATAATTACTTGAGATTTTGCATTTTGTTTTTTTGTCAAATGGAATACAGATACTCCCTGAGTTACGACCACCCGACTTACGTCCATCCAGACTTACGACGATGACTGTCGTATTAAATAAATAAAATAAAATAATAGACGATGAAAAATTTGAATTCCAATCAGCTGGTTGTATTATTTACTACTATTATTTACTATTTATTTACTACTATTATTTACTATTATTTGTATAATTTGTGTGTTTTGTTATTTTACTTTGATTGAACTACGTATATGTTAACGCACATCACTACCATTGTGGTTATTTTCAACTTACGACAGGTTTGTCGGAATGTAACCCCGTCGTAAGTCGGGGAGTACCTGTATATTGAGGGGGTGAGATGGTGAAATTTGCAATTTCAAAAAATAAGGGCCACCCTAATGCACACCTTCCAAAGTAACAAAGACTAATCTTACAAATCGCCAACCCACATATACCACTATCACCTACTCAACATGGATTCAGACCTCACCACTCAACCACAACATTACTCACTAACCTCATGCAGCACATCATGGCTGGCATCAACTCCAGATGACCAGCTCAATGTACACTATTAGCAACAATAGACATTAGTAAAGCATTTAATGCTATCCCACGCTTCCCTCTCATAAACAAAATACTCAACACAAACATGCACAATAACACCAAAAGGTGGCTGAGCAACTATCTTTCAGGAAGATACTCACATGTCACATTTAATGGCAAATCATCCAAAAACAAGCTTTTTCCGAATGGGGTCCCTCAAGGCTCTGTTCTCTCACCAACACTGTTCAACTTATACATGCATGACATTCCTACACCCATAGATAACAAGCTTACCTTATCATCATATGCAGATGACATCACTCTAACATCCACCCACAACAATATCGACACCGCTACAAATAACCTACAAACATACATAAACAGTATACAAGACTGGCTCACATACAATAGACTCAAAGTAGTGCCCACAAAATCAACCATCACCTTGCTTACAAGCAACACAAAAGAACACCAGATAACTCCACAGCTAACACTAAACACCAACATTCCACACACTCACAGGACCAAAATACTTGGGGTTACATACAACACATCATTATCTTTTGCAAACCGCATTCAGGACATTAAAAATAAATGTACATCAAGACTTAACACGCTTAGGGTACTAACAGGCACAAACTTTGGACATCAGCAGGAAACATCACTCATGTACAAACAATATATTTGCTCAGTTATGGACTATGCTAGCCCATGCTGGGCACCCATTATCTCAAACACACACACAAACACCTTACAGACAATACAAAACAATGCACTTCATATCATTACAGGATGAACTCAAACAACACCAATAGAACACCTACACACACACAAACAAAAATACTGAAAGTTAAGGAACATTTAGACATGAGGGGAACACAATTCATGGCAGCAGTGACAACTAACCCACAACACCCTCACCACTACATGTACAATCATGCACTGACACCTCGCACCATTAAGGTAACATCAGACAGACATTATAACCAAATACTCCATTCCATACCATGCCCCACAGACATCACACAGTACAGAAAACACACACACACACACACACACCTAACCCACAAAGCACTGACACAACTCGGTCCGAATGCGGTCCTAGGTGCGAAGCTGCCACCTATTAACAGGTCAGAGATCAGCCTGAGCAGATTGGATCAAGTTAACTTAGCATGATTCCAATGTGGATATCACCCCAACTTACAGACATATAAATACAGATTAGACAACTCCATGGACAACACCTGCCACCTGTGCCAGGACACACCACAAACAATTGAACACATTATGACAGACTACCACTCTAGCTAGCACAACAACGAACACAACACAACATCACTAGTGTGCTGAACCTCTGGTCCACTCTGGAGAGGGCAATCAGTTACCTGTGTGCTGCCGGCTTGCTCGATCAGGGTGGGCTGATCGGCTAAACAACAACAACTGTGGTAGGATTTGATCATCATGATGGCATTATTTGACAAAAGATAAAATCAAGAAAACTGATGAAAGTATTCAATACAAAAATACAATATTCTGAAGCTGTTTAGATGATTATTTTTTATTACTTTGTTTAATGAGTGATACTTTAGAGTAATCTTCAGTTGATTTGTAATATTTTCAATAGAAAATTGTACATATTTACCACAAATTATCTAAAAAATTTGCAAAAAAAAAGGCTGAAAATTGCAATTTTTGGCCAAAAATAATATAAATATGGATTTTTTGATGCATTATTAGGACTGCAGCCCTCTGCAAATGTTTTAATCTGTTTCAGAGGTAAAAAATACATCATAAACAGTTTTTAAATTGTCTTTCTATCATGTCCAGAACCCAAGATAGGTCACTGGGTCCAAATTTTGGTTGCACACACATTAGGGTGCATCAAACGCCCTTAGGTTCTTGGATTTTAATGTCTATTCTCTCAAATGTTACACTTGTTGCTAGAAGTGTGTATGCCAAACATTAATTAAATCAGAGGTGGTCCTGGATGGCCACCGGTCACTTTTATATTTTCGCAGCAATTTTTGGGGGCCGCGCTATGTAAAAATATCTATTTTTTTTATTTACCAACCAGTTGACTACTTACATTGTTTCTTTTAATATAGAGTTGCTAAGGGGTGATTTACATAACATTTGAGAGAATAGACATTAAAATCCAAGAACCTAAGGGCGTTTGATGCACCCTAAAGGGGTGATTTACATAAAACATGTACCATAAACAAAACTTCACTTATAGTCTAATAATATCCTTTATTGTCTTTCAGAAACAATGGAAGCTGTAACAATGGAAGCTAAGAAGACCAGATTAGCAAGTGCCATTTTTGGTCTTGGCAATGCTCTTACAGAAGGAGATGGTACATTGACAGGAGTCCGCCTCCCAACTTGCCGGCAGGTTCTTCGATGCGTGATGTGGCACATCCAGAAAGAAATATGTGAAGGCAAACAAACACAGCCACTCAAATGGAAATCTGCCAGCCAAGTCCTTATCCAGCTGAAAACATTCTACACTAAAGCAAATATTCCTATGCTTTCAGACCATCAATGCTGCAAACTAATACTTGACCTTCTTAATGACAATAACAAATTGCGTCAAATACCTGTTTCTCGCAGAGAATCTCCAAACACTTTGGCTAAGTTGCAATCCATGAATGAACGTCTTGATAAGACCTTTGGTGTATGGACAAAAGATGCAATGACAAACATTAAGAATGAGGAAGATAGAGCATTTTTAGAGTCAATGAAATCTGACAGAGTAGCCTCATTTGGTAGTGTTGACAAGAAGAAAGCTGATAAAGATCGTAGAAAAGAAAAATGCATCTTAGCGGAAGCTTCAAGACGAGAACGTCATGAATCATCCAGTGTACAAGAGATGAAAAGTTCTGTATGCTCTGATGATAGTGCCTCTGCAGATAGCTTGGAAGAAACTGAAGAAGAGGCGATTCCAGAGCTTCAAAGGAAGCGTAGTCACCACAGATCAACATATGCAGGTACGTCTGCCTTTATTCCTCATGATATTCTGAAAAGGCCTTCAGTCGTGTCTGTTGCTACTCGACTAAACATAACTCCTGTTCAACAGGCTGTGCTCACCGAAGCTGTAATTCAAGAGGCAGGAGGTGATCCACGTCATGTGGCCAAGTCGTATTCAATTGCTGATAAGGCTCGACGATCAATAACAAGTGCTATCGCCAAAGATATTCGAGAAAATTGGATCGCCCCAACAGCTGCAACACTTCACTGGGATGGCAAGCAGATGCATACGCTCACAAACAAGAATGGCAAGGAAGAAAGATTGCCAGTGTTGGTTGGGAATGCCACTGATGTAAAGCTACTGGGAGTGGCTAGATATCCTCGTGGAAGTGATATGTCATCAGGTGACATCATTGCCGAGCACACTTACACATTTCTACATTCATGGAAGTGCAAACAGTCAGTTGTCAACTTATGTTTTGACACAACAGCATCAAACACTGGACACGTTACAGCTGCCTGTGTTACCATTCAATCAAAACTGGACCGTGCTCTTCTGTGGTGTGCATGTCGCCATCATGTTGGAGAGGTAATCCTGGATCATGTGTTTGACGCTCTCAAAATTGAGACATCAAAGTCTCCAGAAGCATCTTTGTTCCAAAGATTCCAGAAGAATTGGGAACGCATATCGCATGCAAAGGATGAAAGTTTAACCAAAATTGACATTTCAATGTACAATGACAATGCACAACTGCTTTTATCCTGCAAAAACAAGGTTTTAAGCACAATCCGCACAAGCGCTTCATACTGTAGGGAAGACTACAAGGAAATGGCACAACTCTGCCAGGTAGTCCTCGATGATGATGTCACAAAACAAGGAACACTCCACAGACCTGGGGCCATGCATAAAGCAAGGTGGATGTCAAAGATTCTTTATTCCATCAAAATATGCCTACTTGAAGAGCAAATTTCTGTACTACCTCGAGGAACTGTAACAACACAACATCAACAGGAAAAACTGAAGGAGTTTGTTGTTTTTGTTGTTTATATTTATTGTGATTGGTGGCTCATATGTCAGTCTGCTTCAAATGCCCATGGTTTGATTTGTGCTTATACAAGACTCTGCTCAACTATAAAGCTGTCAACTCAATCATTTCAGTCAGCGCTGTGAAAGCCTTTGATAGACATTTGTGGTATTTAACCCCAGAACTGGTTGTTTTGGCACTGTTCAGCAATGCAGTACCTCAAAAGGAGCGTCGTGCCCTTGCAGATGTGTTACTGGCCATACAACCAGATGAAATGCCAAGCACTCCAAAACACCGCTACGGTTCTGGATATGGCAAACCGTCATTTCCAAAAATTACAGAAGCGACAACCCTGGCTGATCTTGTGAACGAGGACTCGTGGTTTACAGTGAACCTTCTTCACCTGGATATGACCTTCCTAACAGAGGATGTTGACAATTGGCAGAACAATGACCACTTCAAGGCAGCCAAGTCCATTGTGGATGGGTTAAATGTTGTGAATGACCCTGCGGAGAGAGCAGTAAAGCTCACAACTGATTTTGTCTCAGCTGCAAGAGGAGAAGACCACTTCCAAAATCTTCTTCAAGTGGTTGAATGTGACCGCAAAGCGAGGCCAAATTTGCGGAAACGAGCAAAGTTGGAGTAGTGACATTGGCGTTGTGTTTTATACATTTTCAACTTTCAATCAATGTAAGTATAGTAATACCGAATATTTGTATATTAGTATTATAAGTAATACCGAATATTTGCCAAATATTCAGTGCATCACTACTAAATATATAAAAGTGGCCGGTGGCCACCCAGGACCACCTCCGATTTGATTTATTTTTTGCATACATACTTCTACCAACAAGTGTAACATTTGAGGGAATAGACATTAAAATCCAACAACTGTTTGAAAATCATGGGGCGTTTAATGCACCCTAACACACATACAATTTGTATAAATTGGCCAGTAGCAGTCACAGTTTTGTATGCAACCACCCAAAATCATTTTTAAAGTTTAATCCTGGACAAAAGACAACTATCTAGACTCCCTCAATTTTGATCCTGGCACTTTTGATTTTTTCACTCCACCCTTGTGCCACAGTACCATACTTAAAACTCATAATTAACATTGTAGAAATTGATAATATAAATGTGACATTTGTTGAAATTAAAGACAGCTAATGAAAGCAATTAGGGTAATTATAGGTTTAGTATATAGGCCTCCCTCTCAGAATGTCAATAATGACAACAGACTTCAAGAACTAATTTTTGGTGTAAATAGTGAACATGATGTGATAATTATGGGAAATTTTAATTTACCTTGCAGGGAGTTGGGTGCTCCTTTACAGTCTAATTCCAGTCATCAACTGTACAAGGGTTTGCTTGAAAGTTTACTTTTTCAAATGGTCAAGGAACCAATGAGAGAATGCAATATTCTAGATTTAGTTTTAAGTACGGTATAGACCTAAACTTAATTGTATAACCAACTTTTGACCCATAATTGGGATGAGGCTTTATTGCACCATGGACTTCTTTTTTAATTATTTTAAATGTTCAGAATCAAGTAATATCACATTATGTAAAAAGAGACTGGTGAAATCTGTTAAACGTAAATGGTGGAATGCTGAAATTAAAAGTAATAATGTTAAAAAAGAATGCACATTTCAAATTTGAAGAAACAATTTCTCCAATGAAAATGCTTACAAGCTACTGAGAAGGTGAAGCAAAAAACTTATTAGAAAAAGCAAGCACAACTATGAACTACAGTACTGTGTAAATTAATTGCACCACTCATTTTACTAGTGATGCAATTAATTTGCACACTACTGTATATATTATCATACCTCTTTTAACGGACAAGATATGTTCTTGAGGCTTGTCCACTAAGTGAAAAATCCATTAATAAAGGTCATTATAACATGATGGAGATGGGTTCTTGCTTAATAACAATCAGTCAAAATGATAAATAAATGCCTTTAAATACTATTACTTTCTTAGAGAATGACTAAATAATGATTAAATGTGCCACAATAGGTCTTAAACATTAGAAAAAAGTTGCAGTTACTTAGAAACATGTATGTGATTTTCCACCACCATCTCCATATGAAAAGTAAACATTAAGTGGCAAGCAAATGGCTCCAGCACAACGATAATAAAACAACAAAAATGGCTGCTGCAATTAGTATAGGTAACAATGCTTAACTTTGTACAATTCAAATGAAGACTTTGTTAACATCAATAATAAATGAAACAATTTAATAACACTCACCAGTTAATTTTTTTGGAGCTTGCTGCGTGGTTTACCACCACTGCCTCAGTTTGCGGCGTGGTTTACCACCACTGCCTCAGTTTGCGGCGTGGTTTACCACCACTGCCTCAGTTTGCGGCGTGGTTTACCACCACTGCCTCAGTTTGCGGCGTGGTTTACCACCACTGCCTCAGTTTGCGGCGTGGTTTACCACCACTGCCTCAGTTTGCGGCGTGGTTTACCACCACTGCCTCAGTTTGCGGCGTGGTTTACCACCACTGCCTCAGTTTGCGGCGTGGTTTACCACCACTGCCTCAGTTTGCGGCGTGGTTTACCACCACTGCCTCAGTTTGCGGCGTGGTTTACCACCACTGCCTCAGTTTGCGGCGTGGTTTACCACCACTGCCTCAGTTTGCGGCGTGGTTTACCACCACTGCCTCAGTTTGCGGCGTGGTTTACCACCACTGCCTCAGTTTGCGGCGTGGTTTACCACCACTGCCTCAGTTTGCGGCGTGGTTTACCACCACTGCCTCAGTTTGCGGCGTGGTTTACCACCACTGCCTCAGTTTGCGGCGTGGTTTACCACCACTGCCTCAGTTTGCGGCGTGGTTTACCACCACTGCCTCAGTTTGCGGCGTGGTTTACCACCACTGCCTCAGTTTGCGGCGTGGTTTACCACCACTGCCTCAGTTTGCGGCGTGGTTTACCACCACTGCCTCAGTTTGCGGCGTGGTTTACCACCACTGCCTCAGTTTGCGGCGTGGTTTACCACCACTGCCTCAGTTTGCGGCGTGGTTTACCACCACTGCCTCAGTTTGCGGCGTGGTTTACCACCACTGCCTCAGTTTGCGGCGTGGTTTACCACCACTGCCTCAGTTTGCGGCGTGGTTTACCACCACTGCCTCAGTTTGCGGCGTGGTTTACCACCACTGCCTCAGTTTGCGGCGTGGTTTACCACCACTGCCTCAGTTTGCGGCGTGGTTTACCACCACTGCCTCAGTTTGCGGCGTGGTTTACCACCACTGCCTCAGTTTGCGGCGTGGTTTACCACCACTGCCTCAGTTTGCGGCGTGGTTTACCACCACTGCCTCAGTTTGCGGCGTGGTTTACCACCACTGCCTCAGTTTGCGGCGTGGTTTACCACCACTGCCTCAGTTTGCGGCGTGGTTTACCACCACTGCCTCAGTTTGCGGCGTGGTTTACCACCACTGCCTCAGTTTGCGGCGTGGTTTACCACCACTGCCTCAGTTTGCGGCGTGGTTTACCACCACTGCCTCAGTTTGCGGCGTGGTTTACCACCACTGCCTCAGTTTGCGGCGTGGTTTACCACCACTGCCTCAGTTTGCGGCGTGGTTTACCACCACTGCCTCAGTTTGCGGCGTGGTTTACCACCACTGCCTCAGTTTGCGGCGTGGTTTACCACCACTGCCTCAGTTTGCGGCGTGGTTTACCACCACTGCCTCAGTTTGCGGCGTGGTTTACCACCACTGCCTCAGTTTGCGGCGTGGTTTACCACCACTGCCTCAGTTTGCGGCGTGGTTTACCACCACTGCCTCAGTTTGCGGCGTGGTTTACCACCACTGCCTCAGTTTGCGGCGTGGTTTACCACCACTGCCTCAGTTTGCGGCGTGGTTTACCACCACTGCCTCAGTTTGCGGCGTGGTTTACCACCACTGCCTCAGTTTGCGGCGTGGTTTACCACCACTGCCTCAGTTTGCGGCGTGGTTTACCACCACTGCCTCAGTTTGCGGCGTGGTTTACCACCACTGCCTCAGTTTGCGGCGTGGTTTACCACCACTGCCTCAGTTTGCGGCGTGGTTTACCACCACTGCCTCAGTTTGCGGCGTGGTTTACCACCACTGCCTCAGTTTGCGGCGTGGTTTACCACCACTGCCTCAGTTTGCGGCGTGGTTTACCACCACTGCCTCAGTTTGCGGCGTGGTTTACCACCACTGCCTCAGTTTGCGGCGTGGTTTACCACCACTGCCTGTTTGCGGCGTGGTTTACCACCACTGCCTCAGTTTGCGGCGTGGTTTACCACCACTGCCTCAGTTTGCGGCGTGGTTTACCACCACTGCCTCAGTTTGCGGCGTGGTTTACCACCACTGCCTCAGTTTGCGGCGTGGTTTACCACCACTGCCTCAGTTTGCGGCGTGGTTTACCACCACTGCCTCAGTTTGCGGCGTGGTTTACCACCACTGCCTCAGTTTGCGGCGTGGTTTACCACCACTGCCTCAGTTTGCGGCGTGGTTTACCACCACTGCCTCAGTTTGCGGCGTGGTTTACCACCACTGCCTCAGTTTGCGGCGTGGTTTACCACCACTGCCTCAGTTTGCGGCGTGGTTTACCACCACTGCCTCAGTTTGCGGCGTGGTTTACCACCACTGCCTCAGTTTGCGGCGTGGCTTACCACCACTGCCTCAGTTTGCGGCGTGGCTTACCACCACTGCCTCAGTTTGCGGCGTGGCTTACCACCACTGCCTCAGTTTGCGGCGTGGCTTACCACCACTGCCTCAGTTTGCGGCGTGGCTTACCACCACTGCCTCAGTTTGCGGCGTGGCTTACCACCACTGCCTCAGTTTGCGGCGTGGCTTACCACCACTGCCTCAGTTTGCGGCGTGGCTTACCACCACTGCCTCAGTTTGCGGCGTGGCTTACCACCACTGCCTCAGTTTGCGGCGTGGCTTACCACCACTGCCTCAGTTTGCGGCGTGGTTTACCACCACTGCCTCAGTTTGCGGCGTGGTTTACCACCACTGCCTCAGTTTGCGGCGTGGTTTACCACCACTGCCTCAGTTTGCGGCGTGGTTTACCACCACTGCCTCAGTTTGCGGCGTGGTTTACCACCACTGCCTCAGTTTGCTGCGTGGTTTACCACCACTGCCTCAGTTTGCTGCGTGGTTTACCACCACTGCCTCAGTTTGCTGCGTGGTTTACCACCACTGCCTCAGTTTGCTGCGTGGTTTACCACCACTGCCTCAGTTTGCTGCGTGGTTTACCACCACTGCCTCAGTTTGCTGCGTGGTTTACCACCACTGCCTCAGTTTGCTGCGTGGTTTACCACCACTGCCTCAGTTTGCTGCGTGGTTTACCACCACTGCCTCAGTTTGCTGCGTGGTTTACCACCACTGCCTCAGTTTGCTGCGTGGTTTACCACCACTGCCTCAGTTTGCTGCGTGGTTTACCACCACTGCCTCAGTTTGCTGCGTGGTTTACCACCACTGCCTCAGTTTGCTGCGTGGTTTACCACCACTGCCTCAGTTTGCTGCGTGGTTTACCACCACTGCCTCAGTTTGCTGCGTGGTTTACCACCACTGCCTCAGTTTGCTGCGTGGTTTACCACCACTGCCTCAGTTTGCTGCGTGGTTTACCACCACTGCCTCAGTTTGCTGCGTGGTTTACCACCACTGCCTCAGTTTGCTGCGTGGTTTACCACCACTGCCTCAGTTTGCTGCGTGGTTTACCACCACTGCCTCAGTTTGCTGCGTGGTTTACCACCACTGCCTCAGTTTGCTGCGTGGTTTACCACCACTGCCTCAGTTTGCTGCGTGGTTTACCACCACTGCCTCAGTTTGCTGCGTGGTTTACCACCACTGCCTCAGTTTGCTGCGTGGTTTACCACCACTGCCTCAGTTTGCTGCGTGGTTTACCACCACTGCCTCAGTTTGCTGCGTGGTTTACCACCACTGCCTCAGTTTGCTGCGTGTTTACCACCACTGCCTCAGTTTGCTGCGTGGTTTACCACCACTGCCTCAGTTTGCTGCGTGGTTTACCACCACTGCCTCAGTTTGCTGCGTGGTTTACCACCACTGCCTCAGTTTGGCGTGGTTTACCACCACTGCCTCAGTTTGCTGCGTGGTTTACCACCACTGCCTCAGTTTGCTGCGTGGTTTACCACCACTGCCTCAGTTTGCTGCGTGGTTTACCACCACTGCCTCAGTTTGCTGCGTGGTTTACCACCACTGCCTCAGTTTGCTGCGTGGTTTACCACCACTGCCTCAGTTTGCTGCGTGGTTTACCACCACTGCCTCAGTTTGCTGCGTGGTTTACCACCACTGCCTCAGTTTGCTGCGTGGTTTACCACCACTGCCTCAGTTTGCTGCGTGGTTTACCACCACTGCCTCAGTTTGCTGCGTGGTTTACCACCACTGCCTCAGTTTGCTGCGTGGTTTACCACCATTGCCTCAGTTTGCGTGTGGTTTACCACCATTGCCTCAGTTTGCGGTGTGGTTTACCACCATTGCCTCAGTTTGCGGTGTGGTTTACCACCATTGCCTCAGTTTGCGGTGTGGTTTACCACCATTGCCTCAGTTTGCGGTGTGGTTTACCACCATTGCCTCAGTTTGCGGTGTGGTTTACCACCATTGCCTCAGTTTGCGGTGTGGTTTACCACCATTGCCTCAGTTTGCGGTGTGGTTTACCACCATTGCCTCAGTTTGCGGTGTGGTTTACCACCATTGCCTCAGTTTGCTGTGTGGTTTACCACCACTGCCTCAGTTTGCTGTGTGGTTTACCACCACTTGCCTCAGTTTGCTGTGTGGTTTACCACCACTGCCTCAGTTTGCTGTGTGGTTTACCACCACTTTTGCTTACGCCTCAGTTTGCTGGTGGTTTACCACCACTTGCCTCAGTTTGCTGTGTGGTTTACCACCACTGCCTCAGTTTGCTGTGTGGTTTACCACCACTGCCTCAGTTTGCTGTGTGGTTTCCACACTGCCTCAGTTTTGCTGTGTGTTTACCACCATTGCCTCAGTTTGCTGTGTGGTTTACCACCTTGCCTCAGTTTTGCTGTGTGGTTTACCACCACTGCCTCAGTTTGCTGTGTGGTTTTACACCACTGCCTCAGTTTGCTGTGTGTTTACCACCACACCGCCTCAGTTTGCTGTGTGGTTTACCACCACTGCCTCAGTTTGCTGTGTGGTTTACCACCACTGCCTCGTTTGCTGTGTGGTTTACCACCACTTCCTCAGTTTGCTGTGTGGTTTACCACCACGGCCTCAGTTTGCGGTGTGGTTTACCACCACTGCCCTCAGTTTGCTGTGTGGTTTACCACCACTGCCTCGTTTGCTGTGTGGTTTACCACCACTGCCTCAGTTTGCTGTGTGGTTTAACCACCACTGCCTCAGTTTGCTGTTTGGTTTACCACCACTGCCTCAGTTTTGCTGTGTGGTTACCACCACTTGCCTCAGTTTGCTGTGTGGTTTACCACCACTGCCTCAGTTTTGCTGTGTGGTTTTACCACCACTGCCTCAGTTTGCTGTGTTGGTTTACCACCACTGCCTCAGTTTGCTGTGTGGTTTACCCCACTGCCTCAGTTTGCTGTGTGGTTTACCACCACTGCCTCAGTTTTGCTGTGTGGTTTACCACCACTGCCTCAGTTTTGCTGTGTGGTTTTACCACCACTGCCTCAGTTTTGCTGTGTGGTTTACCACCACTGCCTCAGTTTGCTGTGTGGTTTACCACCACGCCTCAGTTTGCTGTGTGGTTTACACCACTGCCTCAGTTTGCTGTGTGGTTTACCACCACTGCCTCAGTTTGCTGTGTGGTTTACCACCACTGCCTCAGTTTGCTGTGTGGTTTACCACCACTGCCTCAGTTTGCTGTGTGGTTTACCACCACTGCCTCAGTTTGCTGTGTGGTTTACCACCACTGCCTCAGTTTGCTGTGTGGTTTACCACCACTGCCTCAGTTTGCTGTGTGGTTTACCACCACTGCCTCAGTTTGCTGTGTGGTTTACCACCACTGCCTCAGTTTGCTGTGTGGTTTACCACCACTGCCTCAGTTTGCTGTGTGGTTTACCACCACTGCCTCACTCCTACTGCACACCTACTCCTCCTTCCTGGCAGCAGTGGAAGATGAGAGACAGCAGCTACTCCTGGGAAGACAGGCCAGGTTGTGGTCCAGCCTCCTCCTTTACAAAGAAGGCATCAAGGGTTGACTGTCTTGCCTTCCATTTCTTCTCACAAAGCATCTCCTCATAGGGGGCAAATTCATTTAAGATGTTTCTCTTCACTCCTGTGCTTTGCTCCATATCAGGGTCATTTTCAGTAATGAGTTCTAGGGCGTTACACATCTGGTAGGAATCACTTAAGATCTTTTTACTGAGGAATTTTTCTGGCTCAGTATCTTCTGCATCTTTGGCCTCTTCACTAGCACGGTGTTCACCCAGCTCCTGTAGCTCCTCATTTGTTAAGTCTTGGTGGGCTACTGTATACATTTTGAGACAATCGCTGATTGGCTTAGAGGATGTAAACAAAAAGATGGCAGTTCAGACTTTATCATTGGTTCTTTTTCACTAATGTTTGATTGATTTTTTTCTTGAATGACAATGCAATATTTATTAAATTTATTTAATTTATACATTTAATTTATATATTTATACATTTAATTTATATATTTATTTATATGGTATAGTATTTATTAAATCATTTAATTTATATATTTATTTATATGGTATAGTATTTATTAAATGAGTATTTTTTTCATGTCCATTAAACAAAAATCTGTTGGCTGAGGCTTTGTTAAAAGAGGTATGATAGTATAGTGAACCAAATTAAATCAAATCCAAAGGAATTCTGTAATTATGTTAGGAATAAAAAAGTAGCTTCATGACAAGTTTTGAATAAATTCTTCTCTTCCATGTTTACTAACAAAAATATGAACAACATTCCCATTCCCATAACCATGCTCAATGATAATCATTTAAAGGTTCAAATTTAACCATTAGTGAAAGTGAAGGACCTACTCTCAGCCAAAGGTAAAATTAATCCCTATAAAACTCCAGGTCCAGATAAGATCTACCCTACAGTACTTCAATGAACTGCAGAATAGTCTCTCCTCTCACATATATATTTAATAATAATAATAATATAAGGACTACAAAGGACACCAAATGACAACAAACCAGCTGGTCCCTCTAACGCTGTCTGTTTAAGAAGAAAGGTTAAAAGAAGAAAATTTAAAGACAAATGAAAGTTTTAAAGCAGAGCAGAGAAAAGAGGTTGAAAAAAATAAAGCGAAAAAAATAAAGCGAAAAAAAATTTTAAAGTACAGAGGAAGAAATCCAAGTGAAAACTCTACAACACTTTTACATCCTAACAAATGCTTCCAACTGGGGGCTTTAACCCCTTCATTATTTCACTATGATGATGTCTAAAAATCATAAATATGGTACATCCTGCGCTATATCCAATGACATACCTGGTACATCATATTTTGCCTGGGAGTGTAGGGGCCTAGCAAGGCTGGCAGTATATCTGTGGTAAGACTAAAATTCACCTTGTACGTTCTGCTGGCTGAAAAGCTAAGCTCTACCCCTTTTGTAAGCTACCAATCAGGAACTTTGCTTTGCCCCAACCCTATAGTCACTTGCTATGCTAGTACTGGGTCATTCTCTGTCAGATCAACCAAAAAAAATTGAAATTAACACCCTCATCTCTCATATTTTGCTGAAATTTGGTTTATAGGGAGTTTGTGAGCCCTGAATCCATTTCTGAAATTATAAGGTCAATCTGACCAACGGTTCAAGAGATATAACCTCGGGCAATTTGAGGTCACTCGCGAGGTTACTAACATTTGGCAAGCCATAACTTGGGTAATAATTGTCATAATTATATAAAAGTATATATATTTAGAATCAGAAAACGACAAAGAATCCAAATATGCAAGTTTTAGAACTCTAGGTTGAAAAATAAAAAGTTACACTGTACCAAAATTTGAGTCACGATTTGACCTCTGGGGTATCAAATGAGAATTTTTTTTTTAAATGTAAAAAATGAAGGCATAGGCATTGGCTATTAGAATCAGCAAAAAAAAAGTTTGTTTATGTTAGTATTTTTCATGTAACTACATATAAGTGAACCCATATTCATAAGTTATGCGTCAATTCTACCTATTTTTTCACACTTAAGCTCATAATTTGACCTATAGAAATTAAAATTACATTTTTTATAGATATAAAACAAAGTCAGAGTTCTTGACTAATAGAAACAATCATAAAAAGTTTGTTTATGTTGGTACTTTTCATGTAACTACTTATAAGTGAACACCATATTTATAAATTGCTTGTCATTTCAAGGAATTTTATATCTTAGCTATCAATTTGACCTCAAGCTCCAAGAATTTAATAAAAATTGTATTTCACTGCTAATCTACACTGGCAATAATAGTTATAATAGTGAAAGGGGAAGACTAAGCTCACATGTAGCCTAAACAAACCTGTTGAAACATGTTCTACTTGTCTAAGTGCAGAATCAACACAGATAGTTGCAAAATTCCTTGTCTACAGGTTAGTACAGTTCCAGCCAGCACTGTGGGTGGCTGGTGGGTATGGTGTTTTAATGAGCCTCAGAGACTATCAAGGCCTAAAATATTAAGTGTGTATAGCTATATATTTTCTAAAAAATATATATTACCTAATTGTAAATCCTATATCTTTACAGATCAAAATACAATGGTTCGGCACTTGAAATACTGCCAGGACCCTATTCAAAAACACAAGAAACGCATAACAATCAATCTTAGAAAAGTGACTGATGTACTTGTTGAAAAATGTGCTGGAAGAGTGAAAAAAGACTCATTGTTGTGTGTGAACTGCTGGACACTGATAATGAAAAACCCCACTATACTTAGTACCACTGAAAACAACGAGTCTGAGCAGGATTCAAATGAATCATCTACTATCAGTGGCTTGAGTAACATCTCTTCAATTCAAGATCTGGACAATGACAGTGATTGCTTGATAAAGGAAAATCCTTCAACTTCAGTTGAACCAGTTTAGCATTTCTGGACCAAACACCAGTTAAAAAAAGTAAGTAATAATTAATATAATAACTTATACTTTACTACAAGGTCTGTTTGATCTACTATATAGCCAATTATATAGCATTTAAGGTACTATAATTAATATTTAATTACTAATATTCAGGTGTGTGAAACCTTTTTTTCTGTTCTTTTCAGAAGGGCTGTCATTAAGCCAGAAAAAGCGCAAGGCTCGTGGTAAGCTATCATCTGCTCAGAAACACCTGAAGGAGAGCTAGAACTCAGTTATGGTGTTCAAATTACCGAGGAGGTAAGTGATACTTCAAAACCTGAAACTAAATCTGAAAAACATCTAGACAAATTAATGAATGAATTGAAACAGTCATTCCTGGAGAGCAAATGTCACCATCACAAACTACAAATATTGACACTCTCACCATACACAATTGAAAAAACAGCTAGTTTCTTTCAAACTACAACATACATGGTGAAAAGAAGCTGTTCACTTAAATCAGAACATGGAATCCTTCCGAAGATTCCACTAATGAGCAAAGGAAAAGTGATATCTGAAGAACACAAAGATAGTTAGAAGATTCTATGAGTCAGAAGAGGTTAGTCGTATGTGTCCTGGCCAAAAGGATTGCGTGAAAGTTATCAGTGCTGAAGGTGCAATGAAGGTGCAAAAACGATTGGTCCTCGGGAATTTAAGAGAGATGTTTGAACTATATAAAAATGATGAAAAGAATCCCAAAATAGGATTTTCCACATTTGCAAAATTACAGCCATCATATTGTGTGCTTGCCGGTAGTGGTGGGACTCATTCTGTCTGTGTCTGCACATACCATCAAAATCCAAAATTGCAGCTGGCTGCATTGGGAAAAGAGGTCTTTCATACAAGGATCTTATGGATTACAGTGTCTGCAGTAAAGAAAGAGAGACTTGCATGATGCAACTTTGCAATGATTGCCCAAGAGAAGAGGGTGTCCTGGATTTTCTTGAGTTACTTGACAGTGTGAAATCAGCTCCAAATGAAATATCTTACAAGCAATGGGTGACTGTTGACCGTTGTACAATGGTTGATAAGGTGAAGCCACTTCATGAATACTTATCATCCCTAAGCATGAAAATATCCCGCATGGTTCGTCATCACTTTGTTGCTCAGCAACAATCACAGTACTTCAAGCAGTTGAAAGAAACACTACCACCTCAGAGCGAGGTAGTTATAGTAGGTGATTTCTCTGAGAATTATTCTTTCATTGTCCAGGATGCTGCCCAAGGGTTTCACTGGGACAATTCACAGTGTACAGTTCACCCTTTTGTCATCTATTATAGATCATCTGCAGACCAGGAACTTAGCCATTTTAGTGTCTGTTTCTTATCTGCATCACTAAAACACAACACTATAATGGTTTACTCATTCATATTGAAGCTTATGACATATGTTAAATTCAGATGCCCACAATTGAAGAAGGTGCACTATTTCTCAGATGGATGTGCTGGCCAATATAAGAACAGATACAACTTCACAAATCTCTGTTACCATGAAGAGGATTTTGGTCTGTCTTGTGAATGGCACTTCTTTGCTACATCCCATGGCAAAAATGCATGTGATGGGATTGGAGGAACAGTGAAAAGAGCTACTGCTCGTGCCAGTTTGCAGAGAACTACAGAGAGGCAAATTCTTACACCAGAACACGTGTTTCAGTTTTGTGAAGAAAACTTGAGCAAGAAGATAAATTTTTTCTTTGTAACTACAGCTGATTTGAAAGATGCAGAAGAACGGTTGGAACATCGATTCAAGGATAGTAGGGCTATTCCTGGAACTCAGAAATATCATAGATTTGTTCCCTAAACAAGGAAGAACTGATGGTGTATCCCATTTCAAGTGGCATTGGAGAAAAGAAAAGAATAAGGAAAAGTCATTTTACTAATGAACCTGCAATGCTTGGTAACCTAAAATGTGTCAAACCAGGAGAGTATGTTGGCTGCATTTATGACATGCAAGTTTGGTATGGAATTGTGGAGGAATATTGTGAAGAGTTTGATGATTTCACTGTGAACTTTCTACATCCCTCTGGGTCATCAGGATCAAGTGCATATTATTATCCATCAAACAAGGATTCATGTGCAGTGCCAGGACATCATATATTAACTGTAATGAGTTGTCCAACCCTAAGAGGAGGCAGCAGAATTCAATACATTTTTCCACAAAAAAAATTGATGAGAGCATCGAGCATGCAAAATTGTATTAGGCTAGCACATGAATCCTCTAAGTAGGTCTTCCCCTTTCACTATTATAACTATTATTGCCAGTGTAGATTAGCAGTGAAATACAATTTTACATTTTTTGCCTTTGTTTTTATATCTATAAAAAATGTAATTTTAATTTCTATAGGTCAAATTATGAGCTTAAGTGTGAAAAAATAGGTAGAATTGACGCACAACTTATGAATATGGTGTTCACTTATATGTTAGTTACATGAAAATACTAACATAAACAAACTTTTTTTTGCTGATTCTAATAGCCAATGCCTATGCCTTCATTTTTTACATTAAAAAAAATAATTCTCATTTGATACCCCAGAGGTCAAATCGTGACCTCAAATTTTGGTTACAGTGTAACTTTTTTTTTTTCAACCTAGAGTTCTAAAACTTGCATATTTGGATTCCTTGTCATTTTCTGATTCTAAATATATATACTTTTATATAATTGTGACCATTATTACCCAAGTTATGGGTCGCCAAATGTTAGTGACCTCGCAAGTGACCTCAAATTTCCCGAGGTCATATCTCTTGAACCGTTGGTTGGATTGACCTTATAATTTCAGAAATGGATTCAGGGCCCACAAACTCCCTATAAACCAAATTTCAGCAAAATCTGAGAGATGAGGGTGTTAGGCACTGGTTGATCTGACAGAGAATGACCCTACTGTATTATAATATTTTAGAATAAATAATAGAAAGAAAACCTGTACACACAAAATGCTACATACATTAGTACAAAAACCTTTTTTATATTTTTTTATTTTATAAATATATTCATAGGTCATAATCAATGGCGTATTAAGAGAGGCAAAGGGGGGGCCAGGGCCCAGCTGTTTTAGGGCATCTGAAATTTCAGAGTACCTACACTTTTACTCAGTCCCTATGTACTTGAAGAAAAAAAAGTACATTTCAAATACATTCTTGTGGCAGCTCTACTTTTACCTGCACTTCTCAGGTGCCTATTTCTCAGACTATTTATCAAATTTCTTTGTTCCAGATATCTGTCATTTCAATGCCTTCTGCAGAAAATCTACATTGGTGCATTTATTGTATTTATTTGTTTGATAGTGTCAAATGCAACTGGGAAATGTTCCTTTTCTCATTTGAGCATGATTAAAAATGTTAAATGTCAAATGCTAACCCAAAAGAAATTGCAAAGTCTGTCATTGTTATAAAGAGAAAATTATATTTTGCAGAATTTAAATACTGAGCTTGTGATTGGAAAATTTAGTGATATGAAGCAGTGCAAAACACTTAAAAATTGTAGACTGGTGGTGGATGATTTTGTGATCAACTTTTATAGATTAGTAGTGGACTGGTAGTTGTGTAATTGTAGCAGCTTGGTATATGTGTAAAACTTGCATTATTTGATTTAGAAATGGTTTTATTAATTTACATGACTCGAAGATGTCTTGTTGAGGGGCCCAAGAATACTTTGGTCCCAGGCCCCAAAATTCTTTAATACATCACTAGTCATAATTATGAACTCTGCATATCTAATCTGCATGTAAAATTTCCTTTCTACAATATATATTCTTTATGTACTAATGTATCTAGCATTTCACACACACAGGTTTTCTTTATATTATTTAATCTAAGATATTATACTAGCATGGAAAGTGAGCAAAGACAATAAATCCTACGATTGTATGCAGGGCCGGCCTTAGGCCAATTGAACCTATTTGACCAAATTGGGCCCCCACGCTCACATGGGCCCCGCACTAGGGTTGCCACCTCCGCTTTGAAAAATAAGGAATGCAGTCTTTGGAGCCACGGTTTAAGCAGTTGAAAAAACATGTTGATTTATTTGGCTTTTTGAGTAAATTTCAACAAATTCCAAAGGAGGAATTACAAAAACATGCTGCAGATTTGGAAATTGCGCTAACAGATGTTAAGCTCATTCAGGAAAACGAACTTGTCAACTCTGTAAAGTTAGCAGATTTAGATGGTTATATGGAAAGCCTTTGAAAATCCTGAATTCCTTGCTTTGAATGAGAGCTACTGGATTTCCAAATTTTTTTATTGCTCTACGCATATTTTTGACAATTCCAGTCACAGTGGCATCAGGGGAAAGGAGCTTTTCCAAATTAAAATTGATCAAATCTTATCTAAGGTCAAACATGCTCCAAGATAGACTGAACAGTCTTGCAATATTATCCATAGAATGTGATGAAGCAAAAAACTTAAACTTCAACAAAATTTTGAAAGCATTTGCAGAACAGAAAGCAAGAAAGATTTCTTTATAAGTATAATTTTGTTTTAATAAGTTTTATGTCAAAATATAAGCTAATAAATATAGATATTGTTTTATTTTTAATGCAACGTAATAACATATATTTCTGATACCTAATTTGAAATAATCTTAAGTCCAGGAGGCCCCACCAAAATGGTCCAAATTGGGCCCCGCAGTTGCTAAGGCCAGCCCTGATTGTATGTTAGCAGTTACATAGTGTTGTATGAACAACCTATATTAGAATGTTTTGGTGCATAAATAAAGAACATAAATAAAACCTTTATATGCTAATGGAAATATTTTAGTGCATAATGGAATAGAAAGAAAAGCTTTCCATGCTGAATATCAAATTTCCAAACATCAATGAACAAACGGAGAAACTATAGAAAGAAAATGGGGACTCAAAATGTGTTCATACATGCTCCTGGCTCACAGTGCAGTGGCTTTGTAGCAAAGAGGTTAAGGCAAGATAAGCATCTCGTCACTTTTTAAAGGATTCAGTTGAATTACTCTGAACTATGCTGGCTGGCAATCCATTCCACAAATTAACTAAGGGCAGATCTAGGGGGGATTGGCAATGTCTGGACCCCCTCAATTTTTTGCAAGTGCTCTTTTTCCAAGTGCAAGTGCCCTATTTGAATGATGTGTATGCCTCTAAAAATAAATTTTGTTTTGTAAATAGATCATGGTTATTTTATTTTATTCAAATTCTATTTCTGTATACGGTACATTGTATTTCCAAATTTGTAGTTGTAGTGGTTTTCATAGGTGCCCTTAGTACTGGTGCAGCCATATCACTATTTTTATCTTCATCTTATTCTGATAACAGGCCCATAGCTAGGGAAGGGGGTCAAACGACTCCCCCCACCCTCACTTGACAGGAAAAATCCACTTCTAATATACTATTGAGCTAAAATGTGTGTGTGTGGTGTCCACTTTTTTCAGAACCATGCACAGCCTAAATGGCACATCAGAAAATTCTGCAACCACCACCAACTGATAGCCCATGAGCTGACGATGTGCTCTGTCAAGTTTCCTGGTCCTAGGTCACCAGTTACTGGGTCCGAAGGTCCCAGCACCACAATAAAACTACAGAAAAGAACGCAGCTGTGAAAATCTTGAGCTTCACATTTATACTGTGATATATATACTGCTACCCACCCGGAGGGCGGGTAGCAGTATAATTGGGGAGGGGGTGGGGTAATTGGGGGGGGTGGGTAATTGGGGGAGGGTGGGGTAATTGGGGGAGGGGATGGGGTAATTGCTTTTTTTACTTGTGTGTGGGGATAATGGGGGAGGGAGTGTAATGGAGTAGAGGGGTGGGGGTAATGGCATTTTTTTAATTTTGTAGCTTAGCCACTTCTTCCTATGAGGGCCTCATACAATATAATAAAAAAAATACATGAAAAAGTGAAAAAAAAAATTGTCTTTTTCTCTCTACATTTGTGATTGATTGGATAGCCCGAAAGGACTCTCAATTTAATTGGGATATTTTCTTTCATCGATTTGCAGTTATGATTCATTATAATTTTTGTAATTATATTACTGATATTTTATAAAGTATTGGTGGTTACAATTGTACCATCCAGTGATATGCCATATATATGAGATATATATATATATATATGATATATATATACAGGGTGTTTCTAAAGTAACCATCTATTTTGGTGAAATAGGGGGATTTTAAACAATTGTTATATTGGCATAATGGTATGTGCATTGTTATACAAAATTCATGTATTTATAATATTTCAATTGCTTTACACGATTTTTTGTTAATTATTTTATTTTATTTTCAGACCCATATCATTGATGATGAATGTGCAAGAACGGGTTTATGTAGTAACATGCAGGATAAAAGGCATGAAGTGCAATGAAATTAGAGAAAAGTTTGAGAGAAGGTTTCGTAAAACAGGCCCTAGAGACCAGGCTATTCGCGAATTAGTAAACAAATTTATGAGGATTGGATCTGTGCATGACGAGCATAGATCTGGATGGCCAAGAAGATCTCACGAAAGAATCGAATCTGTTCAAGAAGCATTCGAAGAGGATCCACAATTATTGATTCGGAGGGCATCCCACAGATTAGAAATTCCACAAACAACGGTTTACAGAATTCTACGTTATGATTTAAAGAAAAAGCCATACCACATTCAAGTGTTCCACAACTTACAAGAAGATTAGCCACGAAGAGCAACAATGTGTGCCGAGCTTACAAATATATATATATATATTTCCATGTTTTAAAGGTTTTTTTTTATAATTCATATTATTTCGCAAAATAGATGGTTACTTTAGAAACACCCTGTATATATATGATATATATATATGTGATATGCCATACTTTTGTCGCTTAGCCACTTCTTCCTATGAGGGCTTCATATATAATAATTTTAAATCTCCAATCAATAAAAAAGAATGAAGTACCCGGTAGTGAAAACAAAATCCAGAGGGCGATAGCAAGCTACCGCTTGTTTGTAACCATAGTTATAACTTACATGTGTGATATTATAATATGTAACATCATTACTAGGTCACTGCACCAAAAGGTCCACCTTTCTAAAATTTCAACCCCCACCCCTGGGCAGTCCTGGCTACAGGACTGGATAGTTCTTTTAATTGTCAAGACATTTGTAATTGTTTGAAAAATTTTCTGTGATAATTGTTGTCCCTAAATTAGATTTTTATTTTGTATCATATTTGAATGAAACTAATCTAATAAAACAATAAAATTTATTTTACACTCGCTCATTGATGGTCTGTTTTAAGAAAATTTTTAGTACTATGCCCTTTTTATCTTGAGTGCTCTTTTTTCTTTGGGCCACCCCCGCTCCCTTCCTGAAATGCCTAGATCAACCCTTGTTAGCTATACAGTTGAAGAAAAAATGTTTAGCTTCATTAGAATTAAAATGTTTACCCATTAATTTGAAACCATAACTGAGAATTCTAGGTGAAATATTTTTTGCCATCAATATTATCAAAACCTTTAATCATTTTAAAATACCTGGATTAAATCTCCTTGAATATGCCCTTTTAAGAGTGAGAATAAATTTAACATTTCTAAACAGGCAGCGTATGATTTGTTTCTAATCCAGGAATCATCTTAGTAGCCCATGCTACACTCTCTCTATTCTATGTCCTGTCATAAAAATGGGGATAAGTGAATGCAGTATTCAAGGTGGGAGCATCTACTAAGGAATTATATAATGTTAGCATCATTTTCTCAGGCTTAAATTCAAATGATCTACCAATAAATCCTAACATTCTATTTGCTTTTTTGACTGCTTTGATACATTGCTTACTAGTTTAAGAGTGTCAGTAACAATAATACCTAAATCTTTCTCTTCAGTAACACTCATTAGTATCTTGTCACACATAAAATACTTTACTTTAACATTGTTTCTACCAACTTATCTATATTAAAGTTCATTTGACAAATTTTTGCCCACTTAAATAATTTATTAATATCTTTTTGAACCTGCAAACATTCTGCCACTGATTTTGTTCATCCCCGGGACATTCCAGGACAAATCACTCAAAAATTTAAAAATTTGTCACCACTATGACCCGGACTTTAATGAAAATTGATGTATGGGGTTCTTCCGGGTACTGATTTCACTGGTTCAAATAAAAAAGTTCTATAACCCATAGTTTTTGACATATGGGCCCCCAAAATCTTGGGGACCCCACTTTACCACCTAACTTTAATGGGCAATAACTCTCAAACATCATCTTGTAGACCTATAAAACTATACATTTTTAGAATCAGCACGAAGTGATCTATTAAATGATACCACATTCAAATGTGTAGAACAATAATGAAAATCCCCCCCTTTTATTTTTGACCCCCACCCCCCTAGACAGTGAAATCCAAAAAAAATTTTTCATTTATTAAACTTCCATTAATTGTTAAAAGATACAAACAATAAAAAAATGTGGGTATCAAGTTGCAAGGTATTTTAAAAATTATTGAAAAAATATGTACATTGACATTTGTACTAGGGGTGCACCAATATATTGGTATCAGTCAGAGGTATATCGGCTGATATTATATTATTCTTGCCGAGTGTGAAACTATTGAAGTAAGTACATTAGTTATTATTCTTAATGATTGATAAAGCCTGAAGATCTGAAGGAGGGTGAAAAATAAAAAAATTTGAAACTCATTTTGTTAAATTAAATTATCATTTTTATCAAAACATCATAATTGCATAATTTGATAATTTCAGAATAAAAAAAAGGCTCCTTTTGCTTTACTCTTCAATTAAAAAACAAATACCAAAAACTGAGAAGTACATTTCTAAAAAGTAAAAACTATTAAGTGAAATTATATAATATGAGATTTGAATGGCAGATCATCAACTGCTCTCCATGTTAATTTCAAAATAAAAAATGCTCCTTTTTTCAAAAATAAAAATAGCTATACCCCTGTTTACTAAACAGGAGTATATTTACACACACACACACACATATATATGATGCTGCTTCTGCTTTACCCCTCAATTAAAAAACAAATACCAAAAACTGAGAAATACATTTCTAAAACATAAAAACTAATAAGTGAAATTATATAATTTGAGATTTGAATGGCAGAACATCAACTGCTCTCCATGTTCTGGAGTGAGCTTATTTCTAGCAGGCTCATAAATATTACCTCCGGTACTAAAAAGTCTTCACTGCAAACTGATGATGGTGGAGCACTCAAATATTGTTTGGCTAACATTGGTAGTGTGCCTGTTCTTGTGTTCTGATAATTTTTCCACCATTTGAAGGGGCACATGTTAAGAGCAAGATCTGGTAGGCTTAGGTATGTCTCAATTTCATTTAAGCATTTTTTTCATGTCTCCTGTTGTTTCAGTTGAACTAGAGAAATATTTTTAGAGTGCTTTCTTTTTCTTGAGCTTGAACAGCCAGGTTTAACAGAATCTGATTCCATTGCTGATGCTTCTTGTTCTTGAACAAGCTTTTCATGTTTCTGACTCTTGTCAAAGAATGCCCAAATATCTTTGATTTTTTTTAGCCTTTGATGAAGAAGTTGATGAGCTTGAACTGCCCTCCCCTCTGTCCCACTACTTTCATTTTCTGACTCCTCTCTCAAGTCTCCTTCTTGGCCAGTGCATTCGTTTCGATTCAAGTTCAAGAGTGAAACAAAAGATTCCCAGAGTAGTCTTTTTGTTTCCTCTTTTTCAACATTGCTCATTAAGAATTTAATTTTGAATCAAGGATCCAGCACTGTTGCCAGAATCAATTTTTTGTTAGTTGTGTAGGCACTGAATCTTTATTTGAATGTTGTTTTCAAATCACCAAGTATGGTTTTAATTCCACTGACATTTTGAACAGCATAATCGAGATAATTTTCTATCACTGATAAAAAGTATTATCAGAGAAGCTACTGCTGTTTCGCTACTCATTTCTTTTGTGATATCTTCAAAGTATTTCAGAACCATCACTAATGTTTCAGCTAGTTCCCATTGATTATCATCCAAACATTTGCATTTCTTTGATGCACAAAATAAGATGACTGCTCTCTTTTGTTCAACCAAATGCTCTAGCATATAGTAAGTAGAGTTCCATCTGGTTTGAACATCCTGGATCAACGAGTGTGTTGGTAATTTGAGCTGATTCTGAAACTCTTAATAATTCCCTTGATGCACTGGAATGGTTAAAATATCCCACAATATCTCTTGCAATAGCCAGAATGTCAGTGATACTTCTTTGCTGTTTAAAAAGTTTGTCCTGTATGGATAGTTGCAAGGTGTGGATAGCACAGCCCAGATGAGATTCCTCCAGTAAACTTGAACTAGCCACCAATTTCATATTGCTAGCATTATCTGTAACTAACGTGTGTACCTTAGTAATATTGATTTCAAATTCTGTTAAGGATTCTTGGAAAAATTGACATATTGTTTCACCAGTGTGCAATCCTGGGAAATGTGAAACTTTGAGAACTGCTGTTTTCATATCAAATGTAGGAGAAACCCAGTGGGCAGTTAAATGGATACATGCCATGAGTTGCCATCCATATATCAGATGTTAAACTTAAGTATTGTGTAACATGTAGTTGGCCTCTGAGCTTGATTTTTACTCTATCATAAATCATGGGAACAATGTTTTCAGAAAAGTACCACCTGGAAGGAATGTTATATCTTGGTTCCAAATGGTTTAAGATTCTCCGGAAACCCAAATCTTCTACCACTGAATATGGCTGGAGATCAGTAGCCATCATTTCACCAATGGGGTAGTGCAATTTCACAGCCCTAGGATCATTTATTTTCAATTCAAGCTTCTTTTCCAGAACCTCTTTCAATGTTTGTTGTTGTTGTTTAACACATGTGCCAACCTCTGAGGTTTCCTCACTACTTGCGGATGACTTTATTTGATTTGTTTCAATATTGGGTGCAATTTCAGATTTAGAACTGCTACTGCACTGGATTTGCTCTTCCACCTTTCTACCAAATAGACTTATGGATGGAGTATCTATTTTATCTGATCTGTCGCCCTTAGCAAGATTTTCTACTTTATAGAAAATTGCTGGATGTTTAATTTTCAAATGATTCTTTAGATTTGATGTCGTCATTTTTTTTGGAATGTTACTTCCTCTTGATACAGAGGTACCACACACCTGGCACTTTGCTTTGCTAGAATCAACTAGAACTTCAAAATAAGCCCAAAGAGGACTGGACATTGATTTTGACATGATCAAAATATTCAAAACTTCAAGACAAAAATCAAAATTTATGCGTGCTATTTATAATGGCAAATCATTTAAAATTATCTTATCATTTTATCCTATGAATATTTATTATTTATTTATCAAAGTCTGAAAAAATAAAAGTAATTAATACCTAGGCCCTATTGCACTTATTTAAAATGTATCATGCATTCCTTAATATAGTAATGTTTATATAGTAAATCTAAAGTTAGAATTTAAGTTTATATAGTTAATTTTTAATTTTTTATTATATTATTTATTATATTAATTGGATAATATCACTCTTAGGAAGTCCAAAGTAAAAACTCTAAATTGCCAGAGTGCACATTTAGTGATAAATAAAAATATGAATTGAAATTAATTTAATAAAACAACTATTTTTCTCGTTTAGTTAAATTAGGTTAGGTAAAGATATATCGGTATATTGACCGATATATCAGTATCGGCATCAGCCAAATTTGTATAACGGTGCACCCCTAAATTTTTGTACATTGACATTTGTACATTGTAAATTGAAATTTTGACATTTTTACGCAGACCAAAATAGAGAACTACAAATGATATACAGGATGTCTCATAAGTCCGGCATCATAGGAAAAATAAAAAAAAAAAGGGCAAAACAAAAGCTTTTATTTACAGAACATGCTCAATATGTCCACCATTGTTTTCAATACACAAATTCAGACGTGATACCCAGTCAGCAAGCACATGGTGAATGATGTCAGGAGTAATGGTGTTACATGCCCCAATAATGCGCTGCTGCAAATGTTCAACACTCCTAATTTTCTCTGCGTATACCAACGCTTTCAAGTGGCCCCCGAGATAAAAATCTAGTGGTGTGAGATCCAGGCTTCAAGCTGGCCATTCCACGGGCCCTCAACGTCCTATCCAATGACCAGGGAATTGTTGGTACAGGTATTCCCTTACTTGGGTGCTGTAATGTGCAGGAGCGCTGTCTTGCTGGAGCCATGTTGGGAAATTTCCTTCTTCGTTCAAGACACTGGGAAGTGCTTCTTCCTTGAGCATACATTAGTGATGTAGGTCACATCCGCATCCGCATAACATCCACACATTTTCTCGCATCCGCACTTTGGACTGCGGATGTCGTGTGGATGTGGACCGTCGAGATAAAACGTCATTAATAAGCGGAAATTATCAAATTCTACTATATTAATAGAACTAGTTCATTGTGCGCAAAAGTGATGCAAGCGACAAGACGAGAGGCTGTTCTTGTATGAAGTTACTCTCTTGCAACCTACTTAGATCCACGTTACAAAGCTAAGTTATTTTCACCTAGTACATTAGAATGAGTTAAATCATCACTTGGCAAAGCAGTTGAAGAGCTTCAATCTCTTGAATCTGTCGCTTCGCCACCCACCAAAAGAATAAAAGTTTCAGTGACAGAACCAACACCTTCAACAAGCAAATCTATCACAGAATCTGTCTCTCAGTTTCTTGAGTCAAGCAGCAATGATGAGACCTACACGATGTCAAAAGATGTAGTAAAAATGATTGAGAGCTATCATCAAGAAAAATGCCTGGCTGCATGTGACAATCCTATTAGTTGGTGGAAAAATACGCAGAATATCTGTCCATACTTGAGTAAACTTGCAAGGAAACATTTAGCCTGTCCTCCAACAAACGTACCAAGCGAGAGATTATTTAGCAGTGCTGGATTAATATATGATGAAAAGAGAAACAGACTGGCAGCAGAAAAGGCAGAAAAATTAATGTTCCTTAAGCATAACCTTCCTATAATAATTAAGTTTGAACATTAAACGATGAACATCTTAGTTTACTTTATTTTAATTACTCATTTATAAATATGCCTCATAAAACTTTAAACTTAATATAAATAGTTATCAAGCTAATTAAAGATCTCTTTCTATAAGGGTGGAGGTTGGGGAAAGAGGTCGGTGGGGTGCATTTGAGTTGGGTTCACGTCCCGCATCCTGGTAACACAATTATGGTTTCTAATTGTGGCTGAAACTCAACAAAATATAACGAATTTATTTGCAGACGAATTCACTAATTGATTTCTATATTAGTTAGATGCTTGATATTATTTTATATGTTCAGAGAAAAGTACAGCAATTATTGTACAATTAATCAATTATACTATATTATAGCTACAGCTCTCTCTATATAATAACTTATTATATATGTTAAACACAACAAATCTCGAATATATCCTAAAAAATAACGAAAATGTAGACATCCGCATCCGCATCCACAGATGTTGAAATCAAACATCCTCATCCGCATCCGCAGATGTGAAAAAAATGACATCCGCTACATCACTAGCATACATAGGTAGGTGCCTCCAGTGACATGTTCATTGAAAAAGAGGGGGCCTATGATGCGATCCTTCCAAATGCCAGACCATACTATCACCCGAGATGCACCTTGTTCCTTTGAAGAAATATACCAGTGAGGGTTGTTTTGAGACCAGTAGTGGGTGTTCTGTCAATTTACCTCATCATTTTCATAAAAAACAGCCTCATCACTAAACAGAATGGTGGATGGGAAATTGGCATCCTGAGCATATTGTTCCATAGCTCATTCACAAAATTCCATCTGCCAGTCGGGATCATCTTCGCTTAATTTCTGTAGGATCTGAAGTTTATATGGATGCCATTTGTGAGCCTGAAGAATGCGATGGATGCTACTTTTCAGCACTCCTGTCTCGGCGGACAATCACCGAAGAGACTTATTGGGACTTCTGTTAAAATGAGCCAGGATAGCAGTCGCTGTATCATCGTCAGTGGACCTCCTTGAAGGTCCACTGCGTGGTTTATCTTCTATCAATCCTGTTTCCTTAAACTTTGCAACAAGTCTGCTAACACAACTCTGTGTTATTGGCTCGCGATCTGGATGCAGTCTGTTAAATTCAGCAGCAGCCTCTCTTTGACTCCGATTTCCTATGAGTAGAATTATCTGGATTCGTTCTTTCTTGCTCACAGACATTATGGCCTGTAGAAAGAGAAAAATATGAATTATGGTTTGTAGAAATAGAAAAATATGAATTTCTCCTATGATGCTGGACTTATGGGACACCCTGTATTTACATCCTATGTATAACTCATTCACGCAGTCTCTCTCAAATGTTTGTTAATTATGCGTATTTTTATTACAGATATGCTTATTTTGAGTCAAATCATATCTTATTTTTGAGATTTATAATTGTGTATTTTTAGTAATGAAAAATGGTTAGATACTGTAATGATCCTTTACAAAAACATAAGAAAAAGATACACAAGGATATAAGAACCATCAGCCAATCACTTTATGATTGATGTAAATGGAAACTACAAAGGAATACTGTACTATGTAGCAAATGTAGAAAATTATTGACCCAGAGACCAGAGTTGCTATCAACATCACAAAGTGAAGAGGCTGATCACAGTCAGTCTTCTGAGAATGTTATTTCAGAAAGCAATGAATATGATCCAAGTATATCAAGTAATGCTAAAGAAGAGGTTTCTCAAGTTCTAGAAAGTCTTACTGTGACTCCAGTGAAGAAGCACGCAAGTATTTAATGATAGGTACTTTTTATATTTATAATTTTTTTATTTATATTATTTATTTATAATGCATTTACTTTCAAGACAGTTTTTCAGCAGTTGCTGAAAAACTTAATGAAATTAATATGTTGACATTAAATTTATTAAACTTATGAAATTAATATGTTCACATATTAATTATTATTGTCTATATATATCAAATGGAGTCAAATACTTATTAATTAAAAAATTTCAGATGGTTTGGGTTCCTCAAGAAAAGAAGCAAAAGCTATTCAAACAATAGAAAAAGCATGTTGTTCTTTAAAATGAAAGCTAGAAACAAGTTTAGAAATTGAGATCCCAAGCCCATCAAAAGCTACAAAGTTGGATCATAAAACTCAAAGGTGTGAATTTTAAAATGATACGCTATTATTAAGTAGGAATATACCTAAACAAAAACTGAAGCATAAAAACAAAATGTAGGTATTCACCTTTGATAGTAGAAACTAGAAGCACAACTCCCAAAAGATTGGAGATCAATAGGCCCATTAAATCATTTGGAATTCATTTGGTCACAAAATAATTTTTGGTTTAATTTGATTCTATCTCAAAGAATGCTGATTTTGTTAAACTTGAAATCAATATTATAATCCAAAAAATTTACTATGCACATGTAAAGTTTTGTTTATAGCTATTATACATTCATGAATTTGTTTCAAGTCAATGATTCATCTCATGAATGAACTGGTTGAAGCTTTCCATTCTACTGACAAAAATGAGAGGAAACTCAAAATATTGACATTATCTCCATTTACCATATCAAAAACTATAAATCTATTTCAGACAACTGAATATTTAGTTAAGAAAAGCAGAAATATAAAACAAAGACTTGGAATTATTCCTGAAATTGAACCCATGTCAAAAGGAAAAGTAATAACTAAAGGTACTAAAGATTCTGTTCAGAAATTTTTTGAATCAGATGAAATTAGTGGTTTGTGCCCAGGTACAAAAGACTGCCTTAGTATCAGAAATGAAAGTGGGTATAAAGAATCTGTGCAGAAAAGACTGGTGTTAATGAATCTGAAAGAAGCTTTTACTCTCTATAATAATAATCCAGATAGTCCCCAAATTGGCTTCTCTAGTTTTGCCAGCCTTCGCCCTAGACATTGTGTTTTAGCTGGAGCTGCTGGTACTCAGCTTTGGGTGTCAAAGGGTTGGAATACACAACTCTTATGGGGAAAGCAGTGTGTGATGTCAACAACAGGAATTGCATGATGCAAATATGTAATCTCTGTCCAAAAGAACAAGGTATTAAGAATTTTTTGCTCACTTTTCAAAGTGTTAACAATCCTGAATGTGAGGAAATAAAATATAAACAATGGGTTACTACAGATCGATGCAATATGGTTGAAAAAACAGAATCTGTAGATGATTTTATAAATTCATTCAGCACAAAAATTTCAAATTGACACATCATCACTTTATAGCAAAGAATCAGAGTGCATTTCTAAAAAACTTGAAGAATAATTTAAATAGCCATACAGCTGTAGTTCTTGGTGACTTTTCAGAAAACTACTCATTTGTAGTACAGGATGCAGCCCAAGGTTTTCATTGGGAAAATACCAATGCACAGTGCATCCCTTTGTGTTATATTATAAGGAACCAGAAAATAATGAAACAAAACATTCACTACAATGGTTTACACTTTTTTAAATACACTCATACCTATTAGAAAATCCCGCATTCATATCAAAAAATTACATTATTTTACTGATGGATGTGCAGGACAATATAAAAATTGTTTCAACTTTGTTAACATTTGTAAACATGAAGAAGATTTCGGGCTGGAATGTGAGTGGCATTTCTTTGCCACAAGCCATGGTAAGAGCGCTTGTGATGGGATTGGGGGTACAGTGAAAAGATCTGTAGCCAGAGCGAGTATGCAGAGAACATTCGCAAATCAAATATTAACACCAGAAGACATGTTTGAATTTTGTTCAAACAATATAAGTGACAGCATAAATTTTTTTTTAATAAATTCTGAAGAAATTGAAGCTAAGGAAAAATTTTTAAGTGACAGATATGAAAAAAGTATGCAGCTAACAGGAACACAAAAATTCCACAGATTTGTACCTATTAATGCAAATAACAAAAACACTTGAATTAGCTTCTGATGAAGATGGTGAGGTGAGGATTATAAGCGAAGCTTTTCTGGGTGAAGATAATGTTGAAGTTAATCCGAAAATAGGAGAGTACATAGTTTGTACTTACAATGATCAGAAATGGTTGGGATTTGTACATTCCTGTAATGAGGAATTTGATGACTTTGAGGTTAGCTTTTTGCACCCATCAGGATATAGTATTTACTATTACTTTCCACAAATTAGATATACATGCCACATATCAAGAGATAAAATTTTAGGTTCATAAGCACACCAACTTTAAAGCCAGGAACAATGTGTATTCAATATGTTTTCCCAGAAAATGAGTTGGAAAAAACTCATGTTTACAATTATGAATCAACTTGATGTAATGTGTGTGTTCAATTTGTATTTTTGCTATTTATTTTCATCCATGTGAATATATCATTTGTAGTTCTCTATTTTAGTCTGCAGGCATAAAAATGTCAAAATTTCACAATGTACATATTTTTTCAATAATTTTTAAAATATCTTGCAACTTGATACCCACATTTTTTTTTTTATTGTTTGTATCTTTTAACAATTAATGGAAGTTTAATAAGTGAAAATTTTTGGGGGGATTTCACTCGGGGGGGTCAAAATAAAAATAAAAGAGGGGGAAAATTTTCATCATTGTTCTACACATTTGAATGTGGTATTTAATAGATCTCTTCATGCTGATTCTAAAAATGTATAGTTTTATAGGTCTATGGTAAGATGTTTGGGAGTTATTACCCATTAAATTTAGGTGGTAAAGTGGGGCCCCATATCTCAAAAACTATGGGGGCATAGAACTTTTTTTATTTTGACCAGTGAAATCAGCACCCGGAAGAACCCCATATGTCAATTTTCATCAAAATCCAAGTCAGAATGGTGACATACATTGGGTGCTCTCTCCTGGAATGCCCCATAGATCTTGTGTAACAAACCTGTTAGAATTTTTCTTAATGTGTATGCTTTATACAACATAACTAGAGCAATATCCTAACTTTCAGAGTCTTTGACAAAGTCCCTCACACAAGATTGATGACTAAAGTTAGAGAACTAGGAATTACCAGGCTCATTTCCAACTGAATTGAAGATTGGTTAAGATATAGAAAACAGAGAACTGTAATAATGGAGTGACTTCAGAGTGGGCCTCTGTTACCAGTGAGGTTTCTTAGGGTTCCATTTTCAGTCCTATATTGATGATATAGCCATTGGGCTCTTAAGTACAATTTCTAAATTTGCAGACAATACCAAATTAGAAAATAGTGTATGCAATCAGGATGGAATAAGAATGCTCCAAAAGGATCTTGATAGGTTGGGAAAATGGTCTGCTACTTGGCAGATGCATTCAACTTGGACAAATGTAAGGTAATGCACGTAGGTTACGAGAGCCCAGACTAGGGGTTAAAACCGGTATTGAAATACCGGTATTAATACCGGTATTGAAGAAGTACAAATAATACCAATACCGATATTATAGGTTTTCGGTATTGACAAAAATTGCTATTGTAAAATTTAGGCAATTTAGTCCTCCGATAGGCAAATAAACTGTTTTTGGAGGATTCGGAGAAAAAAAAAGTTTCGGGATATTTTGCAGTTAACCTCTTTTTTTCATTTTCTTTTCCTTTCTATCAAAGAAAACTATTTATTGCACTAACTTTTATAAATTTATATTATGTATGGATCATGAAAAGAGGTTATAACAAACAAACAAAACAAACAAAAACTCTTTATTGCAGACATATATTATTATACATAATAATTCTTATAAACCAGATTTATCGTGTTCTAGGAGACTTTAATAAGTAATGCTTTAAACTGTAACGTATTTTGTCAATTTTTTCGCTTCAAACGTTTTAAAACGTATTAGATACGTTCAAAAACGTATGCACACGATTTCAAATCATCGTGTTCCCAAATCCCAATGCATCGTTCTTTCTTCTTACATTTGTCACTTGGATTTTCAACATTGTATAGTAGTTGTATAATAATATGCTAAAAAAAATTCAAATAATATTTTTATTACAATTTAGTAATTTACTGTATAAACTTTTTCGAATAGAATGCCATCTATTTGGAGTTGGGTCATTAATTTATAGTAAATATGGTGAGTACTGCAAGTCCCTCAGACTTGTGGGAGGGTTGGTAGGGTGGCACCATAATAAATCAAAATAAATTATTTTTTTCATAATACCGGTATCAATACCGGGATTAGCATAATTGCCTCCAAATACCGGTATTGAAAATTTTCGGTATTATGTAAGCACTAGCCCAGACTGATTAATCCCTACTGGGAAGGAATTTGACTGAGAGTTAAAGGAATATCTATAAAATATAACAACTTTGCCACAAGAGTGGTCAAAGGTGTTAATTTTGGTTCAGATCATCTTTGGGGTGATAGAAAATTTTTCACCATAAAGGGTAAAGGTTCCAAGGTCAAGGTTGAAGTTAATCAGGGTTTCAAGGTCAAATGCTAAAAATGCTTTTAGATTGCCTCCCCAAAGGTCTTGAACAGTAGTTCTCAAACTTTTTTCCTTGCATACCATCTCAGGAGCTAGAGTATAATTATTGTACTACATCATTGTACCAGCGAGTCATTTTCACTATTTAATATTGTCCAGTAATGGAAAATTGTGTCTTGTTTGTCTACTTTTATTTATTATTGATTTATTGATTTGTTTCAATTAAATTTTACTTAGTTTTATATGCCAATCACAATACCCCAACTACAATTGACAAAATATAATTTAAAAACAATCGCAATTAAATGAAAAATAAAAAATAAAAAATACAAATTAAAGATAAGAAAACAATATTTCTTTGAGAAAATAATAAAGTCACAGCTTACAAAAACTCAAATATTACAAAATTAAAACCTTTTCTTCTTAGCAACAAAATCACTAATATTAATGATGATAAAATTTTATTAAAAAATAAAATCAAACCACGTTTGATATGATGATCAAAATTATTTCGTTCATGAATAAAATAACTTATCAAACTAAGTTCAAAGCAATCAATTGTAGCAGAAAGGCTGTGCTTGTTTTAGCCCCTGAAATTTTCAGCAAGTGATTTTCACTAGTGATTTCACTCAGGGACTTTAGGTTAGGTTAGTAACTTCCTGAAGTCCCTGAGTGAAAGAGTAATTGTGCAAAATTACTGAAAATTTCAGGGATTTCATGAAATCAATAATTTCACAATCTTTCTGTAACATATATACCTTTCAGGTATTCTGTGCAATGATTCCTCATTTCATAGAGGTCAGGCTTGTTGCCCCCTCCTCTTGAGTTGGCCTGGTGAAGTGAAGAGTTGGTTTCTTGCTCTCTCCATTTCACATTGGCAGGTACTCCCAGCTCATCTGGAATTGTTCTGAGACAGGCATCTAGTCTTCTTTTGAAGCTATTCACCACTAAACCATTTGTGTTCCTTAGTACCTTGGGCAGCTGGTTGAACAGGCTTGGCCCCTCTCACAACAAAGCTATTTTTCTTTAGCGTTGAAGATGTTCCCTGTCTAGCCTTTAATTTGGGAACACAAGTCTTCCTTTTCTACTTTCCACTGTTGTTTGAGTGGTTACAGGGTTCAAAGTAAGATTGCGGAACTAGCTCCTCCATTATTTTCCAAATGTAAATAATGGTGTACCTCTCTCTTCTTTCCCAGGAATTTAGTTCTTTGCATCCATTGATCTTGGCTGTGAAGCTTCTCTGAATTCCTTCTAGTTGACTAGTCTTTTTTTTATATGGGGATGTTATGATTGCCTTAGTGGTGATATGCATTGGGTGATCTCTCCTGGAATGTCCCCAAGGGAAAAACTTTCGGTAATGGTTCAGAATACGGGTGCCACTTAATAAAGCAAAATTTCAAAAAATACCATAGAGACAAAGTTGTTTCTCTCATTAAAATACGTTGATTGCATGTGTCGCATAGTCAAAAAAAAGAAATTAGAAAATTATGAAAAACATCTATTTTTGGGTATGAATCTAGGAAATTTTGAGTTAGCAACCCTACTATTGTATCATTCATTCACTTGTTTGAAAATGGCTTCGATCTGTGACAGATGTGCGGTGATGCTAGTAGAGCTCACATGGTGTTCTCCCTTTAAATGTAGTGTGTCCAATTTGTATAATTTAGGTCTCGGAGGTACGGGGGCGGAGTCCCCATAAAGATCACATATCACAAATTGATGGTATAGGGTTTCATATTTTTTAGGTTATTTAGGTTAGGTTTTCCATGAAACCTAGGTTTTTCTCATGGTTTTTGATATGTTTCATGACACGTGTTTTTCCCTCCAAAACATACTAAAACCATTGGTTTCCTGTTGTTTAAGATAAATCTGACCATCACTATTACAGTAAATTATTGCTTGTGCTGTGTTCCCCCACCCAAAACTCCCGGTCCCCACAGTGGTCCTCCCAGATTGTAGTAGGGGTTGGGGGGGTGAAATCACTTCAAGCAATAATTTACTGTAATGGCGATGGTCACACTCATCCTAAACAACAGGAAACCAATGGTTTTAGCATGTTTTGGTGGAAAAAACAAAAATTGAGGTAGCATCCCTATTCTGAACCATTACCAAACTTTCTAGTAAAGCCTAAAGCTTAAGGGCCAAATTAAATAAAATAGTCTAGCTTTACAATTATTCATGTCATTGTAAATTGTAAAACGAATGTATTTATTTTATTATTAATAAGGGTTATTCAATTCAATTTTTAAAAAAATAATATTTTTTTCATAAATACATGGTAGAAATGCCACAGGCTTTATTTTGATATACAAAACATCAAAAAACTTGTCCTCAAAAGCAGGAGGTCACAAAACAAAAAATTACCAAAACCTCTGCCAACATGTCAGGCACAAGTAATATCAATCAACACTATCACCTTATGCATCAGAAAATTTTAGCAGATTCTAGTCTGGCACTACACCCAGCCAGTAACAGGACATTTTTATTTATTTATTTTTTTATTTCTGTTTAAGGTGCTGCAACCCTGCTGGATTATTAGCACCAAGACTAAAAAGAATATGAAAAAAGACCTCTACCACTTCAGTTGTAGGGTTCCACTCTACAACACACAGGATGGAAAAGAAAAAGGAACCTGTTAGTAAAAGAGTAATACTATAGCTACTACAAAAAGACTATCAAATGATAAACACCTAGATCAGGTTAGATAAATTGGCTTTCTTTAAGAAGGTCAAAAGTAAGGATGATGGCAATTCATTCCCCAAAACACTTTCATAAGAAAAACAAATTCCTTTGCATTACAATAGTTAATCAAATCAGTTCTAAGAAGATTACAAGTAGGGCAATGAATGACGGCATGTTCTGGGGTGAGTTGAACATTGCAAGTACCACATCTTTTAAATAAAGTTGCATCAAAAAAATGTCCATGGGACAGATTAGAGCAATTCAACCTAAGCCTGGTCAATATGACATCACTCCTGCGATTCTTTTCTGGCATCCTTTTCCAAAGGACAGGTTCCATCTGAGGAAGGAGTCCATTACATCGGGACCATTCCTGTTGCCACTCAGAGAGAATGAAGTGTGAAATGGGCTTCATAAATTCATCAACAGAGTAAGGGATGGTCTGGACTTCATCAAGACTACAAGCCATGTGTGCTGCTTCATCAACAGTATCATTCCCCTGGATACCAACATAACCAAGCATTCATAAAAAGATATCAAGATTATACTGATTGAGTAATTCAATAATCTGAATGACTATATGATGCCCAGAAGAGGACTGTATAGCTTTCAGGGAAGAAAGGGAGTCAGAACAAACAACAAACTTAGTAAGGTCTGAGATGTGACAAATATATATTAAAGCCTGTAGTATAGCATACAATTCTGCAGTAAATATAGAACAGTGCTCTGGAAGGCAAAAACCCTTAATCACCCCATCCCAAAGAAATGCACATCCAGTGCCACTTTCTGATTTAGATCCATCAGTATATACAGGTAAGTATCCTCTTTCTTTGTAAGTTTCTACCCTCTCTGTTACAGGGTGATAAATTAAATAGGAACTTTGCTGAGATGCTATCAAATCAAAAGTTAAACCCACTTGATGAATAAAATCCTTGATCCAGCCACTAAAAGGTATTGGGTATGGATGTAGTCTATAAAATTGAAAATTATAAAATCTATTAATACAAGTTTTAGTTGGGTGTGAATCAAACCTTAACATTTGAGTAGCATACCTAGCACCTACAGTTACGATCAAAATTGTTCACACCCCTCTCAATTGTAATGAATTGGTAGGAAATATATATTCCATCACTTTCTTAGATAACATAAACACAAAAGAAGACATTTAATAGTTTATTAAGACAAATAACAGTTTGATTTTATTTGAACTAAAGCCCATATACCAATTTTCTTAATTTCCCATAAATCAAAATTATTTACACCCCTGTAAGAAATCGCTCATTTTTGCCGGCTATTGAGTCAATATGACCATCACCACATCCAAGGTCAACAGGTATCTGGCTGGTTTATCTGAGACCATATGATTTCCATACGTGCATTCAGTACTCGTCATTCGTACAAACACGTCGCTGAAGATGGCAAAGAGAACAGAGTTGCCCAAGAGGATTAGAGAAGACATTATTCGCTTACATAAGCAAGGAAATGGATACAAGAAAATAGCAAACAAGTTGAATATTTCGAAAAACCCATTTCAAGCATCATACGGAAGTATAAAGTTACAGGTACAGTGGAATCGCTACCTGGACGAGGGAGAAAGAGGCTGTTCTCCCCAGCTGCTATACGCTTCATGAGGAGAAAGGTGGAGAAAAACCCTCACCTGACCACCAAAGAGCTACAGCATGACCTTTCAGCTGCCGGTAAGGTGGTTTCACTCGCTACGATACAGCGTATGCTACACCGCGAAGGGCTCTACGCAAGAACTCCGAGACTCACTCCACTGCTGACCGCTAAGCACAAGCAGAATCATTTACGGTATGCCACGGGCCATCTAGACAAGCCAGTGAACTACTGGGAGAAGGTTCTCTGGACCGACGAGATGAAATTGGAGCTTTTCGGGGCAATGGACCAGCGCTACATTTGGAGACGGAAGAACGAAGCGTATAAGGAAAAGAACACTCTGCCCACTGTGAAGCACGGCGGTGGATCCATCATGTTCTGGGGGTGTTTTGCTTCATCAGGAACTGGAAAACTTCACCGCGTAGATGGAACGATGGATTCGCTCCAGTACCAGCAAATACTGGCAAAAAACGTTGGGCCTTCAGTGAAGAAATTGAAGCTCGGACGCAATTGGACACTCCAGCAGGATAACGATCCGAAACACACGTCAAAATCCACAAAGGAGTGGCTGAGGATGAAGGCATGGAACATGTTGGAATGGCCATCGCAGTCACCTGACCTAAATCCCATAGAAAATCTATGGTGGGATTTGAAAAAGGCCGTTTCCCCACGCAAGCCCAAGAACCTAACCGAATTAGAAACCTATGCCCACGAGGAATGGGAAAAATCCCAAAGAACGCTGCCAAAAGCTTATAAATGGCTATAAATCACGGCTGCAGCAAGTTATTACGGCCAAGGGGTGTTGTACCAAGTATTAACCATGTCTGTTTAAAAGGGTGTGAACAATTTTGATTTATAGGAAATTAATAAAATTGGTATATGGGCTTTAGTTCAAATAAAACCAAACTGTTATTTGTCTTAAACTATTAAATGTCTTCTTTTGTGTTTATGTTATCTAAGAAAGTGATAGAATATATATTTCTTACCAATTCATTAAAATTGAGAGGGGTGTGAACAACTTTGATCGTAACTGTAACAGTTTTCTTCTGTAATGCAAGGGCATAATGTTTGCTTCAGCTTCTAAATAATCAACTCTTGTACATTTGAGAGCTCCCAAAGCCAGTCGTATACATTTATACTGCATTCTATCTAGCTTCAGTAAATTTGTTTTAGAACAGGTATGGTACAAAAAACACCCATAGTCTAATTTACTACATACCAAGGACTTATATAACATCAACAAAGTTGATCTACTTAAACCCCAAACTGAATTAAAAAAAAATTTAATATAGAAATAGCTTTCACACAAGCTTCCTCCAGGTATTGAATATGCTTAGACCAAGTCAAACCCTGATCCAAAACTATTCCCAGATATCTATAACTTGAAATATACTGAACTGGATTTCCTAATAAATATAATTTTAAATCATCATTCCTCCATGGTCGTTTTGAGAAAATCATACATTTTGATTTGGAAGATGAAAATTTTAAGCCCCATTCCTCTGACCATTCACTAATATGATTAAGGACACCTTGCATCACATATGCCAGAAAATTCAAATCATCCCCAACCACCCACAAGGCACTAGGCCGGGCTGAAACTCAAGATAGAATTAATCAGTCATTAACAGTTGGCTTTTGATATAAAAATAAGATTCCTGAAAAAAATAATTGGTGGCCACCAACGTGTGTCCAGCCACCCCCATTTTTGTAAAAACATCTAATGCCGCACTAGCAAAATCAGGAAAATGGCAATTATCTCTTCTGAACATGCTAGAGAGATGGTTTGCATACCAAAAGATGCAGAATTTGATTTAGAACAAATTATTAAGAGTGGTATTTTTTCATAAAACCTTTAGTTTTTGAGTTATTTTAGAAAAACTAATTTTTGGGGCCCATAGACCCCCTTTCGACGGACCTTAGTGACAAGAGAAATTCTAAAATAAACATGATTTGGCTTTTTCATTACTAACATTGCCCTAAAAGGATGTTGACATGGACATAGTGATCACATGATATGACTTTTCCTTGTTATCTTGCATCCATTATGCTTGATTAAAGAATAGAGGGTGGGGCTGCTTCATGAACTTTTTTAAACTTAATAAATTGAAAACTTTTTTTTTTTTCAGGTGCCTTTGTTATAAGTTTCCAACGCAATTTGTCATTGAATTCAGCATTTGCAATATAAAGTATGACTTCTACAAGGAAAACAGTTGCTAAAGTACTTGGTGATGTATGTTTTATGCCAGCAGAACAGTTTCAGATATTTGGAAATGTTTTTAGGGCAACCTCTTCAGTGGGATATTTGTCTTCTGCATCTAAATGAATTGCCACTTAGACACATCTTCATAACTTTAGATGGGACAACAAAAAGTCCAGACAAATTTTCTGGCCCTATTGGTTCTCAGCTCAATGGGGATGTGTCAGAATGGAATGTTGTGGACTTCAAATCTATACCTTATCCTGCATTTGTACTTCTACCAAATGAGGTGGTCAATAATTTATCAACAGACCAATACTATGGATACTGCATCTGCTGGGCAATTATTACTGGTGAAGTGGATGAAGACCTTGCACTCTTAGAAGTTGGCCTGCTAAATCACTCTCGATGGCTCACCTTAGCCTGTAGAATTCTTCGCTTTTATGTTTCACAAAAAAGACCCAGTAAGAACCTCAAAATCATAGTAGAATTCATCATCAAAGTATACTTTCACAGTTGGTTCAATATCAAGGCTAATAAGAGGCTAAGTGATGGGTCAAGAAACCTATTCAATATGATCCAAAGAGTAAATAAATTCCCTGACAGGAAAATTAGAGAAATTTGTTATGACATATTAAACAATAACAGCTATTTTGCTCATGGTGAAAATATTTTAGTTGGAATGCTGGCTGATGAAGATGAAGAGGTGAGGAGGTGTGCTGTCAATAAAGTTCTGTGTCTGAGGGGTTATAGAGGATTTTGATGATGAATCTGGTAGTAGCAATGATTTTGCAGGTGGAATAATTGAAAGTGATGATGAGAATGAAGAGGATCATGAAGGTGGTACTGATGAATATCCTGCTATAGATGAGAATGTTAGGGTCTTTAGAAAGCCAATCATCAATTTCAAAGCTTTGCATACCACAAGCTGTCTGCTATGTCCTAATGGGAAACTGTTCCACCTGTATTAAAAGAATTCAGTAATGATGAACTGCGTGATATCATTAATACCGCATTGAAACTGGATCACGAGTGCCACAGTCAGAATGTTGAAAGGCACATCAAGCTTGTCACTGAAGCATCCTTGGCTGTTGTAGGTCATGAACGTAGAGATGGTCTTATTAGAAACAAAATTAGATCACGTAAATTAATGAAAGATTTTGTGTCTAAAAAATATTTTAAGTTCTAGATTATTATTTATCATGCTAAAATATGACAAAATGACAATTTGTTAATTGTATAATTTAATGTTTGGCATTTTGGAATGTCAAAAAGCATTTTCAATGAATTTAAAATGACTGATTTTGATTGATTTTGATTGCTGATTGAAAACCACTAACACATGTCAATTTGCAGCTTGAGAATGTTTTATTGTGTTGACATTCAGTCGAAAGGGGGTCTATGGGCCCAAAAAATTAGTTTTTCTAAAATAACTCAAAAACCAAAGGTTTTATGAAAAAATACCACTCTTAATAATTTGTTCTAAATCAAATTTTGCATCTTTTAGTATGCAAACCATCTCTCTAGCATGTTCAGAAGAAGAGATATTGCCATTTTCCTGATTTTGCTAGTGCGGCATTAGATGTTTTTACAAAAACGGGGGTGGCCGGACACACGTTGGTGGCCACCAATTATTTTTTTCAGGAATCTTATTTTTATATCAAGCCAACTGTTAGTCACTCTGATAAATTAAAATCAAACAAAAATTATAGTTTCAGCCCAGCCTAAACTGTCAAGGCACAGTCATCAGCATACATGGAATACCTGACACTGTCATTGATTCCTTCAAATAAATCATTAATCATCAAGGAAAATATTGTTGGACTTAGGATACTTCCCTGTGGGAGGCCAATTTCAACATTAAAGCTATTGGAACTGTGATTTCCAACTAAAACTCTAATACGGCGGTTAGAAATAAAATTTTGGATAAATCTTGGAAGATGGCCTTTTAACCCAGATTTATACAGCTTTTGAAGTAAACCATGATGCCAAACAGTATCATAAGCCTTTTCAATATCAAGGAACACAGTCAAGACATATTCATTTCTCAAAAAAGACTCCCTTATATCATTTTCTAACTGAACAAGGCTATCTATTATTGAAAATCTATGCCTGAACCCACTCTGAAACTGAGACAAAACATTCTTTTCTTCTAAAAATTTCATAAGTCTAAATGATACCATTTTCTCCATAACTTTACACAGACAACTTGTTAATGCTATAGGCCTATAAGATGTAGGGTCAGTAGAAGGTCTACCTGGCTTATACAGAGGGATTAAAATACTCTCTCTCCAGCAATCTGGGAAGACATCTCGTAACCATAAAAAATTATAAAACCTTAGCAAAATTTCTTTATTTTGTGGGGTCATATGAGATAGAAAAGGATATACAATATTATCTCTACCAGGAGCTGTTAGTTTAGTATCCTTAAGAATTCTTTCCAGTTCATATATGGTAAATGGGGGAGTTGTAAGTAGTATCACTTGGTTCAAAATGAATAGGGACAAACTCAGATTCCACCATATGATAAACAAAAGGTTCAATATAAAAGGAGAGGCTACTGGTGTTTGCAAAACTGCTGCCTAAAATCTGGGCAGTGTCAACTGGATCAGCATATAAAACACCTTCAGACTTTAAAACCAAAGAACCCCTAGATCCCCTATTGGCACTAAAATGCTGTATTTTATTCCAAACCCCACTCACTGTGGAATGTGATGATATAGACTGTACAAAATCTCTCCTTGAGTTCCTCTTAGATAGTCTAACAACCCTACGAGCCAATGCTTTTGCTTTTTGATAGATGACCAATGTTTCTTGTATGGGATTACTAACAAAAAGCCTAAATGCTCTCTTTTTAACTCTCAGAGCTTCAGCACAGGTATCATTCCACCAGTATTTACTATATTTAAAGTTCACTATTGATGAAGAGTGGGGAATATATTTAGATGCACAAGCAATGAGTGAGTTTGTTATATTACAACAATTTTCATCAGCACTTCTACAAAAATCAACTGGAGGAAGAGAGAGATTGGCTTCAAAGGTTAATAAAGAACTACCTATCTTCCATTTTGGCCTCTTAAAAACCAACAACTCAAAAGTGTCAAGAATAATAAGGAAATGATCACTGTCATATAAGTCTGGTAACACAGTCCAAGATAGTTGCTCAAATAAACCAGAAGAGGCAACTGTTAAGTCAATGCTTGAAAAGTGTCCCCTAAATTCAGCACAATAAGTTGGGACTGGAGAGTTCAAAACAAATAAATCTAGATCAGTAAACAATTCTGCCAGTAAGTTAACCTTAATACAACTATTATGTGAACCCCAGGAGACATGATGGCTATTGAAATCTCCCATCAGTAGGACTGGTTGTGGCACTTTCAAGAGGACACACTCAAATTCCTTTCTTGTAAGAGTCAGATGTGGAGGTAGATAAATGGAACAGACAGTAAAAGACACTGACCTAAGGTGAATTCTGGCTGCCACAATTTCAAAATCTGAACAAATTGCAACAGGAGAAAAAGGGATGAAATTGTGTATCCCTAGAAGGACACCACCACCCTGCCTAGTCCTATCTTTACGAACACAAGTATATCGCTTCAATCCAATAGTAGCATCCTGACAAAGATAAGTTTCTTGCAAAGCAAGGATAGTAGGTTTATGATCACTTATCAAGGTCTGAAGAAATGGATATCTTTTATGAAAGCCCCTCAAATTCCACTGACATAACTTAACAAACATGATGAATAAAAGTGGTAAAAAGAAATTAATCTCCAAAGAGAATCCTAAAACCATCCTTACTATCTATGTGACTCTTTGGTATTCCTTGTTTCCCAAGCATGAGGGCCAATTTGGTAACAATTGCCTTAGGTTGAAGATTCAATTCGGAAAGTTTCTTATATTCATTAATTATATCCCAAATAGAAAAGTTTGGGATGTCATTGGATGAGCTGAGTAAACTCTTTATAGGAGAAATAGTAGTGTTAGAAGAAGTATTACTTGTTGTAGCCTTGGAAGAAGCATTACTAGATGTAATTCACACTGAGTTCCAACTGACACATATGTAAGAGATTTAGACAACTTCTGGGTACCCACTTGAACATAAGATGCAGAGGAGATCTGAGGAGATAAATGAGAAAAGTACTTACGTCTAGCTTCAGGAAAAGACAAATTACAGTGGACCCCCGATTTGAGTATTTTTTATTTGAGTACACTCGTCCATAGGCTCCTATTGACTCGACTTGAGTAGAAAACTCAATTTGAGTACGCCAGCCGGCAACGCCGAATGCGTTTCAGTTTGTCTAGAGCATTCGTTGCAGGAACATTCAAGGTCTAATGTTTTGAATAGTACAGGTGTTCTTAGGGATTTCTATTAGAATTTCGTACATTTTGTTTTCTGACTTTGTACTTAGTGTTTATTTATGTTAGTTTCTGTTTACAGCATAAAATAGTGAAAATATAGCATAAATTTGGTGATTCGTACATGCAGTGACTTTGATACTGTATTTTATATTGTGGCATAGTGACATAGTGTACTGTTATAGGATTATTCTATTTTGTCTATATTGTACAGTATGTATTTTGTATTCTATTCTGTCTATTTTTAATACAATTACTAAATTTCGTAGGCCAATTTCTATAGAAAAAGTAGGGGTGGGGTGAAATTTTTGGGTTTTGGAACGAATTAATTAATTCCCATAGGTTATTAAGTTCGATTTGAGTACATTTCGAATTGAGTATGCCATGCTGGAACGGATTACGTACTCAAATCGGGGGTCCACTGTATCATCAATTTTGATATGAATAATCTCACTCTCTCTGATCCAATGGGGACACTGTCGAGAATTAACAAAATGAGAAGCTTTACAATTAATATAAGAAACATCTTTATCAGGTAATACACAGGTCTCTTTATCATGATCTTGTCCACATTTAAGACATCTGTTACTATTTGTGCAGGTTCTTGTCCCATGTCCATACCTCCAACACTTAAAACAAAGTAAAGGATTAGGATAATATCGCTTGACATCATATGGTAAATATCCATAGAATAGTTTACTAGGAATAGAGGTAGGGGGTAAAATGGCATGTTGTCAAAAACAAGTGATCATAGCCTCATTTTGTGTGAAAATACATGAATATGAAGTTTTGAAAAGGTTTTTTGCTGAAAATTGTGTATACAAAAATTGCACCACAATTTACTGATTTTTAGCGTCAAAACAGCGTTAGGGGGGTCAAAATTATGATTTTTGGAAATACTCACTGTGTGCTTGGGAATGATTAGAGTTCTTGATATATATCTTTGGTAGCAAATAGAATTGTCATTTATATTATATTTTTGATAAATTTATACTAGAATTTTAGTCACGCTTGAGTGATTTTGGAGAAAAATTGGCCTGTTCGAGCTCAAAATCCAGACATTTTGTAGTTTTCCAATCATTTATTGACAGAAAATGCAAATTAAAAGCACACCGTTCTTATGACTGATTTTCTATTTCATTTTTTGCACTGCATGCTTGAAAGCTGTCACAATATCATTAATGTTAGTCAAGGCGAATTGGTTGATACGGGAATCAAACTTCCATTCACCTTCAACAACGACATCAAGAATTTGTTCGTGCTGAACTGTCTGAACGTCTTCTTGTGCTAGGTACCTCCACCACTTGTTCATGCCCTTCTTCTCACGGCATAAGTGGTCCAAAGTCATTGACTTGTCTGCAATGAACTTGTTATAGGCAATGAACCAGTTGTACTCTCCATTTTTCTCTTCATCCTGCCAAATGACAGCACATAGCTGATTCACCTCCAAGCACATGATTTTGTTGGTGGCAGGGGTGGTGGATGAAGACTTTGAAATAAGTTCCAGCGTTTGGCAGTTAGATGCCAAGTTTGCAACTGTAGCAGTTGATACCTCATTGGCATTTGAGTCATCTTCACTCAGCAATATGTCATCTGTTTGTGTGGTGGCTGAAACCATTGTCATGGTTGAACGAACTAGCCCGGAGCGATTCAAACTTTGATAAGTTCCAGCTGAAGGTGAGGTGAGTGATTGTCATCTTGGTCATCCTCATTCAAATGAACATCAGCCATTGCAAAATCAATCTCAGCTGCTACCCTTTGTCGTTGTTCTAATTGTGCCATGTGTAATTGAGCCTTTTCCTGTATGTATTCAATGTTAATTTCTTCATTGATTCATGCTATTCGAGTGGATTTTTGATCTTCATAGAATGCTTTTTCATCGCCAGTAAGTTCTTCAGTTTATTTTCCAATGTCCAAAAGGCTATCTGGACATATCCCTGCGAAATAGAATGATGGTGTAAGTATGTTTGTATAGAAATAGATAAGCTAGGCTTATTTACTGCACATTGTTAAATTTCTCACCAGATCCTGCTTTAGGTGTGAAACTTCTCCACGCTTTATTTAGTTGTCGCAAGGATTTAGGTTCACTTGAACCCAGATTTTTCTTCTTCCCTTTTTTGCGATGGGCTATAAAAACAAATAATAATTAATAATAATATAGTTATGAAGTGATCCTACTTTATTACCAGCGAAACATAAGAAAGGAAAATAGAATGTACCTCGGATGTAGACTTGTGAGTGATAAATCTCAACCAATTTTGTCAGTTTTCTTTTAATAGAATTTATAGTCAGAACATGTTCTTCACCAAATGACTTGATCCAGATTTGTCGTAGAGCTACACTGCATGCATGAATTGTTGCACTCCTACAATAAAAAAAGAGTCATGAGCTTTAGTTATTAACATATCAATATTGCACTTACGTTGTAAGACCATATAGACTTCAAAAACTTACCTTTTTGAGCTTTTTAGTTGTGTCACCTCTGAAAATATTGCGATTGCTACATCATACCAAGTAGGTAGCTTGTCACCAAAAATGAACACTAGCTTTTGTGCCATTGCTAGGCATGGTTGCTACTGATCGGCTGATTTTAAAGTGTTGCTTTTCCAAACTTTTATCACATTATTTCACAAAAAGTGCTAAAAGTAAAACAATCACCAATTTTTGTATTCTAAACAAAAAAGATAGAATAAATATATAAATTATCTGAAATATAGAAATGTACAAAGGTTAATATCTCATGTGAAGAGCAGCAGAACATTCAATAATATGTTATTAAATAAGTTTTTATGTTATAAGACTTAGTTTTGAAGCGGTTTAGCTATAAAATTGCAAACATACTAAAAAATGGTGGTTTTCGAGTAAATTTGAGTGCAATTTTTGTATATAAGCCAAAACCAATTTTTTTTGCTTGAATCATGTTATTGGCATGAAAAGCTATCATTTGAGCCTATGATCACTCAAATCTGAGCACATGACCCTCAGACCCCCTTCTACCCACTACCTCTACTAGGAAGAGTAGTCCCACCAAAAGTACATATTAAAAGAGAAGTAGGAATCTTCTCTCGACCTTTATTTAATTGTTTTATACCAAGAACAGAATTGGTAGAAGACTTGAATTCAGTCAAAATTTCCTCAGTTGATAAATGAAGGAGTTCTGGGGCAAAAATAAAACCCTGAATTTTATTCAAATTATAAGCAATCTTAGCCTCAACTTCATAAAGACCATTTATAATCGATTTAGTATCCAAGAGAGGCTGAGACTGTCTCGAGTTGATGGTATTCACAAGTAATGAGCCAGACCTACAATAGGCAACAGATTTCACTGGTCCACCACAAATAAGCTCTATAGACTTCTTAACACCAAAAGGACTAAGTTTGGTTAAGGGAACTGACAAATCTTTGCTATTCAAAAAAATATAAGACATGCTCAATAGGAAAATTAGGTTCAGGACTATTGGTAGCAGGTCTAGCAGGAGATGTAGGACAATTCAAAGGTTGAGTAAGACTAGATGGTTCCCGAGTATCTAATCTTTGAGCAACTTCATTGGAACTTTTCTTGCAAAAAGAAGCGATAGCATGGTCAGTTTGCTTAATGACCGCACTCAAATCCATCAAGTCATCACTGCGAGCCAACTCAAGGGTCTTAGAATCATCAACCCGTAACCTTTTAGTACTTTTAGAAGTTACTCCTTTACTCATGATTGGATGTAGGGAAGTAAATATAACCTATACCCCAGGGTTAGGGTATAGGGCACACTAAGGCCAGACCTAGCCCAATGAGATGAGCTAGACCACAGTCATTAGCAAAAACAACCCTGACAAGGCCTATGCCTTGCCAAGATCTTTTAACAAACAAGTACAAAAAACACTGGTGATCCTATACCAGTCAAAAAATATTCCAAAACCCAGGATCAATCTCAACTGCAGCCCTGGAAAGATTTTTGAACACCACACCCCTGGTTTCAGTTACTAACAGGACGTTTAACCGGTGTTACCGGTTCACCGTACTAATTTCAGATTTTGAACCATCAAGGGCACAAGTTATTTAATTAGTTAGGTTAGGTTTGATTGGGTTAGGTGAAGACCGTCGGTGAAGTGGACATCGGTGAGCTGTCCTGTATTCCGCCCAGCCTATACCTACACAGTCACCCGTCCAACTAGGGTGTGTATTGTGTTGGCTTACTATTAATTTAAATGACCACCAGATCTAAAACTGTTTTGGCCTGAAAAGAAATGCACATCTGGAATATCAGGTATCTGACAAACTCCTCAATTTGGCACAATCCTGTCTCAAGTTCTGGTTAGATTGACCTAATTTATGGTACTTGTCTGATAAACTTGTGGAGGCCGAAGCATATATCTTTTCAAACAATCTGTTCAGATATGCATTTACTACACAGTTTGCTAACGGTTGTGAATGATCCGTAATAAAAAGATTTTTTGTTTGTTTAATACGGTGGTCCCCAACATTTTTTAGGCCAACGTCCCCTTATGTCCATCAATATTTGCAGATGCCCCCTTCATAAATATAATAAATATAACAGGATAAGTGACGGCGGAAATCGGAATAACACAATTTAAAAAAAAAAAAAAAAACAGGCATACAATTGATGGATCTTTTCTGTTTGGGGGCTAGCAGCGAATTTTAATGAAAATCGGTATACTAATGTAGTTTTGGTCACTGATTTAAAAAATAACTCTTTTTTTTGGAGAAATGAAATGCAAACATGTTAGAGTACTTTAAATAATTGGATCACGTTAAGAATAGCGAACCCATTTACCTCATGTTAAGAATGGCGAACCCAAAATTAAACATGTTAAGAATAGCGATGGTGATTGCATGATGGTGATTGCATGATTTGGATCGCCTGAAGATCAGGGCCCCCAGCCTTCGTTAGTTAGCTTTATAAGGCTAACTAACGAAAATATCACGACTTAACCTAACCATTATAGGGGTTAAAACCGGTATTGAAATACCGGTATTAATACCGGTATTGAAGAAGTACAAATAATACCGATACCGATATTATAGGTTTTCGGTATTGACAAAAATTGCTATTGTAAAATTTAGGCAATTTAGTCCTCCGATAGGCAAATAAACTGTTTTTGGAGGATTCGGAGAAAAAAAAAGTTTCGGGGTATTTTGCAGTTAACCTCTTTTTTTCGTTTTCTATTCCTTTCTATCAAAGAAAACTATTTATTGCACTAACTTTTATAAATTTATATTATGTATGGATCATGAAAAGAGGTTATAAGCTAGAGACCGGATTTTGCCCTTTTTGCCTTTTTTATTCCCGTTTATAGATTCATAGGCTTCTTTTAGAGAAATCCATTTCGGGACTGTGGGATGTATATAATTAAATGTTATAGTGCCTATAAACGCCTATTTTGATGGTTAGTGCCTAATTTTAAAATACGTGCCTATATATGCCTTTTTTAATTTTATTGTACTAAGTAAAGCAAAATAACTCGCATTTTTTTTAAACTTGTGGGCCTAAATAGGGTAGGGGATGGTAAAACCGAGGCTAGTCCTGAGGCAACCAGCACAGCCAATCAGATCACAATACGTCAGCCAAATACAGCCAATCAGATCACAATACGTCATTGTGACGCGTTCGGCCTCGATCATTTTGTTTGGTGCGTGCAACGTGGTGTCTTTGTTCAAGTGCTTTTGCTAAATAAAATCTCACGTTTGTGCTTACGGCTTTTTTTATAAGTGAGAAAAAATGCCTAAGGACAAGACAGCCAAAAGTGTTCTGTTCAGGCAGTGGATCAAGAAGGACCCAAACTTCATTACGGATGGTAGAGTTATTTTCTGCGAACCTTGTTCCAAGAGGTACGTTGCAACATTTTTTATTCTCTATCCAAAATAACAAACCCACTCGATGTAAACAAATGCATGCGAGGGAATTTGACGCTCCAACAATGAGTGATAATGTGAGCTTTTCCGAATTTAATAGCATCCTAAAGATAAATTGGTAAAGAGTGGTGAAAAACAAAGTTTTAAATTATTTTAATATTAATTTAATTAACCGAACAACCAACTTCGACGTTCGACTAATGCATTTTATAATTTAGTTCCCCTAAAAATTGTCGTTTTCTGTAGTTTCTAAAAAAAAAAAAAAGATTGGTATCGAAAGAAATTATTAAGTTAAGTTGGGTTCTTATAATGAATAGAGAATAATAGTTTTTTGTTTGTTGTTAATTTCATTTATTTTAATCAATTGTATATATTTTTATCCTTAGTGTATGAACTGTCATTGTATTAATAATATTTGTCATATGGACTATAGTCTGCCAATAAACCTTTTCATTTTCATTTTCATTTAATGCATGGCGCAGTAATTAAGTTTGGTCTTCAGTAATACTTGTCATCTTTGCAGGTAAAATGCGAGAAAAAATGCCATTTGGACCAACACAAAAATACTGCTATGCATTTGATGAACTCTAAGAAGAAAACTGCAACATGCCAGCCCTTCTTTCCAAGTCCCACAGAGTCGGATAAGTTGCTTCAATGTGTGCTTCAATGTGTGCTTCAATGGTGGCGGCAAACATACCTTTTAACAAGCTGCAAAATGTGGCATACAAAGAATTTTTAGCAAAGTACACGAAAATGAAAATTCCCGATGAATCTACTTTGAGGAGAAACTACCTCCATCCAAAATATGAATCTGTAAGTTTAAATATGTTGATTTAATTTACTTCATTTTAATTTTCATTTTACAGGTTTAAATTCATTTCGCATTGATTTAAAATAATTTAATATTTTAATTTATTTTGTTTAAATTTTGAGTTTTATTTCACTTCATTTCTTTAATTTTTGTCATTTTACTATATTAAATTTTGATTATGTCAAATGTAAAAGAATGGCTAAACGAGCGTTCTGTTGATATCACTCTTTATCAAGTTATGCACATTGTGTATATTTATTAACTTAAATACTACATGAAATTTCTAGGTTATTGAAGAGATCAGATAAGACGTCAATTATGCCAACTTCTGGGTGTCAGTTGACGAGACGACAGACACCTGTGGACGTCAAGTTGCCAATGTGGTGGTGGGTAAGCTCGACTGCTCTGGCCCAGGAAAACCACACCTGGTCCTCTCGAGACCACTCGAGGCAACTAATAATGCCACAGTAGCTCGAGTTGTGCGGGATGCTCTCCGTAAGTGTCGATGAATGTTATTCATATGCATTTAAAATGAGAGACAATTACATTTGAAGTTGTTAATTTTGTGCGCATATAAACTTATTTATTCATTTTTTTAATTGCAGGAGTTCTGTGGCCAAGTGAGAACAATGATGATAAGTTTTTACTTCAGGTCACGGATGCAGCAGCATATATGTTGAAAGCAGCGCAAAATCTGGAGGTTTTCTATCCGAAAATGGTGCATGTGACTTGCCTGGCTCATGCTCTCCATCGGGTGGCAGAAAACATCCGGGGACATTTTCGGAACGTAAATGCACTTGTATCGTCGGTGAAGAAGGTCTTTCTCAAGGCACCTTCACGAATTGCTGCTTTCAAGGCAGCTCTTCCAGAAACACCCTTGCCACCTCAGGCAGTTTTGACTCGATGGGGTTCCTGGCTTCAAGCTGCCATGTATTATGCTGAAAATATCAGCGAAATTGTCAAGGTACGAAACATATTCAGTTTAATTAGTACATTCTTCTACAGCCATTTAAAAAGCAGCAAAGCAAATTTCATCTTAATTCTGTTTTTTGTTGCAGGTCGTTGAAAACTTAGACGAGCATGAGGCAGTCGTGATAGGAGAAGCGAAGGAGGCCTTATCGTGTCTAACCCTTCGAGGAGACCTGGCCTACATCATGGCCAATTTCGGACGGGTGCCAAGGACCATAACCAAGCTGGAGGAGAGAGGCCTGCCGTTTGTTGAAGCAGTGGAAATAGTTCAAAATTTAAGGAAGGAGCTGAGCCAGGTTCCTGGTAACGTAGGGAAAGAAGTGGTAGCAAAATTTGAAATGTTCTCAGACGCAATCCTGGTTGGCAAACCATAGTGAACGTTTCAACAATGTTCAAAGGAGAGTGTCAGGAGGTTCTGGACTTTGAGCCAAACGAATTAGCATTTTTGAAGTTCGCACCAATTACGTCTTGCGATGTCGAAAGGTCGTTTTCTCGATATAAAAATGTATTGAGTGACAGGCGATGTCAATTTACGCCACAGAACCTTGAAAAATCTTTAATCATCAATTGCCATTTCAATTTATAGTTTAGTTGAGTTTTTGTAAGAAGATAGTTTAAATATTTGGATTTTACTTTAATGCAAATAAAATGTTTGATGGTTTTTGAGATGTTTAGTTTATTTTTTACAATAAAAATCCTGATATTCATCAGAACTGCAAATGGGTTTACTGTAAGTCAACAATAATAAGAGAAAAGTGGGAAAATAGAAATGCCTATTAAGTGCCCTTTTTAGCTTTTAGTGCCTATTTAAGCGACTTTTTTAGGGCTTCTTTAGTGCCTTTTTGCCTACCTATTATTGATTTTTTAGTGCCTATCAATCCTAACTCTAGTTATAACAAACAAACAAAACAAACAAAAACTCTTTATTGCAGACATATATTATTATACATAATAATTCTTATAAACCAGATTTATCGTGTTCTAGGAGACTTTAATAAGTAATGCTTTAAACTGTAACGTATTTTGTCAATTTTTTCGCTTCAAACGTTTTAAAACGTATTAGATACGTTCAAAAACGTATGCACATGATTTCAAATCATCGCTTCCCAAATCCCAATGCATCGTTCTTTCTTCTTACATTTATCACTTGGATTTTCAACATTGTAGAGTAGTTGTATAATAATATGCTAAAAAAAAATTCAAATAATATTTTTATTACAATTTAGTAATTTACTGTATAAACTTTTTCGAATAGAATGCCATCTATTTGGAGTTGGGTCATTAATTTATAGTAAATATGGTGAGTACTGCAAGTCCCTCAGACTTGTGGGAGGGTTGGTAGGGCGGCACCATAATAAATCAAAATAAATTATTTTTTTCATAATACCGGTATCAATACCGGGATTAGCATAATTGCCTCCAAATACCGGTATTGAAAATTTTCGGTATTATGCAAGCACTACAGTAACCAATCGTCAAGGGCGTACAGTTGACCTAACGATTGGTTAGGTTAAGTCGTGATATTTTCATTAGTTAGCTTTATGAGGCTAATTAAAGAAGGCTGGGGGCCCTGCTCTTTAGGTGATCCCATGATTTACCCTCGGTACTAACAGTCAGGGTAATATGACAAAAGAGACCAATAGCTTCACAGGTTTTTACAAAATTCTCCATGTTAAGAATAGCAAACCCAAAAGTTTCCATGTCAAGAATAGGGAACCCAAAATTATCCATGTCAAGAATAGCGAACCCAACACCCTATGGGTTCGCTATTCTTAATGTGATCCAAATAATTAATGTGTTTTTAACGAAAATATCATAACTTAACCTAATTGTCAATGGCGTACAGTTAACGTAACCGGGCATTCAATTGACCGAACTGGTCATTAATTCTTGATTTTTTTCTGCTACTTTTACAGATCTGACGGATCCTTCAAAAAGCGTATTCTTCGTAAAGTTGCACTTTTTACCATTTGACCGACGCCTTTGGCAACGAAAGAACTGGGTATTTTTATCAAAGGAACACACTCTCCCACACTTAGAGCACTTTTTCATAAACAGTGGCAGTTTGTGCCTCTGGCTAAATTTAACACATATTAATTATTTAAAGTGCTCTAACACGTTTGTTTTTCATTTCTCCAAAAAAAGAAAGTTATGTTTGAAATCAGTGACCAAAACTACATTAGTATATTGATTATGGAAAAACTATACATGTTTACAATACATAGAACTCATACAAGCGGTAGCTCGCTATCGCCCTCCAGATTTTTTTTTCACAACTTCATTTTTTTTTATTGGTTGTAGATTTAAAATTATATTATATGAAGCCCTCATAGGAAGAAGTGGCTAAGCGACAAAAGTATGCATATCACATCAATCTCATATATATTGTATATGGCATATCACTGGATGGTACAATTAGAAGCACCGTCGTTTAAATATACATCAATTTTTTATGATCCACAAATAAGACAGTTTTGCGTTGTTGAATACTATAATATGATGGAATGCTTTTTCCCCTCTAACATATCGGAAAATGGTTCACTTGGAGTCTAACTTTATCGTTTATTTTTGTCATACTTTATAAAATAATATAATTAAAAAAATTGTAATGAATCGTAACTGCAAATCGATGAAAGAATGGAGCTTGATATCCTAATTAAATTGTGAGTCCTTTCAGTCTATCCAGTCAATCACAAATGTAAAGAGAAAAAGACATTTTAATGCAGAATTTAATGCAGTCTATTATTTTCGACAATATTTCACGATTTTTGGTAACTTTGTTATTATGTTCGATAATCGAGAGTTTGTAAGCCTCATTAAGTTTTTCTTTGATATTTACTGTTCCTAAAAGTGACAGGGAAATCACATTATCAATATGCTTCTTTGAACGCTCATGCTTTTGTTTTTTCTTTCATTTTGTTTATATTTGTAAAACCACTTTTTGTCCACGTCAAGTCACCACCGAGTAGTAGACACGGGAAACAAAATAATGCATTTTTAACTTTACAACCACAAAGCCAACTTTTTCTTTGGTACCATTCTGAATTAAAACTACGAATATATTTCTTATTGTTACTTATTCCGGGCTGAGATATTTGAATTTCTGGTGTAGGGCGTCCTTCAGTTTTAATAACTATTTGTTCTTGAAGAGATAACTGTGAAAAATTACAAGACTGAATTTTACTCACTGTCACCCGACTCACTTCTGGGGCTAGCGCAGCCATGATAATAGAATAGGCGCCTAGTTAAAATTTCAAAAAACAAAAAGTCACTTGCGAAAAAAATATTCTAAGAAATGAAAGCTATATATTGTAAATAATCCAATTATTATATAATTAACTTCAATCTCACGACAAAAAATAAATGATAACGAATCATTGATAAATGCAATTCGGAAATTAAATTTCGAATTAGCAAACGATACAGCAACACAACTACCACGTCAAACAAACAAATCGGCACTGCTCTGTCCACAGTGCTTTGGATCCTCTTAAACCCGCGATTCTGACTCGCTCTTCGTACGTCCGCCACCGAGGTTTCAAGCGTTTCGAACAAAATCTGGAACTGTTAAGTACGCAGTTCCACGGGAAGGCTGAAGCTACTTTCGTGATTCATTCGTTCGGCATTGAAATAGTTTAAGGAAAAAAGGATATAATCTGATTTAAAAACTCAAAGTTCATTGAAAAAAAACAATCAGAGAGGCTATTTTAAATATTTAAATATAAAGATCATAAGATCATGGGGGTACTGCAATTCCACACTGCCTACCTGCGAGTCGCTCCTGGATCCAAAGGAAACTCTCACGTATAAGGCAAGTCAAACAGATACAGAAACAGCTAGATCAGTTGAGACTCAACTGATTTTCTTTTGAAATATTTTCATATATCCATCGCAATATTGTATAACGAATTAACGAAGCTTGACCAACATGCAATGATGCAACACGCCACACTCGTCACACTGTACTATAGGGTGTATCATGCTCATTGAAGCGCGAATTTCAAGATTGGCAGTATGTATTCCTATGTAAAATTAAATTTTAGGAGGGGTTTGCTTTCTTGAACTTTTGCTAAAAATCACGTTTAAGTGTTCAAATTTCCACTTTTTCGTTTTCTCGTAATGTACAGAACAGCTGTGCAGGACATACACTGTACTACAAATGTAACAGACCGGTTTCTTACCAAACAAAACCATTGTAACAGCTGTTATAGGCTACTAGAGTTTCACTGTGATAATTTTCTATGTTTCAGATACAAAGCTTGGTGAAGATTGTGTAGCCACCATGGCTAAGCAAGGACGAAAGACCAGAAAAAGTTCTGGTTCAGAGCTGAGTGATCTGGTGGGTCCAGGCAAGCAGTTATTTCCCACAGAAGTTCCAACCTGGAGAGCTGTGTTTCAGAGAGGAATCCTCCTGCAGGAAAAGAAGCTGCTTCTGGATGATATGAAGAGAGCTCAGTACCCTCTGCAAGATTTCGCTAAGGACTTGGCATCACTGGTACTGGCACAGTGGCGCAAAAGCAATGCCAAGTTCACTCCTCCTGTGATCATTCAAGAGAGATCGATTGCCAGGAAGATTCTTGTCAGGTGGAATGAAATGATTGACCTAGCGAATGGCAGAGTGAAGGCTGCAAAGAGAGAGAAGAGAATATCTGAACTTGATACATTGTTTGACATAACAACCCGCAGACATGATATCACTCTTTGTGGAACTGAAGCATCTGGCTGCTCTGGCTGTGCTGCTAGAGTTCATGTCAACTGTGACTGTCCTCTGCCTCAGAAGATTCCAAAGCTAGAGCTAGAGTGGCTCCATTACCAGAGGATCAAAACCTCAGAAGTTTCTGGCTTCCGGATCGCATCTGTTGATGTGAAGGAAACAGTGAAGCAGGTTGTTATGAAAAGGCCAATGAATTCAACGTTTAGAGGCTTTGTTCAACTAATTCAAACATAATTCATAATCGAGATTACATCTGAAACAGAACAGAAATAATAATTAAACACAATGAAAACATAATAGCAGTTAGCAAAAGTAAGTAAAGTTAAATTTACAACATTCACCCCTCCCAAAAGGCAAAACATAAATTTTCTCAAAAATTAATATGAGACGAATTACATTACAGTACACTTCTTACAAATCTAAAATATGAGACGAATTACATTACAGTACATATCTTACAAATCTAAAATATCCGGCGCTTTCCTGCGGCGCTGAGATCGACGTAACGGGATGTCTCAGCATTGACTGGAACATCAATTGATGGACTACTGTTTTTGGTGATGTGTCGTTGCTCATCTTCCATACCTTTCTCCACATCCATGTGTACAGGGGAGTTCGGGCTTTTAGTTGACGGTAGATCCGGGGGATCGTTCTTTGTCAAAGTTTCTTGCCTTTGTTCATTGGATGTAGAGATCACAGGTTCTGCATCTGCATCCAAACGGACATTTTCTTGCGGGGCTGGTGCTAAATGCCTGACGGAAACCGTGGTTCCCGTCCATCCTGTAGACGTACGTGCGCATATTGTGGATTAGCATCTAATATCTACTTCGTCGACCAATGGGTCGTCTTTATGATGACGTACGTGTCTTTTGAGGAGAGCCTCCCCGGTGAGACCAACCATGTTGGTATAGCACTGCCATAGGATGATCGACGAGGAAATCCAAAGAATCGTTCGTGAGGTGTCATATTAGTGGCAGTTGAGAGCAAGGATCGAACAGAATGTAAGGCGTCCGGGAGTACAGCTTCCCATTGAGAGCTATCCAAATCTCGGGATTTCACAGCTAAAGATACGGCCTTCCAAATAATGCTATTATAGCGCTCGACTTGACCTTACCCTGTGGGTTGTATGGAGTGGTACGGCTGGTAGCCACTCTCCTCTCATGGAGGAATTTCCGTAGTTCATGTGACATAAAGGAAGACCCCCGGTCACTATGCACGAATGCTGGCATGCCAAAAATGGAGAACAATTGGCATAAGGACTTGATGACCGAAGATGAAGATAGATCGGGGGAAGGGAAAGCAAAAGGAAACCGTGAGAATTCGTCAATGATTACGAGAAGGTACTTGTTACCAGTTGAAGAAGGCAGAGGACCTTTGAAATCAATATTGAGCCTCTCGAATGGTTGAGTTGCTTTAATTAGATGATCTGCTGGTGGTTTATAAAATCGAGGCTTGAGTTGCGCACATAGAGAGCAAGAAGCTGTCATTTTCTTTATATCATCCATTGAGTAAGGAAGATTGCGGCAACGGATGAAATGGGCCATCCTAGTTACTCCAGGGTGACAGAGAGAATCGTGCAATTGATATAATAGATCAGTTCCCGTAGCCGAACAATGACTGCGTGACAGTGCATCCGCGGCTACATTATCTCTACCAGGTCGGTAAACGATGTCGTAGCAGTAGGATGACAGTTCCAAGCGCCATCTCATTATCTTTTCATTCTTTATCTTTCCAGTCTCTCTGTTGTTGAACATAAATGCCACTGATTTTTTATCTGTAACGAGCTGAAAGTGATGCCCAAGGAGATAGTGCTTCCATTTCCGCAATGCCTCAACAATGGCATAAGCTTCTTTTTCTATGGCAGAGTGATGTTGCTCTGATTTTGAGAGCGTTCTGGAGAAGAATGCGACAGGCCGTCCCATTTGATTTAGAGTAGCGGCTATCGCATGTTCAGACGCATCAGTCTCAACAACGAATGGAGAAGTAGAGTCTATAGCCATCACCACTGCATTCCGTATGTCTTGCTTCAATGACTGAAATGCAGCATTTGCATCACTGGAAAGAGGGAATTCTGTAGATCGAGTGAGAGGATGAATCTTTTCCGAGAAATGAGGGATCCACTGTGAGTAGTAAGAGAACATGCCTAATGCTCGACGGAGCGACGGAAGGTCTGATGGGAGCGGTAGCTCCAGCAATGGTTTTATTCGTTCAGGATCTGGCTTCATAGTGCCCTTGCTAACACAATAACCAAGAAGATTGATTGATTGGGCAGAGAACACGCTTTTATCTGTATTAAATGTAAGGTTGTATTTCTTTGAAGCAGCGAGAAAACAATCAAGATTCCTGTCGTGCTCCTGCTGAGTACGGCCACAAATAGTGACGTTATCAATATAGGCATAGGTAGCTCTTAGGTTTTCCTTAGCAATAACGCCATCGATAACACGCTGAAAACTCGCAACGCCATCGATAACACGCTGAAAACTCGCAACGCCATTGGTGACTCCAAAAGGTATTCTACGAAACTGGTACAGTCTTTGATTCGCTTCAAATGCAGTGTATATTCTCTCTTCTTCTTTGAGAGCTATCTGATGGTACGCACTTTTCAGGTCTAGAGTGCTGTAGAATCCATACTGGGAGATCTCTTTAACCATCTCATCAATGTGGGGCAATGGATAGGCATCGAGAAGAATAAATCTGTTTATCGTCCGAGAATAATCGACAACCATTCTCTTTTTTTGTCGTTCGTTCGTTGTGACGAGAACCTGGGTACGCCATGGAGAAATGCTGGGTTCGACGATACCCTCCTTGAGAAGACGAGAGATTTCAGAATCTATGAATTTTGAATCTGATAGCGAATATCGTCGAGATTTATCTGCGATTGGTCGGCAGTCAGGCGTGAGGTAGGAAAATAGAGAGGGTGGAGGCACCGACGCGGCAGCAAGACTACATAATTTGAGTGGAGGATGTGCACCATTAAACGCTATTTCCACTCGTTCATGCTCACCCAAAACATCATGCCCCAGTATTACATTAGCGCGTAGATGCTTTAAAGCAGTGAATTTGACGTCTTGAAAAACATGAGTATCGTACTCAAGTTGTGCATGACACACACCAGCGGCCCTCGCTGAAAATGCTGTAGAAGCCATGGAAATGCTACTGGAGCGGGGAAGCAATTGCAAAGAATTGTGCAGACAAAACTCTGTGCAGATGAAACTTTGCGAGCTTCCAGTGTCGACGAGAGCGTCGGCCATTATGTCATTAATCTTTACTCGTAGGAGAGCTTTCGATAAACTGCCAGGAACTGATGCAGAAATGGTAGCCAAATATGGAGCTGCCGCAGAGGTAGGTTTAGCAGCAGCAGATCGGCAGACTTTAGCGAAGTGTCCTTTTTTAGTGCACCGGCCACAAACAGCCTCTCGAGCAGGGCATTTGTTCCGAGGGTGTCGAGAAAATCCGCAGAAGTAGCACTTCTTCACTACAGCAGCTGACATGGCAGAATCTTCAGGAGCGTCCGACTCAATTGGACTGTATTCTGATCGGTTAGATAAAGGCGTTTTTGGCTTGTTTTCTGATTCGGCCATGGCAACAACAGATGAATGATAAGTGGGGTATGATTCGGCCTGTAGCTGTGCAGCGTCCAAGGCCCGAGCCTGATCGTAGGCAGTTTGAAGATCTAAAGTTCTGTTTTCCAACAATCGCTGGCGAATCGCTGAGGATCGAAGTCCACTGATGAAGGAGTCACGAATGGAGTCATCACGACATTGCACTGCAGTACTGTCGCGAAAGTTGCAGTCACGACTGAGTTGTTTCAGTGCTTGGAGAAATGTATCGAGTGACTCCCCCGTCTCCTGTTTGCGGACTGCAAGCAAATGTCTAGCATAGATTTCATTCTGAGGCTTTACGTAAATTCCTTCGAGGATAGCTATAGCGTCTTCATAGGTATTGCAGTCACTTATAAATTCATAGACAGTAGGTGTAACATAGTTCACCAGAAGAGCCAATTTGTCCACAGTATTGTCAGCTAATGATGAGAGGAAGTTATTGAATGTGCGGAACCAGTGATTCCATTCCTTAGCTGCGTTAGCACAGTTGGAGTCTGTATTAAATCTTTCAGGCCTCAGAAATTTTTCCATGATATGAATGAGTTGAATAAATTGTTATGAAAAGGCCAATGAATTCAACGTTTAGAGGCTTTATTCAACTAATTCAAACATAATTCATAATCGAGATTACATCTGAAACAGAACAGAAATAATAATTAAACACAATGAAAACATAATAGCAGTTAGCAAAAGTAAGTAAAGTTAAATTTACAACACTGGTGAAGGCTGCTAAGAGGAAGGAAGAAGAACAGAAAGCAGCTGAGAAGAGAAACAGAAAAGAGGAAGAAGAAAAGGAGCTACTGCTTAGAGCTGATGATGGTGATGATGATGAAGATGAGGTGACTTCCTTGCAAGAGTCTCCAGGCAGAGCAGCTCCTACTACTGACACAACACTGGCAAAGTCTCCACCTCTACCAGGAGGAACTACATGGATATTTCAAGCACTGCTGCGGCTGCAGTCAGGTTCAAGGTGGCAAACACTCCTGCAGCAGCCATTGCAACTGGTTTCTTGCAAGATCTCATCAAAGCTGTCCATCTATCTACTGATAACGCATATCTAGCTGTTGACAAGATGAAGATGTGGAGGGGCAAGGAGTCTGTAATAGGTGCCTCGGTGGAAGCCCTGGAGAAAAGTACAGAGGGAGTGGAGATCAAGGGAATTTTCTTTGATGGAAAACAAGATATGAAGACAAAGATCATGAGGTACAATGAAGAAACTGGCCGCTTCCATCCTGATATTACAACTGAAGAGCACTATAGTGTTACCAGGGAACGTGAGGGGAAGTATCTCTTCCATTGTACACCAGAAGAACCTGAAGGAAATGAGAAAGCTGCACTGAAGATAGCTCAGGCTCTGTTTGAGTGGATTAGTGCTCACAATGCTAAAGATACTATTGTGGTCCTTGGTGGTGACTCCACCAACACAAACACAGGACCTGATGGAGGAGCCATCACTCACTTGGAGAGACTGCTAGGTCACAAGTGTCACTGGCTGATATGCCAGTTGCATATTAATGAACTCAGCCTCAGGCACATGATCATCAAGCTTGATGGTCCCTACACGCACAAGTCTGGGTTCAGTGGCCCAATAGGAAAACTTTTGGAGAAGATCAATGACATACCTGTCAACTTTAGCTTCAAGGCTCTGCCAGGAGAAGATATAATTGAACTGCCAGAAGACATTGTACAGAACCTTAGCACTGACCAGAAGAAATGCTACCTACTGATCAAAGCTCTCAAGACAGGATATTTGAGCAAGGAGGTTGCTGGTCTGAAGTGTGGCCCACTGAATCAGTCACGCTGGCTGACTACAGGTGAGGCTCTGTTGATGCTGTGGATGAGGCAGCATCGTCTGAAGGGGGAGGTGTTGAAGAAGCTGGAGGTGCTGCTGAAGTTCTGCCTGGACTTCTACTTCAAGATGTATTTTGAGATCAAGGTGAAGCACCACATGAGGTATGGACCTCACCATATTGTGACCGCTCTGGGACTGCTGAGAAGCCAGACCTCTGAAGTCAGGAACATAATCACTCCTGTGATAGTTCGTGGAGCATATCATGCGCACAGTGAGAACCTCATTGCCTCTCTCCTGTGCAGTGAGGATGAGGAGGAGAGGGCATGGGGGGTTGAGATGATCAAGAAGATCAGAGGTAAGTCTGAGAACTCATAGAAACCCTAAACTGAATTTTGATGCCACTCCTCCAATTACTCTGATTAATTGGGATAAGGAGAAATTGTATGAGCCACTCTTCACTTGTAATATGTCAAGAGGAGAAGTTGAGGAGCTTCTCATGTCTCTACTTGAAGTTGAGAACTTTTCAGTTCACACTCAAAGCTGTGAAAGAGCAGTCCAGTAAGTTTCAGCTGCAGCTCATGCAGTGTATGGGCAAGAGAGAAGAGATGGTTTTGTTCGTGCTAGGATCGATCACAAAGAATTGTTGCTAGTTTTCAAGTCAAAGCAAGACATTATGAACATGTTTTAGATCTCTACAAGACCTGCTAGACAAATCAAGATGCTTTCAGAAGAAAAAATCTCAAAACATTCAGTTGACCAGCATATTATTACAAGCTGGGGGTGGAGGAGGGACTTATACAAATATTAAAGAAGAATTGCAATTGCAAAAAAAAAAGGTTGAACGTCACAGCAGCTTGCAGAAAGGAGGGGGCAGCTGCCATCACACTCAGTGATGCCGAAAAGAAAATAAATAAAAATTGGTGGAGGCGATTCTAAAAAAAAGAAAATGCAAGACCAAGAAAGAAGAACAAAAAGTTTCTGTCTGATGAAGAGAACAGCCGCGAAATGTGGTGTATAGGAGACTAAAAATCATACAATTCCTTAGTTTTGGGCCATTTTGGGTGATTTTGGTTATTTTAGGGTTATGAACCATTTTGGCTGATCTTAAATGGGTCGAAGCCTACCCCTAGAAATGATTAAGGGTGTATGTGAACAATATGGAACATATGGAGGTCATTTGAGGCTACCAAGTCTTTGAAATTGGCCAAAAATCCCATTTTTCGACAAAAAAGTGCGATTTTGAACACTTAAATGCGATTTTTCGCAAAAGTTGCAGAAGACGAACCCCTCTTAAAATTCAATTTTACATAGGAATACATACTGCCAATCTTGAAATTCCAAGTTTTTCAATATTCGACCTCAGCATGATACACCCTACTGTACTATGCTGCAGTGCATGCAAAAGTAACTGGTGCCGAGCTGTGTTCAATTTCCTCGCTCTTCATATTTCAGTAGTTCAGTACGATACGTGTTTAAAAAAAAGACGCAAAATATCGCTTAAATAACACACACACATATATATATATATATATATATATATAGACACTCCTTCCATTATATATAGATACCAAATTGTTAAATGTTATAGTTTGGCGGTGAACCTTGGTTGTAATTACCGCAGATTTCTTTCCTGGACTTTCTAAGGGATGGGGACGACCGCCTCCGTCGCCACCCTCCTTGGCTACGTCCCTGCTATACACTGAACTTAATACAAAAATAAGGTGAACATCTGACAATTTTATGTATATTGTTATTACACGAGACATCATTAACTGAAAAAGATCATTTGTATACGGAGGAGAAGATAATTGTAGCTTCATGAACAAGTCAGAGAAATTATGAAAATAAAAGAGTTTAATAAAAATGCTGATAAATTATGGGGAGCTGAGTTCGGATATGATTTTGTGGAAACTATATTTTAAATTATTAATTATACAAGCAGAGCCTTCGGCTCACTGCCCTACGGGCACTGCTTGTGCTTCGCAAACTCGCCTACGGCGAGGGCACCGAAGGTGCCTGGGGGTTACCCCTTTGGGGGGAGGTCATTCTTCCTCTCCCCCAAACCCCCCTCATCCCCCTTTATGAACTTGGGGGCTAACCCCCACCTCTTATTGCATAACCCCCTCCCCCACTCCCCCGTTACTCCCCTCCCCATTACCAGTGGCGGATAGCCCTATAGGCTGCACAGGCTGAAGCCTAAGGCCCAGATGTCTTAGGGGCCCGCCAAAAATATGTGTATAAGTAAAAAAAACAATCAAACAAAAGTATTTATTTCGGAAAATGAGATACATAAAAATTGAAATACATATATAATAATAGAAATATTTAAAATTGTAATTTGCGACATTTTTTGCCTGCGAATTCATTAATAATATCCTGACAGTCAATTTTATGCAAATGCTCCCACTCGATGTGCATCAATTATGATATTTGTAGCCTAGCCACAAGTCACAGCGCTGTAAACACGTTCAACCACGTTCACACTTGTTTTGTGCGCTATTATGCATTACTCCCTCAATGAAAATTAAATTTTTATAGTATATGAATAAAAGGGCCCGATCATACATACTAAGCCTAAGGCCCAGAAAATGTTAATCCGCCCCTGCCCATTACCCCCAACCACTCTCCCGTTACCCCCCACCCTTCTCCCCCATTACCTCCACCCCCAGGGGGGAAGGGGTTGGCACCTTGCAACAATTGATCAACATTGGAATTGCATATGCACTCGAACATTTTGGAAAAGTTCATCCTATATACAGGGTGTACATAAAGTCAGGATCTATTTTTGTGAAATAATTATTTTTTTCTATTTTTCTTTTCAGAAGCCCTTAGAATGAATACAGAAGAGCGTTGGCAATAGTAATTTGGCGAATCGAGGGAAAGAAATACAATGACATCAGAGAGAAGTTTAGAAGGAGATTTCATAAGCCGGGGCCAATAGACAAGACAATACGAAAACTGGTGAACAAATTTAAACGAACGGGATCTGTAAATGATGAAGCAAGATCAGGACGACCGTGTATGTCAGATCTTACCGTGAATGCAGTACGCGGAATTATCACTGAGGAGCCACGTACGTCCGTTCGTGCTGCATCACACAGACTCGGCCTCCCGACGTCATCTGTGCACAAAATTCTGAAAGTTAATTTGCAGAAGAAAAGCTATCATTTGCAGGTTTTACATGATTTACATGAGGAAGATTTCCCTCGACGAAGTGGTGTGTGTGCTGATCTCGTAGAACAAATCTGCAATGATAATTTAATGGACAACATTCTCTTTAGTGATGAAGCCACTTTCCATACGTGTGGAAAAGTAAATCGCCATAACTGTCGAATTTGGGCAGATGAAAGACCGAATGATTTCGTCCAAAATTGGGAAAGAGACTCACCTAAAGTTAATGTCTGGATGGGTTTAACAAAATCTAAGGTTTATGGTCCTTTTTTCTTTGCTGAAGCTACAGTTACGGGGCTTATTTATCTGGACATGTTGCAGCAATTCCTTGAACCTCAGCTGATTGGGGATAGGATTGTTAGTACCGTCGTCTATCAACATGATGGTGCTCCTCGTCACTATGCCAAAATTGTTCAGGATTATCTAAATGGACGTTTTCCAAATCGCTGGATCGGACGCGGAAGCAACAGACCTTGGCTAGCGAGATCGCCAGATTTAACCCCTTTAGATTTCTTTGCATGGGGCTTTATCAAATCGCACGTCTATCAGACGAAGATTACGAGTCTTGAAAACTCTATACACGTATACGAACTGCTGCAGATAACATAACCCCGCAAATGCTCCAGAATGTGTTTAGAAATGCTGCGGAACGATTTAAGCTGTGCAGGGGTACTGATGGGCGTCACGTCGAATCCTACTCTTAATTATTTAATAAATGTTACCACTTTATCATTTTATGATTGAATTGCATATAATTTCCAAGTGCTTCACAAAAATAGATCCTGACTTTATGTACACCCTGTACTATTGAGCTAAAATGTGTCTGTGTGTCTGTCCGCTTTCTTCGGAACCGCGCACAGCCTAAACTGTGACATATACTGCTACCCGGTAACAGTATATGTCACAGTGCTACCCGCCCGGGGGTAGTGGGGGGGGTAATGGGGAGATAGGTGGGGGTAATGGCGTTTTTTACTTTTGTGTGTGGGGTAATGGGGGAGTGGGGGTGGGGTAATGGGGGTAATGGCGTTTTTTAAAATTTTGTAACTTAGCTACTTCTTCCTATGAGGGCCTCATATAATATAAAATGTGCTGTGTGTCTGTGTGTCTGTCCGCTTTCTTCGGAACCGTACCCAGCCTAAATGGCGCATCGGAAAATTCTGCAACCACCACCAACTGATAGCCCATGAGCTTCCGATGTGCTCTGTCAAGTTTCCAGGTCCTCCTACGTCACAATTACTGGGTCCGAAGGCCCCAGCACCGCGATAAAACTACAGAAAAGAACGCAGCCGTGAAAATCTTGAGCTTCACATTGTGTCAAGATTTCTGAATCTTAAGATTTTCATGTGTGACATGTACTGCTACATATACTGTGACATATACTACTACCCGGTAGCAGTATATGTCACAGTGCTACCCACCCGGGGTAGTGGGGGGTGGGGGTAATGGGGAGAGGGGTGGGGGTAATGGGGGTAATGGCGTTTTTTACTTTTGTGTGTGGGGGTAATGGGGGAAGTGGGGGTGGGGGAGATAATGGGGGTAATGGCGTTTTTTAAAATTTTGTGACTTAGCCACTTCTTCCTATGAGGGCCTCATATAATATAATTTTAAATAAAAAAATTAAAAAATACATGAAAAAGTGAAAAAAAAAATTATTATTATCCATTCAATTTTAAACCGTATCAGAATATGCAACTACCCTCCCGGAGGGCCAAGTGCCAAGTTGTACAACGGTCGCGAGCGATAACGAGCTACCGCTTGTTGGGAACTAAATAGTGTGACACATATGCTATCACTGATATCGTTTTCACCTGATGATGTGCAACTTTATTCTTTTTTGGGGGGGGGGGGTACTTTTTCATGTATTTTTTTATTGGTTGAAGACAACAAACAATACATCTTTGTTACGGATCATTCACAGTCCATAGCCACTTAACCTAACATACAAGTACATACTTACGTATTATACAATGAGCGTAATACAAAAATAAGGCCCGTAGCCATTTAAGCCAACATACAAATGCAATCTTATTATAACACAACTTAATATGCATATATAATCTTTGCTACATTACAAAAATAAGTTATTGTAAACCAGCAGTTGTCTGAACTAAGACTGCCATATAGGTGAGAAGTGCACAGTATCTGAAGACAGTACATTGCACAATAAACATTAGAGCTGTTTTGGACCCTAGTAATGAAATTATAAATATTCTTCCGGATTAACATTTGGCTGGTAGGTAGGTTACGCGTAGTAAACATAAAACTGGCACTGCACCATTTTGGTTCTCTACATAGCATACGAAAAATATTATAATAAGCAACAGAAAGTTTATTCATAGCAGTTTTTGTATAGTTCTACCACAGATGGGATGTATACACTATACAAACAAACAACAAAACATCTTTATTGCGATCATTCACAATCCATAGCCACTTAACCTAACATACAAGTACAATCTTACGTATACACTGAACTTAACAAAAATAAGGCAAACATAGCCACTTAACCTAGCATACTGGCATACTGTTTGATTAATTAATTATTTTTATCTGACAATTTTATTGTCAGATAACACCAGTACACATTTGAAAACTTGTCGATCGATTTTTACAAACTAGTTGGTGATTCTATATAATTTGAGTGCGCTGATCTCAAAAATATAGTTAGTTTTTCCCTATCACGTATGGTTTTCTTACTACAGGGTGTCATAAATCCCCCCTTTATCCCCAAATGTGAACCATCTTATCGAGACCAACATTGGATTTCACATGCTAAACCATAAATTTTGTTGTTATAGACTACAGTAACGCTTACATAATAATGTAGGGTAAATATATATAACAACCAGTCCCGTTCCCAGCAAAATACTCTCTCCCCTCACATCAATGGGTGGTTAACATTTGGGGACAGATGAGGTATTACAACACCCCTTGTAGCACGAAATCTTTAGGTGATAGCGTAAAACCTAATTAAAGCAGAATTAAATAGCTCCTAGCTCTTGGACAAGCATATTGCTTGTTTATGAAAGAATAAAAAAATAACTGAAAGAAACAAAATATATTTACCCTCTTTACTTGCAAACATTTCAGGACTTATTCCAAAGACTTAAGTGTACGAAGGTAGATCTGACTAATGACGACTAAACCAGTGCTTCTTTGATGTTTTCTTATGCTGTGCGTTAGGCTATCTCGTTGCAGACACCAGCAGTAATCCGCCATCATATTTGTATGCCATCTTCCTTGATATCTTCTTTCCATGGTTTTGATGTCCTGGTGAAATCGTTCCCCTTGCTCCTCACTGACATCTCCGAGATTTTCGGGAAAACGGTCAAGATGCGAAAATAAGAAGCGAACTTTCAGGCTCACGTTGCAGCCTAAGGCGCAAAACTTTTTAAGCATATTTTCCACCAGTCTTTCATAATTTTGGCTTTTGTAGTTTCCCAAGAAGTTTTCAACAACATCTTTGAAACCAAGCCATGCTTCTTTTTCTTTATTGGTCATTGTGTAGGAAATGATCGTTTGTCAATAACTTTCAAATCTGAGGACCTATAAAAACACCTTCCTTTATTTTCTCGTAGCTAATCTTTGGATATTTTGAATAAATGTACTTGAAACACTCACCTTCTCTATTCAATGCTTTGACATACTGCTTCATCAAGCCTAACTTAATGTGCAAGGGTGGTATTTGGTTCAACTAGATGTTCATGTAAAATGTTCTTTGGTCCTGGGGTAAGATTCTTTCTAGGAGACCAAGTTTTCCTCTTCCAGTTCTGGTCACGTGCTCGACTATCTCATTCGCAGATGAAACATGGCATCTTAGTGTATCCTGATTGCTGCCCAAGTAACATGCAAATGACTTTGAGATTCCCACACAATATCCATCTGTGATTTTGATACTGAATTTTTTCCAGAAGCAGTTTCATGTTATCATAGGTCTCTTTTAAATGAGTGGAATGGGCCACTGAGATTGATGCATATTTGTTACCGTTGTGCAGTAACACTCCTTTTAGACTGGTTTTAGAGGAATCTATAAACAACCTCCAGTCACTGGTTTGGTATTCGATGCCTAGCTTGCACACTAATCCTGTGATGTCCTTGCAAAATACCAAGGGACCATCTTCTTCGAAAAAAGGCACGAAGTCTTTCTCACGATTTCTGTACCAAGCGAAGTATGTGTCGGATGCCAATAAATTGTTCTCCTGCAATCTAGACCCCAAAAGTTCTGCAGAGTCCTTAGGCAGGTTCAAATCCCTGACTAAGTCATTTAGTTCGGCTTGGGTTAATGGTTTAGGAGGATCTTGGTCAGCTGTTGGCTGTTCATAAACATCATCATTGTCTGGATTTGGAGCTGAATCAGAATCTGAATTGTATTGATCCAGACTCTCGGGTGGGCGGGAAATAGGAACTTCTGGACCATGGGGTACCGGCCTTATTGCAGATGGAAGACTTGGGTATTGAAGGCTCTCTTTATTCTTTGCATTATAACCTTTAACATTGCAAGAACAGAAGTAGCAGTCGTCGGTATGGTTTCTAGACTCGCGCCATACCATAGGGATCCCAAATGGCAAACTTTTCTTTTTACCTTTGCTCCAATTCCTTAGTGCCGCAACACACGTAAGACAAACCTTGTGTGGTGCCCAACTTTTGTCTTGATCTCCTAATTTAATTCCAAAATAAGCATGATAAGCTCTCTTAATGAAGGTCGTTACATTTGTCCTTTTTTTTACAACATACCGACCACAAATATAACAAAATATGTCTGGGCTATGGGTACATCCTCTAGAAGCCATTATTAAAATTTTAAAGACGTAATGTTAGAATTATCTATCTTAAAAATATGAAAAAACGAAATTAATTAAAGATAAAAAAGGTAAAAAATTACAAAACGCCCCAAAATTGTTTTGCTAGTAACTTTAAAACTGTGGGTGATAGAAAAAACTGGTAGCATTTTTGAATTCAGCGCAGCGAACTGCTTCAGAATCACAACTCAAAATAAAGAAATCTATTTTCATGCAGACCGGTGTAATCAATGTATACAATGCAGTACAGTAAGATCTAAAAAGATAAGTTTTAGCTGATTCTGAACACATACCAAATTTCCTTACTAGCATGTTACCCTGTACATACAGCTTTTTACGTTGCCTCTCAATATCAAGTTCATCTCGCAGCTCGTGAGTAATTACATGACCTAAGTATTTACATGTCTTTGACAGGTATTGTCTGACCATTCATTTCAAAAGAAACCACATGATACATGTTTCAGTAGATTACACCTAAAAATCAAACTACAACTCTTTGCCCCATTATAGGTGATGTAATTTTCTATACCATATTGTTCACATATCTCTAATAGTACTCTCAGCCCATGGGAAGAGAGTGACAGAAGAACAAGGTCATCAGCATACTTTAAATGATTAATTTTTTCCTTTCCAATGACACAGCCAGTACGTGCAGTTCTTAGTTCATTGGTAAGGTCATCCATGTATATACAAAAAAGATAGGGTGATAATATATCTCCTTGCCTAACACCATTAGTTACCTTAAAACCTCGTGATACAGTGCTTTTCCATCTTACAAGCATGGTCTGCTCTGTATACCAGAATGCAAGTATCCTAAGTATATATTTAGGTACCCCTCGACACAAGAGTGTCTTGAAAAATTTGTGATGGTTAACTCTATCAAATACTGGCAAGTGCTATTGGCCTATAATTATTCTTATCACAGACACTAGCACCCTTATTTTTAACAACTGGCAACAATACAACTGACAAAATGGACTGTGGCAAGTACCCAATACCCATGTATCATACATGTATCATTTCATTGATAAATGTTCATACAAAAATTGACTCGCAGCGCCCTCTGATATGCGATATACAAAATGCAATTCCCATTGACGAAATTGTTGGCCAGTGGTTCTTCATGTTGATATATATGTTAGGGGGCTATATAGAGGCCGAAAATGGCTGCCTGCTCCCGTTTTAAAGGCCAGCGAGGAGACACAACGACCGATGTCGACTCATCTCTGGGTCTGGTACGTTATGTACTTGAGTGGGTTGATGTCGATCTGAAATAGCTACTAATTTTAGTCTCATGTTTTTCAAGTGAAATGAAATCCGGACAATATAACTTTCCATTGCTTCCCACAAGGCAAATCTTTTGTACGTAGTAAATAGTTGTGGCAAGTTGTAGATCTAATTTTTTTATGACACCTCATGAATAATATGATAAGACTCTCTAGTAGTTTTTGGTAATAGTACCTCTCTTTGCTATCTCTACAACCACATGGTAGGTGTATATATACAGTGTTGGACCTCCTACATTTTCAGTCTGTGCGGAAATCTTTCGGCTCAGTCCCTCAGTGACTCTTGATTCCATTTCTCAAAGCAGAGCCATTGCTTCCCTGTTTCTTTTGACGTCATTGTTGATATATATATGCGCCTCGGTGGTGTAGTGGTTAGTATCGCTGACTACGAATCCACCGGCCTCGGGTTCGAAACCCACTGACAGCAGGCGACGCTCAGCAAACCCAGCTGTTCATCCTTCCACATAGTAAAAATTGGTTGGTAGATAAATGGGTGCCCTGGGTCGCTTAGTGGTTAAGACGCTGGGCTGTTGATCGAGAAGTCGACTCATGGGATCAAGTCTGGGCGAGGACTTTGTAATTTCTGACTGTCCATGGTTGGGCGTGGTTCGGATTCCACGTTAAACTGTAGGTCTAAGGTGGAGTGACAGACTTGACCTTCGTCAGAATGAACAATTAGGGCGGAAGCAAAACCAAGGTTAACCAAGGTATATATTTTCGTACCAGAGTGATTAAACTAATTCCTTCTGTTCATCATAAATCATACGATCGTAGACTCGCTGATCTTAATTTACAGTATATTCCTAAGAGAACCAGAAGCCAGCTCATCCGGGTCTTTAAACTTCTGAATAGGATCGACAACGTTTTTTCTAAACTTTTGCACTAAACGCGAACCTGCCTCGAAACAACGGCCGAAAACTAGAACCAAAATGGTACAATAAGGCTATTTGCGTACATTTCTTCACGTATAAGATTAGGTTATTGGCATAGGTTTTCTCCTGAAGTTGTTTAAAGTATTGTTAGAAAATCTAAAAGAGGAAGAGCCATTGTTGTTCCAAGACAATATGATGACTAAGCTGATTGATACAGCATTGCTTGTATATACGAGTATTAAGGTGTATATATATCCATCTCATAATTGTAAGGTTAGTGAAAAATTCACTTAATTTAGAGCTAGCATTTTGGGGCTCTGGTGGAATCATTGTTTGAGCACTCTTGTGGCAGCATTTTTTGGGCACTGGCGCTTCCTTTCTTTCTACTCGTTTGTTGAATGCGGCACTTACAGGGCGTGGTTTTATAGAGAGCGCTCTTGCAAATCAGTTCGGTTCTTTAGATACAGGATTGTTGCATCGTGCAATGGTGCAGGTTGTGTTGTTGTTGCAAGGTTTAGAAAGACTATAAATAGTGCCCCTTTTGTTTTTTTTCTTAATTTTATGCAACTGAGGCCTATGGTAGGCCCACATCGAGTCAGCAACCTTGAGGTAGGACCTAATAGGACCTCCAAGTCCGTAAGTGTTTTAGTCTATCGTAACTTAGGCTATAAGTTAAAGTAGCCCCTCAGAGTTTGGCCATTCAAGGCTCAGCTGGGATTTTGAACCCAATCAAAATAAATAAAATAACATGGTCCTTCGAACCGGATTCTAGCCCAAGACTGAGTCAGTGACTATTTTTCGGTTCTGACTGTGTAAATTGTAGCCTAAGTTAGGCCTGGACGGGTTGAGCATAATTGAGTTAAGTCCCAGGATAGAAAGTTTGGTCGCCCAATTGCGAAACTTGGCCGCTAGTCTGGGGTTGTTGTGGGCCTACATTTGGTTTTATTGTTTGTAGGCGGAGGTTGCAAACTTCAGTGCGCCAGTTACTTGAGTGGAAAATTTGGTATTCCTGACTGGTGGTTGGTCAGTACCCCAACCAAGCAATTCAGTTTATTTGACAAACGGCAAAGTTTGAATGTGATCAGTTTGGTTAAGTATTTTCGCCAATTTAGCTTATTTCACATTGAACCCAATTGTTGTTTGCATTGAAGATGAGTGCAGCTGAATTGAACAAGTTTAGAAAAAAGAGAAGGGCTTACAAAAGTCTAATTACAAAGGTCATTGCTACTATAGATTCTGCCATGGAGCAAGTGGATTCAAGCTTAGTGACTGCGCAACTTTCCATATTAGAAACTAAAAAGGTTGCTCTAAGGGAAGTAAATGTTAAAATTGAGGCTCTTATAGAAGAGGATGAAATAGAAAATAACATAATTTACTTTGAACAGATTACACCGGTCTGCATGAAAATCGATTTCTTTATTTTGAGTTGTGATTCTGAAGCAGTTCGCGGCGCTGAATTAAAAAATGCTACCAGTTTTTTTCTATCACCCACAGTTTTAAAGTTACTAGCAAAACAATTTTGGGGCGTTTTGTAATTTTTTACCTTGTTTATCTTTAATTAATTTCGTTTTTTCATGTTTTTCAGATAGATAATTCTAACATTACGTCTTTAAAATTTTAATAATGGCTTCTAGATAGGCTGACCATATTTCCTTGAGACAAAAACGGGACATTGGGATGGCAAAAAAGGGACGGGGGTTATGTAATATTCTGTATTCATGAAAAAGTAAGTACATAAACATCTTGAGCTTACAATTATTCTTCATTGACAGAACCCATACAAAAACCCATACAAAACGGTACTGTCCCGTTCAAAACGGTACGTATGGTCAGCCTACTTCTAGAGGATGTACCCATAGTCCAGACATATTTTATTATATTTGTGGTCGGTATGTTGTTGTAAAACAAAGGACAAATGTAACAACCTTCATTAAGAGAGCTTATCATGCTTATTTTGGAATTAAATTAGGAGATCAAGACAAAAGTTGGGCTCCACACAAGGTTTGTCTTACGTGTGTTGCGGCACTAAGGAATTGGAGCAAAGGTAAAAAGAAAAGTTTGCCATTTGGGATCCCTATGGTATGGCGCGAGTCTAGAAACCATACCGACGACTGCTACTTCTGTTCTTGCAATGTTAAAGGTTATAATGCAAAGAATAAAGAGAGCCTTCAATACCCAAGTCTTCCATCTGCAATAAGGCCGGTACCCCATGGTCCAGAAGTTCCTATTCTGCGCCCACCAGAGACTTTGGATCAATACAATTCAGATTCTGATTCAGCTCCAAATCCAGACAATGATGATGTTTATGAACAGCCAACAGCTGACCAAGATCCTCCTAAACCATTAACCCAAGCCGAACTAAATGACTTAGTCAGGGATTTGAATCTGCCTAAGGACTCTGCAGAACTTTTGGGGTCTAGATTGCAGGAGAACAATTTATTGGCATCCGACACATACTTCGCTTGGTACAGAAATCGTGAGAAAGACTTCGTGCCTTTTTTCGAAGAAGATGGTCCCTTGGTATTTTGCAAGGACATCACAGGATTAGTGTGCAAGCTAGGCATCGAATACCAAACCAGTGACTGGAGGTTGTTTATAGATTCCTCTAAAACCAGTCTAAAAGGAGTGTTACTGCACAACGGTAACAAATATGCATCAATCCCAGTGGCCCATTCTACTCATTTAAAAGAGACCTATGATAACATGAAACTGCTTCTGGAAAAAATTCAGTATCAAAATCACAGATGGATATTGTGTGGGGATCTCAAAGACCTTTGCATGTTACTTGGGCAGCAATCAGGATACACTAAGATGCCATGTTTCATCTGCGAATGGGATAGTCGAGCACGTGACCAGCACTAGAAGAGGAAAACTTGGCCTCCTAGAGAGAATCTTACCCCAGGATCAAAGAACATTTCACATGAACATCTAGTTGAACCAAATAAAATCCCCCTACCTCCCTTGCACATTAAGTTAGGCTTGATGAAGCAGTATGTCAAAGCAGTGAATAGAGAAGGTGAGTGTTTCAAGTACATTTGTTCAAAATATCCAAAGATTAGCTACGAGAAAATAAAGGAAGGTGTTTTTATAGGTCCTCAGATTAGAAAGTTATTGACGGACGATCATTTCCTGAACACAATGACCAATAAAGAAAAAGAAGCATGGCTTGGTTTTAAAGATGTTGTTGAAAACTTCTTGGGAAACTACAAAAGCCAAAATTATGAAAGACTGGTGGAAAATATGCTTAAAAAGTTTTGCGCCTTAGGCTGCAACATGAGCCTGAAAGTTCACTTCTTATTTTCGCATCTTGACCGTTTTCCCGAAAATCTCGGAGATGTCAGTGAGGAGCAAGGGGAACGATTTCACCAGGACATCAAAACCATGGAAAGAAGATATCAAGGAAGATGGCATACAAATATGATGGCGGATTACTGCTGGTGTCTGCAACGAGATCAGCCTAACGCACAGCATAAGAAAACATCAAAGAAGCACTGGTTTAGTCGTCATTAGTCAGATCTACCTTCGTAGTCTTAAGTCTTTGGAATAAGTCCTGAAATGTTTGCAAGTAAAGAGGGTAAATATATTTTGTTTCTTTCAGTTATTTTTTTATTCTTTCATAAACAAGCAATATGCTTGTCCAAGAGCTAGGAGCTATTTAATTCTGCTTTAATTAGGTTTTACTCTATCACCTAAAGATTTCGTGCTACAAGGGGTGTTGTAATACCTCATCTGTCCCCAAATGTTAACCACCCATTGATGGGAGGGGAGAGAGTATTTTGCTGGGAACGGGACTGGTTGTTATATATATTTACCCTACATTATTATGTAAGCGTTACTGTAGTCTATAACAACAAAATTTATAGTTTAGCATGTGCAATCCAATGTTGGTCTCGATAAGATGGTTCACATTTGGGGATAAAGGGGGGATTTATGACACACCCTGTAGTAAGAAAACCATACGTGATAGGAAAAACTAACTATATGTTTTAGATCAGCGCACTCAAATTATATAGAATCACCAACTAGTTTGTAAAAATCGATCGACAAGTTTTCAAATGTGTACTGGTGTTATTGATGACATACTTAAAGTATGCCACAGAGCAAAAGAGTTTAGCAACTCAGTACAGTTAGAGACCAGGTCTAATAATGAAACAGCCCTCAACAAACAGTGTTTGTGAAGTTAAGGTTAACAGATCTGCAGTTCAGTTACCGAGGCTTGTACTCAAAACATTTTCTGGGAGTATTCAGGAATGGCAAGGATGGGCAAACAGTTTTCAGTCAGCAGTTCGTTCTAGTCAAGTGTTAAGTGCTGTGGAGAAGTTTAATTATTTGCAGTCCCTCTTGGAAGGGGAGGCAGCAAAGACAATAGCAGGATTAGCATTAGCAGAGGCGTATGGGATGGCACTTTACTTGGGGGCGGAAAAAATTTGTCCTGATTTCTGCATATAGTGCATAAGCACTATGTGTAGCATAAAATAGCACAAAGGTTAGAGTATGAGTAACATACTGTATATTAAAGCCTTTTTGATATAAAAAACATTACAATTTACAAAAATGAGAAAATTTTGCTTCAACATTTCTAAATTTGCCCTGAAAATATTCAGTATTTGCCCTGAAAATGCTCAATTCACTCTACAGAACATGTGTAGATCCCCTTTCAGCAAATGTTAATTAAGCCTTTTAGGCACTTAGAAAATCTAGAAGAGGAAGAGCCATTGTTGTCCCAAGGCGATATGATGACCAAGCTGATTGATGCAGCATTGCTTGTATATATTAAGTTAAGGTGTGTGTGTATATGTCCATCTCATAATTGTAAGGTTAGTGAAAAATTCACTTAATTTAGAGCTAGCATTTTTGGGCTCTTGTGGCATCATTGTTTGGGCACTCTCGTGGCATCATTTTTTTGGGGCGCTGCGCGTTCTTGCTACTCGTTTGTTGAATGCGGCACTTACAGGGTGTGGTCTTATAGAGAGCTCTCTTGCAATTCAGTTTGGTTGTTTAGATACAATATTGTTGCATCGTGCAATAGTGCAGGTTGTGTTGTTGTTGCAAGGTTTAGAAAGAAGACCATAAATAGTACCCCATTTGCTTTTTAGCTTAATTTTATGCAACTGAGGCCTAACGTAGGCCCACATCGAGTCAGCAACCCTGAGGTAGGACCTAATAGGACCTCCAAGTCCGTAAGATTTTAGTCTAGTTTAACTTGGGCTGTAGGTTAAACTGGCCCTTCAGAGCTTGGCCGTTTAAGGCTCAGCTGGGATTGTGAACCCAATAAAAATAAAAAAAATAAATAAATAACATGGTCCTTCGACCCGGATTCTAGCCCAAGACCGAGTCAGTGACCATTTTCCGGCAAAGTTCTGATTGTGCAAATTGTAGCCCAAGTTAGGCCTAGACGGACTGAGCATAATTGAGTTAAGGTCCCAGGATAGAAAGTTTGGTCGCCCAATTGCGAAACTTGGCCACTCGTCTGTCGTTGTTTTGGGCCTACATTTTTACCAGTTTGGTTAATTTTGGTTTATTATTCGTAGGCGAAGTTTGCAGACTTCAGTGCGCCAGTTACTTGGGTGGAAAATTTGGTATTCCATACTGATGGTTGGTCAGTACCCCAACCAAGCAATTCAGTTTATTTGAAAAAAGCAAAATTTGAGTTTGATCAGTTTGGTTAAGTATTTTTGCCAATTCAGCTTATTTGGTATTGAGCCCAATTGTTGTTTGCATTGAAGATGAGTGCAGCTGAATTGAACAAGTTTAAAAAAAGGAGAAGCGCCTACAAAGGTCTAATTACAAAGGTCATCGCCACTATAGATTCTGCCATGGAGCAAGAGGATTTAAGCTTAGTGACTGCGCAACTTTCCATATTAGAAACTAAAAAGGTTGCTCTAAGCGAAGTAAATGTTAAAATTGAGGCTCTTATAGAAGAGGATGAAATTGAAAATAACATAATTTACTTTGAAAAGATTATTGATGATATAATTAAAGTATGCCACAGAGCAAAAGAGTTTAGCAGCTCAGTACAGTTAGAGAACAGGTCTAATAATGAAACACAACACTCAACAATTAGTGTTTGTGGAGTTAAGGTTAACAGATCTGCAGTTCAATTACCGAGGTTTGTACTCAAAACATTTCCTGGGAGTATTCAGGAATGGCAATGATGGGCAGACAGTTTTCAATCAGCAGTTCATTCTAGTCAAGTGGTAAGTGCGGTGGAGAAGTTTAATTATTTGCAGTCCCTCTTGGAAGGGGAGGCAGCAAAGACAATAGCAGGATTAGCATTAACAGAGGCTAATTATAATGTGGCTTGGGATATATTAAAGAAACGGTTTGGTAAGCCAGAGATCTCAATTAAAAGCCACCTCCGCGAACTTTTAGCTATACCTCCTGTTAATAATCCCAATAGTGTCAAGGAGTTACGGCAGTTATATGATGAATATGAAGTTAGAAATAGGTCCCTGGACAACTTGGGTGTAGGAATGGAAAGGTATGGTATAATGTTGGTTACTATACTGGAGTCTAAATTGCCTAGCTCAATTTTGCTTGAATTAAGTAGAGGACACTACAGAACATGTGTACATCCCCCTTCAGCAGATGTTAAGTCTTTTAAGCACAGAATTAGCAAGATGAGAGAGAATTGAGTTTGCACATAGGGATGTTAAACAAAGGGACAAAGGCAGGCACAGCACCAAAATTTCTACAGAAAGGAATAGCCCAGGTACAGTGTCAGCTCTACATGCATCCTCTGAGAATAAATTAAAGGGAATCAAGGAATGCATATTTTGCGAAGGCAACCACAAGTCATATAAATGTGAGGTGGCTGAGGCTTTACCTGTTGTTGAGAAAAGGGACAGGGTAACTAAGTCCACACCATGTTTTAAATGTTTAAAATTTTGTGCAAAAAATACCATGGCCGGCATCGGCCATTATTGTGTGAAAACACTTCTAGTAGACCTACCCCAGAAGTAGAGACATCAGTGGCACATGCCACTCAGTTGCCACTGCTTGAAAGGGAATAAAAGTAAAGGGGGATTATTGCAAACAGCTGCAGCATTATTAATTGGGAATGATGGAGAAACTACTGTGAGAGTGTTGGTTGATAGTTGTAGCCAGTGTAGCTTTATTAAGCCCAGAATTTCCAGAAAATTGAAGTTTAAAGAAGTTAAGAGGGAAAATTTAAGAATTTCTGGGTTTGGGGGTTCCGTTCAAAACCGAAACAAAGTTAAGAAGGTAGAAGTTCTGGTTAAGGGGTTGTTACCACAAAGTCCCACTATGAAGGTCCAAGCTGTAGAGATTGAGGAACTTTGTGCTCCAGTCACTATTTGTTTAGATATGGCATGTGTCCAAGAAGTGCAAGTTAAAGGAATTAATTTGGGCAATAATAAGTTTGAAGGAGCAGAAGATATTAGTCTTTTGATTGGAGCTGACTATTATTGGGACTTCATCACTGGTAATATTGTCCACACATCTCGAGGTCCGGTAGCTATTGAAAGTAAGCTATGCTGGATGCTGCATGGGAGCTATTGCAATGAAATGGAGCTTAAAGCTCTTTTTGTTAAGATTGAGGGAAACAGCCATGGTTTGGAAAGGCATTTGAAAGCCTTTTGGGAACTTGAATCCATTGGCATAAAGGACAAACAGGAGAAGCAGGCAAGTACAGTGAACAGTGATGGTTTAGAGCAATTTGAAAAAGCTAATAGGAGGTTGGAGACTTCATTGCACAGGCTAAGGAAAAATGAGGAGTTGTTAATTGAATACAATGAGGCCATCCTAAGCTATGTAAAGGAGGGCTATGCTGAAAGGGTGCAAGGTGAGCTGGTGAGCCAGGAGGCACATTATCTGCCACACCATACAGTGGTACAGCGAGACAAAACTACCACCAAACTGAGAGTAGTTTTTGATGGCTCAGCCAAGGACAAAGGTGGTGTGTCCTTGAATGACTGTTTGGATGCTGGGCCAAATTTAAATGCAGATTCAGGTTTGGTAGAGTAGCATTGACTGCAGATGTGAAGCAAGCCTTTTTGCGGATAAAGTTAAAACCAGAGGACAGAGATGCAGTAAGGTATCTGTGGGTGGATACGAAAGACTTGTTGGAAAATGAACCTAAGGTTGACGTATATAGAATGAAGTCAGTGTTGTTTGGCCTCAGCTCTAGTCCACTTCTGTTGGCAGCTACTATGCAGTACTATTTTAAGAAATATTCTGAAGTCTGTCCTAACACTTGAACACATAAGGAAAAAATTTGTATGTTGATGATTTGCTGTGTTCCGTGGATAATACAGAAATGGCTAAACAGATATTCAGGGAAGCTAGAGCTATAATGAGGGAGGCTGGCATGGAGCTTAGAAAATGGCAGACCAATCATTTGGAGCTGCACATTTTTTGTGATGCAAGTGAGGAAGCCTATGCAACTTGTATTTATATAAGAGGCACATTCAAAGAGGAAGTAAGTTGCAGATTGGTTGCTGCAAAGAGCAGAGTAGTACCTTTCAAAAGGCTTTCTATTCCAATGTTGGAATTGATGGGTGCAGTTATTGCTAGTCGGCTTGCAGTTACAGTGCAAAAGTCTTTGGCCCTTTATGAAATTCCAAGCTATTATTGGACAGACTTCACTATAGTTTGGCGCTGGTTAAGAAGCCAGGCAAGGAAATGGAAACCATTTGTTGCCAATAGGGTGGAGGAAATTCAAGCACACACAGATCCCAAGGAATGGAAGCATTGTCCAGGCCATCTAGGACGTTTTGGCGCCGACATTTTGGCGCTGGACGTTTTGGCGCCGCCGTTTGGGCGCCACCGTTTGGGCGCGGAGCCGGTTTGGCGCCGCCGTTAATTAGTATTAAGTATTAAGTAGTAATACTTGGTTACTAACCTGAAGTGCTGTCTGTCTTTTCAGATAAGTTGTGTTGTTGCCCTAAATAGCATAAATGTCTGAGAATATATCAAGTAAGAAAGGGAAACTGAAGTTTTCACATAATGGATATTTGTATGTGTTTGATAAATGTAGCAAGCGGGACCCTTCGTTACTTTTTTGGCGGTGCGAGCAAAAGAGTCAGTGTATTATAAGGTGTATATATAATATGGGTACTTTTCCGTTATCTGCCCCATTGACGATTGGTTAGGTTCAGTCATGATATTTTCGTTAAAACTAACAAAAATATCACAATTTAACTTAACCAATCGTCACTGCCCGGTTAGGTCAACTGTACGCCCTTGACGATTGGTTAGGTTAAGTCGTGATATTTTCGTTAGTTTTAACAAAAATTAACTAATCAACGGCGGCGCCAAACCGGCTCCGCGCCCAAACGGCGGCGCCCAAACGGTGGCGCCAAAACGGCGGCGCCCACACGGCGGCGCCAAAACGTCGGCCCCAGAACGTCGGCGCCAAAACGTCCCATTCCGTTGTCAAGGCACCCAAAACCCAGCTGATTTACCAACACGAGGAGTTACAGTGAAAGATCTTGCACAGTCATATTTGTGGTGGAATGGGCCAGAGTGGCTAAAACTTGGAAGTGAAAACTGGCCTTCTAATGAGCCTATTGTAGGAGAATGTCAGGCTCAAGAAGAATTGGTAAGTGAAATGAGAAAATGCACTGTGAACAGTTGTCAAGTTATGCAGCAGGACCGCATATTGAGACTTGAGGACATTAGCCGTCTGAAAAGGTTGTTAAGAGTGATAGCATGGGTATATATTGTAGATTTACAAACAACATTAAGAGAGAAACAAGAAGGGAAGGAATTCTGAACAGTAAGGAGATTCAGCAAGCCAGGCAATACTGGGTGGTATATGTGCAGAAGGAAAAATTTGGTGAAGAGAGGAATTGCTCACCAGCCGTCCATTACAGGTTCTACCAACACATTCTGCTCTCAAGGGTTTGGATGTGTTTTTGGATCAGGATTTATTGAGAGTAGGAGGTAGACTACAGTTTTCTGGGCTTCCAGAGAAGAAAAGACATCCAATTTTGCTACCTTCTGGGGGGCACTTTGTGGAGCTTTGATCCTGGATACTCATCATAAGTTGTTACATGCTGGAGTTAGAGAAGTGATAATAGAAATCAGACAACAGTTTTGGATTCCCAAAATTAGACAAGTAGTAAAAAAGGTCTTGCATAGATGTGTGGTTTGCAAGCGTCGGAGTGCAAAGCCTTATTATGAAAAGGTGGCTCCACTTCCAAGAGAACTGTGTGTCTATACTTCCCCATTTGATGTAGTGGGAGTAGACTTCGCAGGTCCAGTCTATGTGTATGAGCAAGGGGAGTCTAACAAAGGTTATATATGTCTTTTCACATGTGCTACCACCAGAGCAATCCATTTGGAGTTGGTAAGCAACTTAAGTAGTGATGTATTTCTTTTGGCCTTTAAAAGGTTTGTGAACAGAAGGGGTTTCCCAAATAAAATCATATCGGATAATGCAAAAACCTTCAAAAGGGCTGCAAAGGAACTCCAAGAAGTTTGGTCCTTGCTAAAAGAGGAGGGATTCCAATCCTACTTTTCACACCATGGGGTACAGTGGGAGTTTATTGTTGAGAGAGCACCATGGTGGGGAGGATTTTGAGAAAGGCTAGTGAGAAGTGTAAAGTGTCCATTAAAGAAACTTTTAGCTAATGCTCATTTGAGCAAAGAAGAATTCTGCACTGTTTTGTGTAAAGTAGAAGCAATGGTGAACAGTAGGCCTATCACCTTCGTTTATAACAGTACAGTATACAGGATGCAGAGCCATTGACACCAAATCATTTTCTTTGTGGTAAACGATTAACATCAAGCCCCAGTTTGCCAGAAAACTCACAGCCTATCCAGAGCAGTCAAGAAGAGTTAACCAGAAGGTTCAAATACCTTGAAGAGCTACAAGATCAGTTATGGAAGAGGTGGCAGATAGAATACTTGCTAGAACTCAATTATTACCCATCAGGCAATGTAAAGGACTCCAATGCAAATTGTATCAAGGTGGGATAAGTGGTATGATTGGGGATGAAAGACCAAGGCAATACTGCAAGCTTGGCATAATTGAAGAGTTGTTTGTTGCATAGACAATTTAGTTAGGTCGGCACTGGTAAAGGCTTCAGGAGGAAAATTAAAGAGACCTGTACAAAAACCCTATGCTTTAGAAATCAACAAAAACACGGATAGTCAAGATGAAACATTTGAGTTACAGCCTCATGGAGAAGGCTTGGCTAAATTTGCAGAAGGTAATGACAACAATGCCTCTTCGGTGGGGAGTGTTAGAAAATCTAGAAGAGGAAGAGCCATTGTTGTCCCAAGGCGATATGGTGACTAAGCTGATTGATGCGGCATTGCTTGTATATATTAAGTTAAGGTGTATACAGTGATGGGCAGTATCTAGATACATGTATCGCCGATACGTATCGATCGATACTTTTGTATCGGTATCGGTATCGCTTTAGCTACTTGACAAAAGTATCGATTTATCGGTATCGCTTAGGTCAATTTTCTTAAATGTATCGAAAAAAATCGATACTTCGATACATCGATACATCAATAAGAATTTTTAAATATTTAAATAGATGTTATAATATGACACTACTGAGTTATATTTATGAATATACATAAATAATAATATTATTAAATATTTATTTAATGACAGTACTACTCTACTGGTCACGTCACACAGTACGGCGCAACGTTTAAACACGTTTGTACTTGTGTTATTGAGATTAATTAACCATAATATAGAAACGCTCATAATATAGAAACGCTCATATAATACAGAAAAGCTTGATTTTCTCCAGGAATACCTAACCGTACTACAACCCATTGCAACAGCACTTGATAGGTTGCAGTCCGACAAAGAATGTTTTTACGGTTGCCTGCTTCCGACATTGTTAGCTGTAGAGAAGAAGCTAGAGCGTTTGAATTCGGAGGCATTGTGTCATTGTCAGCCACTTCTCAATGCAGTCACAGTAGGGTTCACTAAGCGGTTTGAAAAGTTTCTGTGCCTTGATGCATCGCATGAGTGTAAAGCAGCAATACTGGCATCGTCTTCAAATCCTCTGTTCAAGTTAAAGTGGATGACAATAAAAGGCAAAATTAATACTAACATTGTCAAAAAGAGGGTTCAAGAAATGTTGGTTAATGCTGTTAAGAGCCTCAGCGAGCTGACCCCCCCAGCAACAACTAAGTGATGCTGCATCTGACGGAAGTGCAGATGATTTCTTCTGTTATGAGTCTGCTTCCACTAATGTCTCTGCAACCTAAGATTCCACTGAGATGGAAGTTTTACAGTATCTGGGTGATGGAAGTCATTCTCTCCAATCTCTGAGGCAGTACCCAGGAATTCTACGGGTCTTCCTGAAGTATAACACCACTACCATCCTCTGCTCCTGTAGAACGGTTGTTTAGTTTGGCTGGTCACATTCACGCTCCAAAAAGGAATAGACTGTCTGACCAGATGTTTAGCCAGCTGGTATTTTTGAAGGGTAATAGTAATTACTTTTAATTGTTAGTGTAATATTTTCACTCATTCATGTATCATACAAAATTAAAACATACTTTCATTAAATAAAGCAATTGTTTTTATTTACATCTATAAAACCCATTAAAATGTCGTTGATTTTACTTACAGTGCGTGCAAATTACTAGTATAAACAATAATATCTAATACCTACATATTAAATGAATAATTATAAAAATGTACAGGCGATACATGTATCGGCGATGCATGTATCGGTATCGGTATCGCTTAAGACATCTAGAAAGTATCGGCGTATCGGTATCGCCTAAGACGTTCTTCATGTATCGATGTATCGGTATCGCTTTAGCGATTTTCATGTATCGATGCCCATCACTGGGTGTATATATATCCATCTCATAATTGTAAGGTTAGTGTAAAATTCACTTAATTTAGAGCTAGCATTTTTGGGCTCTTATGGCATCATTGTTTTGGGGCGCTGCGCGTAATTGCTACTCGTTTGTTGAATGCGGCACTTACAGGTTGTGGTCTTATAGAGAGCTCTCTTGCAATTCAGTTTGGTTGTTTAGATACAGGATTGTTGCATCGTGCAATAGTGCAGGTTGTGTTGTTGTTGCAAGATTTAGAAAGAAGACCATAAATAGTGCCCCTTTTGTTTTTTTTCTTAATTTTATGCAACTGAGGCCTAAGGTAGGCCCACATCGAGTCAGCAACCCTGAGGTAGGACCTAATCGGACTTTCAAGTCCGTAAGTTTTTAGTCTAGCTTAACTTGGGCTGTAGGTTAAACTGGCCCTTCAGAGCTTGGCCGTTTAGGGTTCAGCTGTGATTCTGAACCCAATAAAAATAAAAAAATAAAAAAATAACAGGCACAGAATTAGCAAGACGAGAGGGAATTCAGTTTGCACAGTTGGATGTTAAACAAGGAGACAAAGACAGGCAAGCACCAAGAGTTTCTACAAAAAGGAATAGCCCAGGTACAGTGTCAGCTCTACATGCATCCTCTGAGAATAAATTAAAGGGAATCAAGGAGTGCATATTTTGCGAAGGCAACCACAAGTCATATAAATGTGAGGTGGCTGAGGCTTTACCTGTTGAGGAGAGAAAGGACAGGGTAACTAAGCCCACAGCATGTTTTAAATGTTTTTGAAAGGTCATAGAACAAAGTTTTGTAAGTTTAAAATTTTGTGCAAAAAATGCCATGGTCGGCATTAGCTATTATTGTGTGAAAACACTCCTAGTAGGCCTACCCCAGAAGTAGAGGCAAATAGCTGTAGCATTACACTGGTCAACACTCATTTTATTGCCAATCATATTAGAGTGATTTTGGGGTAACTTTGTGGTGCTGATTCCGAATATGACATCGGTTTTGCTAGATTGGCTCTAATTTATGAGATAATTGGTACCCCATTGAAACAAGTAAAAATGCAAACAATTTAATGTTCAGGCGGAGCCTACTTACAAATCGCATTGAAATTGTCTCAAATCATACAAAAGTAAACACCTGAAATACGTAATGGCATTTTATTCGGTCTCACCATCTAGAATGTTCCGGTAGTTTCCCATATGCACGCGTTATGGTTACGTTTCCTATTAATTGAGGGTATTCATTATCTCAAGAACTAGAGCCAAATCGGAAAAACTACATTCATTTTGGAATTCAGCAACCCCAAAATACCCTAAATTCGTACGAATTTCCTTGGCAACGAAAAAAAAAAGTTTTTTTGTTGACCTGTGTTATTAATTGGGAATGATGGAGAAGCCACTGTAAGTGTATTGTTTGATATGGTAGCCAGTGTAGCTTTATTTCCAGAATTTCCAGAAAATTGAAGTTTAAAGAACTAAAGATGGAAAATTTAAGAATTTCTGGGTTTGGGAGTTCATTTCAAAACCGAACCAAAGTTAAGAAGGTAGAAATTCTGGTTAAGGAGTTGTTACCACAAAGTCCCACTATCAAGGTCCAAGCTGTAGAGATTGAGGAACTTTGTCCTCCAGTCATTACTTGTTTAGATTTGGCATGTGCCCAAGAATTGCAAATTAAAGGAATTAATTTGGGCAATAATAAGTTTGAAAGAACAGAATATAGTCTTTTGATTGGAGCTGACTATTATTGGGACTTCATCACTGGTAACATTGTCCGCACATCCCAAGGGCCGGTAGCTATTGAAAGTAAGCTAGGCTGGATGCTACATGGTAGTTATTGCAATGAAGTGGAGGTTAAAGCTCTTTTTGTTAAGATTGAGGAAAACAGCCATGGTTTTTAAAGGCATTTGAAAGCCTTTTGGGAACTTGAATCCATTGGCATAAAGGACAAACAGGAGAAGCAGGCAAGTACAGTGAACAGTGATGTTTTAGAGCAATTTGAAAAAGGTATTGGGTTTAGAGATGGTTGCTACGAAGTTGGCCTCCCGTGGAAGGATTCTTGCAAACCCAGCTCAAACCTTCAGCTAGCTAATAGGAGGTTGGAGACTTCATTACACAGGCTAAGGAAAAATGACTTGTTAAATGAATACAATGAGGCCATCCTAAGCTATGTAAAGGAGGGCAAGGTTCAAGCATATAGAATGAAGTCAGTGTTGTTTGGCCTCAGCTCTAGTCCATTTCTGTTGGCAGCTACTATGCAGTACTATTTTAAGAAATACTCTGAAGTCTATCCTAATACTATTGAAAACATAAGGCAAAATTTTTATGTTGATAATTTGCTGAATTCAGTGGATAATACAGAAATGGCTAAACAGATATTCATGGAGGCTAGAGCTATAATGAGGGAGGCTGACATTGAGCTTAGAAAATGACAGACAAATCATTCTCAGTTACAACAGTTTATGAGTCATTCCTGTGTAGAACCTGATGCAGCAGAAAGTATTGAGGATTCTGGTATTAAGGAGTTGTGGGCAACAGACACAAAGGTGCTAGGCATTGTCTGGCAGTAAGGAGAGGATTTGTTTACTTTCAATGGGAAATCTTTAGTAGAGTTGGCTGAGAATGAAACAAGATTGGCAAAACGTACAGCTCTTAGTTTGGCTTCGAAGGTCTTTGATCCTCTTGGATTCTTGGCTCCATTTGTAATAAAGTAAAAAAATTTGGTTTCAGAGCCTCTGGGAAATTGGTCTTGGTTGGGATCAAGTGTTAGCCGATCATATGGTGGTAAAGTGGAAATATTGGTTCAAAGAATTGGCACATCTTTGAGACATTGAAATCCCAAGATGGTACTTTGGAGAATTGAACAATAGTCCAGACAATTTGGAGCTGCACATCTTTTGTGATGCAAGTGAGGAAGCCTATGCAACTTGTATTTATATAAGAGGCACATTCAAAGAGGAAGTAAGTTGCAGATTGGTTGCTGCAAAGAGCAGAGTAGCACCTTTGAAAAGGCTTTCTATTCCAAGGTTGGAATTGATGGGTGCAGTTATTGCTAGTCGGCTTGCAGTTACAGTGCAAAAGTCTTTGGCCCTTTATGAAATTCCAAGCTATTATTGGACAGACTCCACTATAGTTTGGCACTGGTTAAGAAGCCAGGCAAGGAAATGGAAACCATTTGTTGCCAATAGGGTGGAGGAAATTCAAGCACACACAGATCCCAAGGAATGGAAGCATTGTCCAGGCACCCTAAACCCATCTGATTTACCAACACGAGGAATTTCAGTGAAAGATCTTGCACAGTGGCGTCATTTGGAGTGGGCAGAGGGGGGTCTTGCCTCCTAACACTTTGATTGCCCTCTCAAGAAAAGACTACAAAGTCTAGTTATTATTAAATCCCCCAGTAAATTAAAGTTGATATATAAATATAATTAATTATTCATGACTTCCGAGACTCGAAAACATTCAATTTACAACAATGTCCATTAGGTTATTAATCAGAAACATGAACAAAAGAGCGAAAATATTAAATACACTGGAAGTCTTGTACTGCTCAGTGCCCAGTCCTGTCAGTGTCTGGTGTACCACTTGTGGTAATGAATGACTGGTGAGACAGGGGTAAACATGTTTGGAACGTGTATGATAAAAGCAGTGCGGCCGGCGGCGCCAACGTGCCAGTTGCAACTTCACTGCCGCTGTGTGCACGTGTATTATAACAATCTGCCTTGTCACCGACGTTATTATCTATATACGAGTAAATTGTTATTGTGTTGTGACAGGAAGCTGTGACATCAGACATGAACAAAAGATCATCATCACAACCTACTATTGGCAGTCTTTTCACCAAAAAGAAAAACAAAAACTTGTCAAAACCTTTGACCTTGATGAACTCGTAGATTGTTTTGCTCGAATGAAGCATCGATGGTTTCCTCTAATGTGACTATATTAACAGATGTAAAGTAGCTTGTCAAACATATTAAATGTACAGTCTACCAGTGATGTTTCGTTACATAATCACAGATCAATGAATATGCAGTTTGTTGATTTGCTGAAAACATAGGCATAATGCATACATATTTATGTAATTACGTTTTTGAAGAAATTTTTTTTAATCAAATATCAATAAACAGTAAATGTTACAGAGGCCTCTATATATATATATATATATATATATATATATATACTGTATATATCAGGTTCTTGCCTCCCCCCTCCTAAGAAAAATATGAAATGACGCCACTGATTTTGCACAGTCAAGTTTGTGGTGGAATGGGCCAGAGTGTTATTTTTTATTTTATTGGGTTCAGAATCCCAGCTGAGCCCTGAACGGCCATGCTTTGAAGGGCCAGTTCAACCTACAGCTCAAGTTAAGCTAGACTCAAACTTACGGACTTGGAGGTCCTATTAGGTCCTACCTCAGGGTTGCTGACTCGATGTGGGCCTACCTTAGGCCTCAGTTGCATAAAATTAAGATAAAAACAAAAGGGGCACTATTTATGGTTTTCTTTCTAAACCTTGCAACAACACACAACCTGAACGATGGAACAATCTTGTATCTAAACAACCAAACTGAAATGCAAGAGAGCTCTCTATAAGACCACGTCCAAAAATGCTAGCTATAAATTAAGTGAATTTTTCACTAATTTCACAATTATGAGATGGATGTATAATTGTATATACACCTTAACTTAATATATACAAGCAATGCTGCATCATTCAGCTTAGTCATCATATCGCCTTGGGACAACAATGGTTCTTCCTCTTCTAGATTTTCTAACACTCCCCACCGAAGAGGCATTGTTGTCATTACCTTCTGCAAGGTTAGCCAAGCCTTCTCCATGAGGCTGTAACTCAAATGTTTCATCTTGACTATCTGTGTTTTTGCTGATTTCTAAAGCATAGAGTTTTTGTATAGGTCTCTTTAACTTTCCTCCTGAAGTCTTTACCAGTGCAGACCTAACTAAATTGTCTTTGCCAACAAACAACTCTTCAATTATGCCAAGCTTCCAGCATTGCCTTGGTCTTTCATCCCCAATCATTACCACTTCTCCCACCTTGATACAATTTGCATTGGAGCCCTTTACCTTGCCTGATGGGTAATAATTGAGTTCTGGCAAGTATTCCATCTGCCACCTCTTCCATAACTGATCTTGTAGCTCTTCAAGGTACCTGAACCGTCTGGTTAACTCTCCTTGAGTGCTCTGGATAGGCTGCAAGTCTTCTGGCACACTGGGGCTTGATGTTAATCGTTTACCACAAAGAAAATGATTTGGTGTCAATGGCTCTGCATCCTGCATACTGTTATAAACAAAAGTGATAGGCCTACTGTTCACCATTGCTTCTACTTCACAAAACAGTGCAGAATTCTTCTTTGCTCAAATGAGCATTAGCTAAAAGTTTCTTTAATGGACACTTTACACTTCTCACTAGCCTTTCCCAAAATCCTCCCCACCATGGTGCTCTCTCAACAATAAACTCCCACTGTACCCCTTGGTGTGAAAAGTAGGATTGGAATCCTTCCTCTTTTAGCAAGGACCAAATTTCTTGGAGTTCCTTTGCAGCCTTTTTGAAGGTTTTTGCATTATCCGATATGATTTTATTTGGGAAACCCTTCTGTTCACAAACCTTTTAAAGGCCAAAAGAAATACATCACTACTTAAGTTGCTTACCAACTCCAAATGGATTGCTCTGGTGGTAGCACAGGTGAAAAGACATATATAACCTTTGTTAGACTCCCCTCGCTCATACACATAGACTGGACCTGCAAAGTCTACTCCCACTACATCAAATGGGGCAGTATAGACACACCGTTCTCTTGGAAGTGGAGCCACCTTTTCATAATAAGGCTTTGCACTCCAACGCTTGCAAACCACACATTTATGCAAGACCTTTTTTACTACTTGTCTAATTTTGGGAATCCAAAACTGTTGTCTGATCTCTATTATCACTTCTCTAACTCCAGCATGTAACAACTTATGATGAGTATCCAGGATCAAAAGTTCCACAAAGTGCCCCCCAGAAGGTAACAAAATTGGATGTCTTTTCTCCTCTGGAAACCCAGAAAACTGTAGTCTACCTCCTACTCTCAATAAATCCTGATCCAAAAACACATCCAAACCTTTGAAAACAGAATGTGTTGGTAGAACCTGTAATGGACTGCTGGTGAGCAATTCCCGCTCTTCACCAAATTTTTCCTTCTGCACATATACCACCTAGTATTGCCTGGCTTGCTGAATCTCCTTACTGTTCAGAATTCCTTCCCTTCTTGTTTCTCCCTTATTGTTGTTTGTAAATCTATATACCCATGCTGTCGCTCTTAACAACCTTTTCAGACTACTAATGTCCTCAAGTCTCAATATGCGGTCCTGCTGCATAACTTGACAACTGTTCACAGTGCATTTTCTCATTTCACTCACCCATTCTTCTTCAGCCTGGCATTCTCCTACAGTAGACTGATTAGAAGGGCAGTTTTCACTTCCAAGTTTTAGCCACTCTGGCCCATTCCACCACAAACTTGACTGTGCAAGATCTTTCGCTTAAATTCCTCGTGTTGGTAAATCAGATGGGTTTTGGGTGCCTGGACAATGCTTCCATTCCTTGGGATCTGTGTGTGCTTGAATTTCCTCCACCCTATTGGCAACAAATGGTTTCCATTTCCTTGCCTGGCTTCTTAACCAGCGCCAAACTATAGTGGAGTCTGTCCAATAATAGCTTGGAATTTCATAGAGGGCCAAAGACTTTTGCACTGTAACTGCAAGCCGACTAGCAATAACTGCACTCATCAATTTCGACCTTGGAATAGAAAGCCTTTTCAAAGGTGCTACTCTGCTCTTTGCAGCAACCAACCTGCAACTTACTTCCTCTTTGAATGTGCCTCTTATATAAATACAAGTTGCATAGGCTTCCTCACTTGCATCACAAAAGATGTGCAGCTCCAAATTGTCTGGACTATTGTTCTACTCTCCAAAGTACCATCTTGGGATTTCAATGTCTCAAAGATGTGCCAACTCTTTGAACCAATATTTCCACCTTACCACCATATATATGATCAGGTAACTCTTGGTCCCAACCAAGTCCAATTTCCCAGAGGCTCTGAAACCAAATTTTTTACTTTATCACAAATGGAGCCAGGAATTCAAAAGGATCAAAGACCTCTGATGCCAAACTAAGAGCTGTACGTTTTGTCCACCTTGTCTCATTCTCAGCCAGCTCTACTAAAGATTTCCCATTGAAAGTAAACAAATCCTCTCCTTGCTGCCAAACAATGCCTAGCACCTTTGTGTCTGTTGCCCACAACTCCTTAATACCAGAATCCTCAATACTTTCTGCTGCATCAGGTACTACACAGGACTGACTCATAAACTGTTGTAACTGAGAATGATTGGTATGTCATTTTCTAAGCTCTAGCCTCCCTGAATATCTGTTTAGCCATTTCTGTATTATCCACGGGACACAGCTGCCAAAAGAAATGGACTAGAGCTGAGGCCAAACAACACTGACTTCATTCTATATGCTTAAACCTTAGGTTCATTTTCAAACAAGTCTTTCGTATCCAATCCACCCACAGATACCTTACTGCAGCTCTGTCCTCTGGTTTTAACTTTATCCGCAAAAAGGCTTGCTTCACATCTGCAGTCAATGCTACTCTACCAAACCTGAATCTCAGTAACAAGGAAAATAAATCTGCACTTAAATTTGGCCCAGCATCCAGACAGTCATTCAAGGACAAATCGCCTTTGTCCTTGGCTGAGCCATCAAAAATTACCCTCAGTTTGGTGGTAGTTTTGTCTCGCCGCACCACTGCATGGTGTGGCAGATAATGTGCCTCCTGGCTCACCAGCTCACCTTGCACCCTTTCAGCATAGCCCTCCTTCACATAGCTTAGGATGGCTTCATTGTATTCATTTAACAACAAGTCATTTTTCCTTAGCCTGTGCAATGAAGTCTCCAACCTCCTATTAGCTAGCTGAAGGTTTGAGTTGGGTTTGCAAGAATCCTTCCAAGGGAGGCCAACTTCGTAGCTTCTATCTCTAAACCCAATACCCTTTTCAAATTGCTCTAAAACATCACTGTTCACTGTACTTGCCTGCTTCTCCTGTTTGTCCTTTATGCCAATGGATTCAAGTTCCCAAAAGGCTTCAAATGCCTTTCCAAACCATGGCTGTTTTCCTCAATCTTAACAAAAAGAGCTTTAACCTCCATTTCATTGCAATAACTACCATGTAGCATCCAGCCTAGCTTACTTTCAAAAGCTACCGGACCTCGAGATGTGCGGAAAATATTACCAGTGATGAAGTCCCAATAATAGTCGGCTCCAATCAAAAGACTAATATCTTCTGTTCTTTCAAACTTATTATTGCCCAAATTAATTCCTTTAATTTGCAATTCTTGGGCACATGCCAAATCTAAACAAGTAGTGACTGGAGCACAAATTTCCTCAATCTCTACAGCTTGGACCTTCATAGTGGGACTTTGTGGTAACAACCCCTTAACCAGAACTTCTACCTTCTTAACTTTGGTTCGGGTTTGAACGGAACCCCCAAACCCAGAAATTCTTAAATTTTCCCTCTTAAGTTCTTTAAACTTCAATTTTCTGGAAATTCTGGTCTTAATAAAGCTACACTGGCTACCACTATCAAACAACACTCTTACAGTAGCTTCTCCATCATTCCCAATTAATAATGCTGCAGCTGTTTGCAATAATCCTCCTTTACTTTTACTCCCTTTCATAGCAGTGGCATATGCCACTGATGTCTCTACTTCTGGGGTAGGCCTACTAGGAGTGTTTTCACACAATAATGGCTGATGCCGGCCATGGCATTTTTTTGCACAAAATTTTAAACTTACAAAACCTTGCTCTGTGACCTTTCAAAAAACATTTAAAACATGCTGTGGGCTTAGTTACCCTGTCCTTTCTCTCCTCAAAAGGTAAAGCCTCAGCCACCTCACATTTATATGACTTGCGATTGCCTTCGCAACATATGCATTCCTTGATTCCCTTTAATTTATTCTCAGAGGATGCATGTAGAGCTGACACTGTACCTGGGCTATTCCTTTTTGTAGACACTTTGGTGCTGTGCCTGCCTTTGTCCCCTTGTTTAACATCCCTCTGTGCAAACTCAATTCCCTCTCGTCTTGCTAATTCTGTGCTTAAAAGACTTAACACCTGCTGAAGGGGGATGTACACATGTTCTGTAGAGGTCCCCTACTTAATTCAAGCAAAATTGAGCTAGGCAATTTAGACTCCAGTATAGTGACCAACATTATACCATAACTTTCCATTCCTACACCCAAGTTGTCCAGGGACCCAGTTCTAACTTCAAATTCATCATATAAATGCCGTAACTCCTTGACACTATTGGGATTATTAACAGGAGGCATAGCTAAAAATTCGCGGAGGTGGCTTTTAATTAAGATCTCTGGCTTACCAAACCGTTTCTTTAATATATCCCAAGCCACATTATAATTAGCCTCTGTTAATGCTAATCCTGCTATTGTCTTTGCTGCCTCCCCTTCCAAGAGGGACTGCAAATAACTAAACTTCTCCACCGCACTTAACACTTGACGAGAATGCACTGCTGATTGAAAACTGTCTGCCCATCCTTGCCATTCCTGAATACTCCCAGAAAATGTTTTGAGTACAAGCCTCGGTAATTGAACTGCAGATCTGTTAACCTTAACTTCACAAACACCATTTGTTGAGGGTTGTGTTTCATTATTAGACCTGGTCTCTAACTGTACTGAGCTGCTAAACTGTTTTGTTCTGTGGCATACTTTAATTATATCATCAATAATCTCTTCAAAATAAATTGTTATTTTCTATTTCATCCTCTTCTATAAGAGCCTCAATTTTAACATTTACTTCGCTTAGAGCAGTGGTGGCCAACCATTTTTTGATGCGTGCCATTTTTAGGTTAGGTTAAATTCGGATGCGCCAAAAAAAAAAATTACTAATAACTTGTAAGTAAAAATAAAAATATAATATAATATTTACCTTAAATAGAAATATAATGTGAAAAATATTTACCTTCATACTAGACCTCGATGCGCCACTTCAAAGTACTTGATGCGCCACCTTTGGCGCAATGCGCCGCGGTTGGCCACCACTGGCCACCACTGGCTTAGAGCAACCTTTTTAGTTTCTAATATGGAAAACTGTGCAGTCACTAAGCTTAAATCCTCTTGCTCTATGGCAGAATCTATAGTGGCAGTGACCTTTGTCGGCGCTTCTCCTTTTTTTAAACTTGTTCAATTCAGCTGCACTCATCTTCACTGCAAATAACAATTGGGCCCAATACCAAATAAGCTGAATTGGCAAAAATACTTAACCAAACTGATCAAACTCAAATTTTGCTTTTTTCAAATAAACTGAATTGCTGGGTGGGGTACTGACCAGTGGCGGCTCGTCGGTAGGCACTGCGGAACTGCAACACCCCTAAATTTTTTATTTACAATTGAAATAATCAAGAACAATATAAGGATGAGCTCACTGAATAACTTTTTCAATAACTTTTGAAACTTTTATTCATTGCTCAATGCTCATCCTTTTATTTCAGTAATTATTTCAACCCATTCTTAGCGACAGCACCCCTAGAATTTTTAGTCACGAGCCGCCACTGGTACTGACCAACCACCAGTATGGAATACTAAATTTTCCACCCAAGTAACTGGCGCACTGAAGTCTGCAACCTTCGCCTACGAACAATAAACCAAAATTAAACAAACCGGTAAAATGTAGGGCCAAAACAACGACAGACGAGTGGCCAAGTTTCGCAATTGGGCGACCAAACTTTCTACCCTAGGACCTTAACTCAGTTATGCTCAACCCGTCCAAGCCTGACTTGGGCTACAATTTGCACAATCAGAACTTTTGCCGAAAAATAGTCACAGACTCAGTCTTGGGCTAGAATCCGGTTTTGAAGGACCATGTTATTTTTTATTTTATTGGGTTCACAATCCCAGCTGAGCCCTGAACGGCCAAGCTCTGAAGGGCCAGTTCAACCTACAGCCCAAGTTAAGCTAGACTCAAACTTACGGACTTGGAGGTCCTATTAGGTCCTACCTCAGTGTTGCTGACTCGATGTGGGCCTACCTTAGGCCTCAGTTGCATAAAATTAAGATAAAAACGAAAGGGGCACCATTTATGGTTTTCTTTCTGAACCTTGCAACAACACACAACCTGCACCATTGCACGATGCAACAATCTTGTATCTAAACAACCAAACTGAATTGCAAGAGAGCTCTCTATAAGACCACGCCTTGTAAGTGCCGCATTCAACAAACGAGTAGAACGGACGCGCTAGTGCCCTAAAAAAAATGATGCCGCAGGAGTCCAAAAATGCTAGCTCTAAATTAAGTGAATTTTTCACTAACCTTAAAATTATGAGCTGGATATAAGCACACCGGACAAAAAATTAGTCACCCCTAATAGCACCGATAGTAGGAAGTTCAAGGTCACACAGAGGGCGCTGATGTAGCATTGGTAAGTGACAAGTAGCGGTGACGTAGCACACAGGATCAGATCTGTTTCGTGAGGTGGTGAAGAACAAAGTGTGTGTTGGATATAGTCTGCAAAATGGGTCGTGAGGCAGACGTTACTCAGTGGCAAAAAGGAGCCATCGTGTTTGGCAGAGCCCACTGACACAAAATGTCTGAAGTAGCCCAATTTGTTGGTGTGTCAACGCGTACTGTCCAGCGAGTTTACAAAGAGTGGTGTAGTTCGCAATCAACTGACAATCGACGGCGTAACTGTGGCCGGAAAACAATTCCCGACAATAGGGGCCGCCGCCATGTTTCTCGTCTAGTAACTGCAAATCGTTTTCAAACCAGAGAACAATTGCTCCAAGAAACCAATGAGGTTCTCCAGCGACCAATTTCCGAACGGACATTGCGACGAGAACTGCATGCGATGGACATCTGGAGCAGGGTACTACGGAAGAGGCCGCTGTTAACAGCAAGTCACAAATTGGCACGTTATAAATGGGCTCAGAGGCACAAAAACTGCACTGCGGCAGATTGGAAACGTGTAATTTGGTCCGATGAGTCCCGTTTTTGTTTGTTCTCCAATGATGGGAGGCGACGAGTACATCGCAGGTCCAATGAAGCCTTTAATCCTGAATGCGTCGAAGGTGTTGTTCAGGCTGGAAACAGAAAGTGAAGCGCAGGAATAGACACCCACGGACTCTGGCGGAACTTCAGGACCGGCTGATGAACGAGTGGCAGCAAATCGATGTTCAGTACATGCACAACCTCGTAGAGTCTCTGCCTCGCCGGATTCGTGCGGTTATCAAGGCCAGAGGCGCCGTCACACGTTATTAGGTACATTCTGAGAGGGGTGACTAATTTTTTGTCCGGTGTGCTTATATACACCTTAACTTAATATATACAAGCAATGCTGCATCAATCAGTTTAGTCATCATATCGCCTTGGGATAACAATGGCGCTTCCTCTTCTAGATTTTCTAACACACAGTGGCTAAAACTTGGAAGTGAAAATTGGCCTTTTAATCAGCCTATTGTAGGAGAATGCCAGGCTCAAGAAGAATGGGTAAGTGGGATGAGAAAATGCACTGTGAACAGTTGTCAGGTTATGCAGCAGGACCCCATATTGAGGCTTGAGGACATTAGTAGTCTGAAAAGGTTGTTAAGAGTGACAGCATGGGTATATAGATTTACAGACAACACTAAGGGAGAAACAAGAAGGGAAGGAATTCTGAACACTAAGGAGATTTAGCAAGCCAGGCAATACTGGGTGGTATATGTGCAGAAGGAAAAATTTGGTGAAGACAGAAAATTGCTCACCAGCAGTCCACAGGTTCTACCAACACATTCTTCTTTCAAAGGTTTGGATGTGTTTTTGGATCAGGATTTATTGAAAGTAAGAGGTAGACTACAGTTTTCTGGGCTTCCAGAGGAGAAAAGACATCCAATTTTTCTACCTTCTGGGGGGCCACTTTGTGGAACTTTTGATCATGGATACGCATGATAAGTTGTTGCATGCTGGAATTAGAGAAGTGATAATAGAGATCAGACAGCAGTTTTGGATTCCCAAAATTAGACAAGTAGTAAAAAAGGTCTTGTATAGATGTGTGGTTTGCAAGCGTTAGAGTGCAAAGTCTTATCATGAATAGGTGGCTCCACTTCCAAGAGAGCGGTGTGTGTATATTGCCCCATTTGATGTAGTTGGAGTAGACTTTGCGGGTCCAGTCTACTTGTATGGGCAAGGGGAGTCAACAAAGGTTATAAGTATATGTCTTTTCACATGTGCTACCACCAGAGCAATCCATTTGGAGTTGGTTAGCAACTTAAATAGTGATGTATTTCTTTTGGCCTTTAAAAGGTTTGTGAACAGAAAGGGTTTCCCAAATAAAATCATATCGGATAATGCAAAAACCTTCAAAAGGGCTGCAAAGGAACTCCAAGAAGTTTGGTCCTTCCTAAAAGAGGAGGGATTCCAATCCTACTTTTCACACCATGGGGTACAGTGGGAATTTATTGTTGAGATAGTACCATGGTGGGGAGGATTCTGGGAAAGGCTGGTGAGAAGTGTACAGTAAAGTGTCCATTAAAGAAACTTTTGGCTAATGCTCATTTGAGCAAAGAAGAATTCTGCACTGTTTTGTGTAAAGTAGAAGCAATGCTGAACAGCAGGCCTATCACCTTTGTTTATAACAGTATGCAGGATGCAGAGCCATTGCCAAATCATTTTCTTTGTATTAAACGATTAAAATCAAGCCCTAGTTTGCCAGAAGACTTATAGCCTATCCAAAGAGGTGGCAGATGGAATACTTGCCAGAACTCATTTATTACCCATCAGGCAATGTAAAGGGCTCCAATGCAAATTGTATCAAGGTGGGGGAAATGGTAATGATTGGGAATAAAAGATCAAGGCAATGCAGGAAGCTTGGTATAATTGAAGAGTTGTTTGTTGGCAAAGACAATTTAGTTAGATCTGCACTGGTAAAGACTTCAGGAGAAAATTAAAGAGACCTATACAAAAACTCTGTGCTTTTGAAATCAGCAAAAACATGGACAGTCAAGATGAAGCATTTGGGTGACAGCCTCATGGAGAAGGCTTGGCTAAATTTGCAGAAGGTAATGACAACAATGCCTCTTCGGTGGGGAGTGTTAGAAAATCTAGAAGAGGAAGAGCCATTGTTGTCCCAAGGCGATATGATGACTAAGCTGATTGATGCAGCATTGCTTGTATATATTAAGTTAAGGTGTATATATATCCATCTCACAATTGAGATTCTGAACCCAATCAAAGAAAAAAAAAAAACTTCTTCTTTCCCTATCCTTTTCTATTCCGACGGTTCAGTTGCTGTCTCTTCTCCTGACAAGTCCCAAACTTTCTCCTCCAACTCAACCTTGAACGTTTCCGGTGCTATTCCCCCATCTTCTCCCTTCGAGTAAATTATGTCCGAAATTAGAATCTCTTCCAAAAATGTTTTTGTGCCCTATCTGGGCTGAACTCAAGGAAGGCGTACGGTCCTAATGGTATCCCTCCTGTTGTTCTCAAGAACTGTGCTTCTGTACTGACACCCTGCCTAGGCAAACTCTTTCGTCTTTGTCTTTCATCTGGTACTTTCCCTTCCTGCTGGAAGTTAGATTGCTTTCAGCATGTCCCAGAAAAGGATGACCGCTCTCAACCCTCCCAACTATCATCCAACTGCTTTGATTTCTTGCCTTTCTAAAGCTTTTTAATCTAGCCTTAATAGGAAGATTCTTAAACACCTCTTTTCTCTCGATCTTCTTTCAGCTCGTCAGTATGGGTTCCGCAAGGAACGCTCAACTGGCGACGACCTTCTTGCACATCTCTCTGACTCTTGGTCATCCTTTTTTCGGGATTTCGGTGAAACCATTCCTATTGCGCTAGACATATCCACCCGCTTCACAAAGCGTCCCTATCAACAGTCACTTCATGATTCGCCTAGGCCTGCTATGGTACACCTGACCTCTGGTCTTTTTGCCATTTCTGATTGGGGCAAAGAAAACTTGTAGCTTTCAGTGTCTCAAAAACTCAGTTCCTCCATCTGTCTGAAAGTCATGTTATGATTATGAGGACCAAGGCCTACAAATATATAAAATTTCCTGAATTTCAATTGAATGGTATGGTGCTATCAGAAGTGACCCAAACTAAGTATCTTGGCCACATACTAAATGATAGTCTTTCAGATGACTGTGATATGTGTACATTAGATGTTAAGTTGATTTTGTTCAAAACTTTTTGTACTCTAATGTATACAGCTCATTTGTGGTGGAACTACAGGATGTATAATTTGAGAAAATTATATGTTGCATATAATAATATTTTTAGGAGTTTATTAAGAACTCCAAGATTTATAAATGGTGCTCCTTCTAGTGTCAGTATGCTGTTTGTAGTCAATAAGGTGCCTAACTGTGCCAGTATCATTCACAATTTTGTATTTAGATTTATCACTAGGCTTGGTAAGTCAGTCAATAAGATAATAGAAGCCATGGTTAGTGAACTGGTCTCCGATATATTTTATAAATTTCAAATCTGGAAGCATTGGCGTAGGCAATTGTATGTCCATTACACTGGTATGCATATGAAATTTTTTTGTCTGCTGTGAGGGTTTTTTCAACTCATATTATATAATTCGACCATGCTGAATTCGAAAATGACATTGGTTTTCCTCAATCAGGTCAGGTTTTTCTCTATTGGCCATTTATTATAAGTCCAATTTTATCCCCAAATTTATTGATTTTTTTAGCTTAAACACTGTAGATACGAGTAATATTATAAGAACACTCGTGAAAAATGAAAACATTGTGTGAATAAATACTTTTATTCATACAATGAATATGGAAAAAAGTTTATTGAGGAAGGAATGAAGTTTTTTTGGCTTTCCGTCTGTGTTTTTCTTCGGGCACGTCTCGCTTCAAACACCAGCAATAGTCCGCCAGCATATTGATATCCCAGTTTCCCTGGTACCTCTCTTCCATTATTTTGATATCTTGGTGAAATCGTTCACCCTATTCCTCACTATAATCCCCGCAATTTTCAGGAAAATAGTCCAAGTGGGACCACAAAAACTGCATTTTTATGGACATGCGCGACCCATGAGCTTTGAAAGCTTCCATCAAGTTTTCGACAACGGACTCGTATTCTGGACTTCTACGCTTGCCAAGAAAATCAGTGACAACTGATTTGAATGCCTGCCAGGCATTTTTCTCAGTTGGAGTCATTGCGTTTTCGAACTGAGTATCAAAGTTCGAATTTGAGGACCATCAAAAAACCCAGCATTTAGTTTAGCATCAGATATATGAGGAAATTTACTCTCGAGATATCGGAATGCTGAACCCTCCTTATTCATTGATTTGATTAAATTTTTCATCAAGCCCAGCTTAATATGAAGTGGTGGGAGCAAAATTTTTGTTGGTGGTACAAGGGGCACTGAAACAACATTATGCGACCCAGGTTCAAAATTCTCTCTGGATGCCCATTCACACTGTGCAGTGTGCATAGTGCTTCTCATCCGCTCGGCTATCCCATTTGCAGAGGAAACATGGGTATTTCGTGTATCCCCCTTGCATTCCCAATACAAATGCCACAATCTGAAAAAAAATGAAAATATTTAAAGAATTTAGAGAATTTGTTCTATCAGATAAAAAAATCTATGCATTGGACTGTATCACTTCTGTGGGGAAGTTAAGTGTTCTTATACGCTCTCAAATAACCTTTGGAAAAACAACATAGTCAATAGCAATAGTTTACTTATGATATTAGTATTACCTTCAAATCTCCACAGATCCTCCAGTTATGTTGGTCGTATACGAGAGCATCCAGTAAAATTTTCATGTTATCGTAGCTCTCAGTAAGTTGTACGGAATGTGCTACAGGGACTGATGCAACCCTATTCCCAATGTTGAGAAGTACTGCTTTCAAACTTCGTTTAGACGAGTCTATAAATAGCCTCCATTCTGATGCGTTATATGGCAGGCCCAAGGATTCGATTAGCCCCTCAACATTGCAGCAGTACACTAAGGAAGAGGTATTTTCGTGCACTGCAAAAAACTTGCGGAATTCTTCCTCTCGTTTCCTATACCAGGAGAATGTTGTTCCCGGAGCCAGCAAGTTCTCCTCTCGAAGTCGTGAGCCCAAGATCTCGGCAGCTAATTTGGAAAGTCCTAAATCCCTGGTAATAGGGCGGGTCATACGATGCATTTTTTTTAAATCAATGGAGAGGGGTGTTCAAATGACATATTTTGGTGTATAGAACACAATTCTGAAGAAAATATTTAATTCTGATAACCCCTAACCTACATCATTTTGCAGTTGATTATTATTAAATTGTTGATTATTTTACTATTGTAGTTACCCCAGAATATGTCTTCTCACGTTTTCTATCATGGCTGCTCACGTTATCTCTCATAGAGCATTGTTCTAACTAATTCATATAAACACATATAATGTAATTCATATAATAATAATAATATTTAAATACTCAAATAAAAAGGTGTGCCATTCCACTTAATTGTAATTATCATACAGTTTGGTATATGAAATATTTTGACGGTTTTCTGGCGCGCATAAGGCCATTTTCTGAGCCACCTTTCTCAGAGGCTAGAATGTAACGTTTCAGAACATTCTAAAACGTTTTGTGAAATATTTGAAGTGACTCATGATTTATGAAGCTATTTTACCACCTCGGCTTGCAGTGAGGGGATAGATTTAGTGATTATCTACTGATATTTTTTTTGTTACTGTTCACATGTGAGTATTATTCTGTTATATTTTAGAAAAAGCTATTTCTACGCATATTATAGTGATACATTGAGCAAAATTTAATTAACAACTTTGATTTGAGCTAAAATTAGGTGGTTCATTTTTAGTACAACTGAGCAGTATGAGGCCTATTTCAATGTTCTAAAGAATATTTTTAGGATGTGTTTCTTTAGTTTTTTTAGAGTACATGAACAAATTATTTGCATTACAGACAACAGATAAATTAGCATTTTATAACATTTTGAAACCAAAAAAGCATAATGTGTTTAGCATTTGCAGATAAATTTGTTCTTGCCCATTTCAGCTCTTTTTTTAACCAAGAATTTTGCGCTGAAAAGAGTTAATACCTGTCTGTAGTGGATACTTAACTGTTGTATTATTGTTTTTATTTCAGTGTGAACTCATTAAGAAAATGGCTCAAGTCAGAACAAGGACGAAATCAAGTTCTCATCTGAGTAATCTTGTTGGCACTGGCCGGGAGCTGTTGGTGTCTGAACTGCCAACTGTGAGGGATATCCTGAGGTATGGCTTCTACTTGAGGAAGCAAATTGAAGATGACAGGAGGAACTACCCAGTGGACAAGCTGGTGAGTGACATCTACCCTGGTCTGATTTGTCAGTGGAGCAAAGCTAATGCTCTTTTCAAGCCACCTGTTATCAATGAAAAAGTGACCATCATGTCCAAGCTCAAGGAGGTCTGGAATCAGGCAGTGAAGTTTTCTCTTGGGAAGGGCAAACTTGATGCCAAAGAGAGGTTCATTGTCAAGTTAGACAAGTTCTTTGATATTTTGACTTGCAAGTGTCAGATTACCAGTTGTGAGGGGGGAGGCTGTGAGGGCTGTGTTATCCAAGCCCACATTAACTGTTCCTGCAGCAGAGAGAAAAAGATTCCTGTGAAAGATCTTGCCTACATCAAGGGACAGAAAGAGAAGGTTAGAAGTAAGGGACCCCACCAAATAGGGGGTCCTGATCTACCAGAGCACAAGAGACAGGTGAGGACATTGAAAAGGCAGTGGATGGAAAGGAAGGCAGCCAGGAAGGATGTTAAGAGATTTTTGGCAGATGGTGATGAGGATCTGGAATTGGAGAGAAGTGGTGATGAAGATGAGTTTGTTCCTGAAGTTGAGCTCTTCCCTCAAACTGACCCTGAGCCAGCAGCTTCGGCAAAGGTACAGAAAAACTATGATGAGATTCAAAACATTGCCCTTGCTAGTGTAAGGTATGGCATAGGGCTGTGGCCAACTGCAGCGATAGCAACAGCAGCTCTGATTGACGCAGGAATCATCACAGAAGACAAGAGAGCACAGGAGAAGTTGATGAGAGAGCTGGGGGAACAGTTCGAGAAGAAGTGCAGGGAGGAGGGGGGGATCTCTTGCATCTTCTTTGATGGGCGGATTGACCTGACCAATGTGATGATGGAAGCTGAGGGCAGTGACCAATCTTTTCCCGCAAAGATCAAGGAAGAACACTATAGTGTTGTTAGTGAGCCTGGCAGCTACTATCTGTTCCACTTTACCCCAGAGAAAGCAACTAAAGAGGAGTCACATGCGGAGAAGATTGCTAAGGTCCTGTTTGCCTGGCTGAAAGAGAGGGGTTATGATAAGACCTTGTTGGCCATTGGAGGAGACTCAACAAATGTCAACACTGGTGTGAAAGCTGGAGTAATGCGGAAGCTGGAGCTGCACCTGGGGAGAAAGCTGGTCTGGTTGGTGTGCAACCTGCACACTGTTGAACTTCCCCTGCGCCATCTCATTGTTGACCTTGATGGCCCTACTCTGTCAGACAAAAAATTATCCGGGCCAATAGGAAAGCTCCTTGATTCTGCTACAGACTTTGATATCAATCCAAACTTCACCCGAATCTCTGTTGGCCCTCCACTGATCAAGCTTCCTGACAAGGTCATTCACGATCTCTCAACTGATTAATACTATGGCTATAAAATTGTCTGTGCAGTCAGGGATGGAGTACTTCCTGCAGGGCTGGCTCTGTTAGAGATAGGACCAGTAAACCACAGCCGCTGGCTCACCACAGCGAACAGACTTCTCAGGCTCTGGGTGTCAAAGCACGGACTTAAAGGAAAGAACCTGAAGATTCTGCAATTCATTGTGGAATTCATCATTGGAGTGTATTACCCATGTTGGTTCAACGTGAAGGTCAAGCACTCCTGGATCGAAGGGCCTAGGCACATCCTCTTTCAGCTGGACTGCCTCAAGTCCCAGAGAAAGGAGGTGCTGGATATTGTGATGCCAACTGTGAGAAGATCTGCTTGGTATGCCCACAGTGAAGTCATCCTCCAAACACTACTCTGCTCTGAGGATCAGAAGGAGAGGATTGAAGGGGTGGAGAGAATCCTGGCCATCAGGGGAGAGGGGGACCCGGACACTCAGCTGGGGGACTCCTCTGTTAGGAGCAGAAGGACACCTGACATCAATTGTGATGCTTCCAGCATCGGTGACTTGATCAGCTGGTCAGAAGGTGTGTCAGAGCCACCTCTCACCTGCTCTCTAAGCACCTCAGAGGTGAAAAACTTCATCAACACCCCCATGGAGGTGCGCAACTGGCCTTGCCACACACAAAGCATTGAGAGGGTTGTTAAAATGGTGACTGAGGCTTCTGCTAAGTACTTCTCACAGGAAAAGAGGGATGGAGGGATCAGGGCTCAGGAGACCAGCAGGAAGCTGATGTCCAAGTCTGAGTCAAAGCAGGATTTGTGCAACCTGGCAAAGTTCAAGATGTTAGGAGAATGATCTTTGTAATTATATCCAGTGATATACATGCAGTTCACCTATTAATAAATATATGTAAAGTTGATTTGGCCTTGTCAATATAAATGATTTACCTTATATCTTTTAATATATTATAAAGGGGTTCAAAAGGGTAAAATTGGCAATTTAGAAATACAAAATGATGTAGGTTAGAGTTATCCTATCCAAAAAATAAGCTCATATTTGAATTCCCCATGTAAAAACACATAATTTAGACACCCCTGATGGTAGGATTTCCTTCAGATTCATGTTGTCACCTGAGTACGACCCGCCCTACCCTGGTAAGATCATTAAGTTTGGCCTGGTTGAGAAGCCTCGGCTCATTTGAAGCGGTATTTTGAGGTATATACGACTGGGACTGGTCATTGGCATTGGTCATTGATTCATCATCAGAATCATCGAAGTCCAGGGTTTGAGGTGGGTCGGGTATTGGAATTCCAGGACCATGGGGTACAGGTCTCATAGCAGAAGGAATGTCAGGGTATACAACAATGTGTTTATTCTTCTTGTTAACTCCTGAAAATAGAAACACAGAAACATGGATATAAAACTTGCATATGAAATAGAAGAAGCATTCAGACAGTGGCGGCTCGTGAGGGAAGGCTGCGGTCTGTAAGATATGAAATAGGTCGATGGAGTCTGTATATTTTCTTTCTTTTTCATTCATATTGTCCCTTCGGGGACAATATGAATGAAAAAGAAAGAAAATATACAATCATTGTATATGTAAATGTAACTTGTATAACAATATGTATGTGTAAATGTATTTTCTATAACAATATGTATATGTAAATGTATGATTACCATTATGGTGAATATTATGCTATATATGGTGAATATTACATTATGGTGAATATTATGTCAAGTTTCATAAGAGGATTTCAAAATATTTAAGAAAAATAAATTTATAAGCCCACCTTGGAGGTTTGTTATGCAGAAATAGCAATCTGTCACGTGATCCTTTCCTTCTCTCCAAATCATGGGAATTCCAAAAGGCAAAGATTTCGCTCTGCCTTTGCTCCATCTTCTCAAATTTTCAATGCACGTCTTGCAGCACATATGAGGGGCGAAATTTTTGTCCTGGTCCCCTAGCTTAATTCCAAAGTATGCTCTATACATTGTCTTCACAAATTTAGTGATTTGGGACTGGTTATTTGGCATGGTAACCGTCCCACATATGTAGCAGAATCTATTGGGATCATTTTTACACGCTCTATTCATTATGAAATATTTTACCTATATGCCTGAAAAGTAAAAAAAGATATTATACAAGTGAAACAAGTGATGATAGATGTTACTGTTCCAATTCCGCTTTGACAAAACCACGAAAAATTCTATTTTACTTATGAGGCCATAGCCGGATAACCTGAGCTGATTGAGAAAAACGGATTGCAGATTCGAAATCAGCAGGAAAAACTCTATAAGAATCACTTACAAAACCCTTGACAGCAAAATTGATGCATACCAGTGTTATGCACAGTGATTCACTGGCCTACTTAGTCAGTGCTCCAGACAACTATCTCTTAATCTTCTATGGACCTCTTCAACTTCTTTACTGTCCTCTTGTATAATGTTTGTACCTGTTGAGTCTGAAATAAAGTGTTTGTTTGTTTGTTTTGTTAGTCTACTTGTCACAGTCTTCCACACGACTACCCCCTTACTTTAACAATAAACAACTCGATCCTTTCTCTTTTCTTAACATTCCTGGCGTTTCCTTTTCTCGTGATCTTTCCTGGAAAGCTCACGTACATTCTCTTTCTAAAACAGCTTCTAAGAGGTTAGGTGTGCCGTACCGGCTCCGCAGTTTCTTCACCCCAACCCAGTTACTGTCTCTGTAGTCTGTACAGGGGTCTAGTCCGCCCCTGTATGGAGTATGCTTCTCATGTATAGGGTGACTCAACCCATACAGCTGTACTTGACTGGGTGGAATCAAATGCTTTTTGTCTCGTCAATTCAATGCCTTTTACTGATTGTCTTCAATCCCTCTCTCTTCAACGCAATATTGTCTCACTCTCTCTTTACTATTGCTATTATAATGAACACTGCTCTTCTGAACTCTCGAACTGCATGCCTTCTCCTTTCTCTTAAGGATAGCACGCAGCACCAGACTTTCGACATACTCTCATTCCTTTTCCGTTCAATTCTCTAACGCAAGAGTTAATCGGTATTTTCAATCTTTCGTCTACTGAACCGGTGAACTTTGGAACAATCTTCCTTAATCCATCTTTCCCCCTGTCTATGACTACCAATCTTTCAAACGCAGTGTCCAGACATCTCGAAAACCCTGGACAACTCCACCGCCCCCAGATTCAATTCCCGGTGAGAGTAGGCGGCGTGCAGCCTACTCAGCTGTTCACCCTTCCATAAAAATAGGTTGGTTGTTAAATGGGTACCCTAGGTGGCCTAGTGATTAAGACGTTATTTTACTGATCGGAAGTTTGTGTGATCGAGTCCGGGGGAGGATTTTGTAATTTCACCACCCGTGTTGGGTCGTGGTTCGTATTCCACGTTAAGCTGTAGGTCCAAGGTGGAGCATCAAGCTTGACCTTCGTCAGAATGGAATGAACAATTTGGGCGGAAGCAAACCCAAGATAACTAATATATATATATATATATATAGGTATAAGATCACAAACGAAATGAATAAACAATGTACTGCATTACATATCTATCGACTCTGAACGAACTGTGGCTGATGTGCTGCAGATGGTAAATGAACGATTATTTGCACATTTTCATGATGCAGTTAATCTTAGTGAAATAGGTTCCATTCTGGAAACCAATGCAGTGACTTCAGATAATGTGAAATACAGTGAATGGTGGAGAATCGTTAATAGAAAATCTATTGCCTTTGCCATTTGACACAAAGCCTAAAATAAATAGGACTTCAGATCTGACCACCCCAACATGTGGCGTAGCGAGGAAGGGGCCGGAGGGAGGCCATGGTACCTGGGCGCAGGTCTACTGGGGGTGCTAGTTAGCCTGTTGAGGGTGCCGCCGGCTAAATAAAAAACTTCATAAAAACTATTAAAATTTGACAAAAAATTGACTAAAAACTTGATAGAAAACTGCCAAACGTAAGATGTGAAATGTTTTAAACGATAACTTTAGGCTTTCTGATGATGATGTCATTGCTTTCCTGGTTACAGTCGTATGTGTGAGTTATATAAATTAGTGTTTTTAATATTAATTTTATTGGAACAAAATACGTTTTTATAAATATGCACGAAAATATGTCTAATTTTGATTCGTAAATTTATTTTCTTCCTACAGATTCAAATACTCATTGAATTGGCTTTTATCAGTTGATATCATATCAAAAATGTTTTGGGAAAAACATTAATACTGACACTATTGACTATAATATATAAGTTTGCTGAAATTAAGGCACGAAAAGTTGTATTTTAATTTATTTTTAAAATTTAACACTAATACACAAATTTTACTGTTTTCAATTTATCTCCTATTTTTAATTTTTTATGTATCTGTGCAATGTGGATATATGTTATGTAGATTTGGTATAGCTTTTATTTTATATTCAAATGTATTTGTATTATTTTTTTGTGCTTTATTGTTTCTTGTTTTGTATTTTTCTGTTATTTGATTCTATGTGGCTATTTGTAAATTATTTATATAAATTAACAATGTCATTTATAAACAATAAAATGAGCTTAGTTTCTTATTGTATTTTGTACCTATTTTAATTTTAATTTGTGATAAAAGAAGTTGGAGGAGGATGCTAATGCGAGCATTGGCCCACGAGCGCCAGAGACCCACGCTACGCCACTGCAACTATGTCAACTTTTACAGTTCCAACTACCAGGGGCGTCGATTGCTCTAAAATAGTGAGGGGGGGACACTTCGCCTTCAAACAGCGAATCAAACAATATTCTCAGTGGGTCTGGGTCAGAATCCCGACAGCCAGAATCCCGACAGCCAGAATCCCGACAGCCAAAATCCCGACAACCAAAATCCCGACAGCCAAAAAGCCTGACAGGCGAAAATCCCGACAATTATTTATAAATTCCGACATAATATAGAAATGCTAAAGGATGCAAATTTATTTCATTGCAAAACAAAAATCCCGACAACCAAAATCCCGACAGCCAAAACAGGTTAATATAACGGAAAATGTCACATCGATCAAGCCAGACGAAAGAGTCCTCTTGCGCTAACTCCTATATTATTATTACCAGTGCCATCTCGAGTCGAACCCATCGTTTCAAAGATACCACGAAAATAAAATTATTTGTATAGGCTTAACAGTAACATACTTTGGTACTTTCCTGTTAACGGGAATACCCTAAAAAGTTTTACTCCTTGTTATGTAATTTTGCTCTCGTCATTTTCGTTTAAACTAACGAAAATATCACAACTTAACCTAACCAATCATCAAGGGCGTACAGTTGGCTAACCGGGCATTGAATTAACCTAACAGGTTAATACAACGGAAAATGCCCGGTTAGGTCAACTGACCTGTCGGGATTTTGACCTGTCGGGATTTTGACCTGTCGGGAATTTGGCTGTCAGGATTATGGGTGTCGGGATTATGGGTGTCGGGATTGTGTCCGGAATATATCAATGTCGTAATTTACCATTTACCCATTTTTCGTATTTTTCTCAGCATGTTGAAAAAACTGAATTGTATTTAATAATTTTATGTCTTTCTTTATTTAAAAATTTTTTTTTTGCAGAAATAAGAAACGCAATACAAACTATATATAATATTTAATCTTTCATGTACATAATATCACACGTATGTTTAACTGAACTAAGTCTTTTATTACCTGTAGACAACAGAGGTCAATGTACATAAACTGATAACAAAATATGTTCGTGAAATATAAAACAAATAAACTGCACTTTGATCACACTTTCATATTGAAAATGATACGTAACAAAACTATTTATTTAACATATTTCCATTTTGCGTACGTAATGACCAAGAACACACAAATGCTACGTGCAATTATTAAAATGCAAATTGACTGTTAAATTCCGTGATAAATATACACTGGTGTTACAATAATTTATAATATTGCTATTACATTTGCATATGCATATGATACGACATATAACGTCTTATTAGGTGCCATTAATAGTTAGCATTTATAGCAATTCATCCACGAAAGTGGGGGGTACATGTCCCGTGCGTCCCCACCACAATCGACGCCCATGCCAACTACAGTGATAGCACAGTAACCCGTAGGTTCATTTATCGGTAGACAGAGATTTTCTGTTACAACTGCAACAGCAGCTGTAGTCATCCTGCTTTAATAGGAAGTGACCCTATCTGATTAATGCAGCAACAAATTACGACAGTTTATTAACTGAAGACGTTTTGTTATCACAATTTTTTTAAAAATAGTCGAAAACCAAAAATAATAGCTCCCCGTAAGATATGGAAAAAATTTCAATTATTTTGAAGAGTAATGTATTGTCAATACCATTATCCTGGTGCACCTCCTCAATGGAATAGGCCCTTGGAGTCATACCTGGAGGGTACCTTCCTGGAACTTCATAAAGTAATCCAAAAGACTACCACTGACTATGGGTTGAATGGAAATTCACCTCAGATTTCAGCCCTAACACTGACTATGAAACTGTTAAAGCTACACTGTTGAAGTGGCACCAGCATGAGCAAAAATGAGGATAAAATGGCTTAGAAGCATTTCTGTCTGCTCGAATGCAGCCTGATGATTTTGTCGACATGTTTGCCCTCAGAGGGGAAACAGTTAGCCATTAAATGTTATCCAGGGTTAAGTATGCGAGACCATAAAGTTTTACACTCAACAAACATTTTTTGGTAGCTTTCTTACTAAAGTTAGGGAATCAGTTGAACAAAATGTTTCCCAACAGTAAGTACTTTAAGTAGTACTCAGATACAGTGGGAAAAATTAGTGGACTTAGCAGATTTATACATGCGTCAGAGACCCGTTAAAGTTGTTCGAGTGGTTAATCCGCGTGTACAGCCAGAAATTATTGATATTGATGTAGTACAACCACAATCACATTTTAATGAAGTATCAAACCATAAAACCACATAGAATGAAGTTTTCTGAAAGGGGACTAACAGAAAAATGAATACTAATCCAAATAGTGAGCCAAATTCTAGTAAGAATGTGTCTAAATAAGGAACCCCAAAAGCTTCAAATAAATTCTATTATAATAGTAATAAAAAAAATAAAGAACTTTACTCAGAAAAGAATACAAGTGACAGAGTTTTAAAGTTTTTAAGTATTTGTTGTGACGTTAATATATACACAGTACTCTCATCTGAATATGCCCTTGGAAGCATGGAGGGGTTTTAGGCAAAATTAATGGCATTTAGTTTATTTATTACCTAAAAATAATGACGGTGGCAAGTAATAGTAATAATTACAACAAAATAAATAATAATAGCAATAATAATAAATACAATATAAAGTTTATAAAATGTTACATAATTTTAAATTAAATGATTAATTTTATAGTTAGTAGAAAATATTACCTAAAAATAGTGAAAGTGGCAAGTAATAGGAATAATGCCAACATAAAATAATAATAATAATAACAATAATAACACCAGTACACATTTGAAAACTTGTCGATCGATTTTTACAAACTAGTTGGTGATTCTATATAATTTGAGTGCGCTGATCTCAAAAATATAGTTAGTTTTTCCCTATCACGTATGGTTTTCTTACTACAGGGTGTGTCATAAATCCCCCATTTATCCCCAAATGTGAACCATCTTATCGAGACCAACATTGGATTGCACATGCTAAACCATAAATTTTGTTGTTATAGACTACAGTAACGCTTACATAATAATGTAGGGTAAATATATATAACAACCAGTCCCGTTCCCAGCAAAATACTCTCTCCCCTCCCATCAATGGGTGGTTAACATTTGGGGACAGATGAGGTATTACAACACCCCTTGTAGCACGAGATCTTTAGGTGATAGAGTAAAACCTAATTAAAGCAGAATTAAATAGCTCCTAGCTCTTGGACAAGCATATTGCTTGTTTATGAAAGAAAAAAAACTAACTGAAAGAAACAAAATATATTTACCTTCTCTACTTGCAAACATTTCAGGACTTATTCCAAAGACTTAAGACTACGAAGGTAGATCTGACTAATGACGACTAAACCGGTGCTTCCTTGATGTTTTCTTATGCTGTGCGTTAGGCTGATCTCGTTGCAGACACCAGCAGTAATCCGCCATCATATTTGTATGCCATCTTCCTTGATATCATCTTTCCATGGTTTTGATGTCCTGGTGAAATCGTTCCCCTTGCTCCTCACTGACATCTAAGAGATTTTCGGGAAAACGGTCAAGATGCGAAAATAAGAAGTGAACTTTCAGGCTCATGTTGCAGCCTAAGGCGCAAAACTTTTTAAGCATATTTTCCACCAGTCTTTCATAATTTTGGCTTTTGTAGTTTCCTAAGAAGTTTTCAACAACATCTTTGAAACCAAGCCATGCTTCTTTTTCTTTATTGGTCATTGTGTTCAGGAAATGATCGTCTGTCAATAACTTTCTAATCTGAGGACCTATAAAAACACCTTCCTTTATTTTCTCGTAGCTAATCTTTGGATATTTTGAACAAATGTGCTTGAAACACTCATCTTCTCTATTCAATGCTTTGACATACTGCTTCATCAAGCCTAACTTAATGTGCAAGGGTGGTAGGAGGATTTTATTTGGTTCAACTAGATGTTCATGTGAAATGTTCTTTGATCCTGGGGTAAGATTCTCTCTAGGAGGCCAAGTTTTCCTCTTCTAGTGCTGGTCACGTGCTCGACTATCCCATTCGCAGATGAAACATGGCATCTTAGTGTATCCTGATTGCTGCCCAAGTAACATGCAAAGGTCTTTGAGATCCCCACACAATATCCATCTGTGATTTTGATACTGAATTTTTTCCAGAAGCAGTTTCATGTTATCATAGGTCTCTTTTAAATGAGTAGAATGGGCCACTGGGATTGATGCATATTTGTTACCGTTGTGCAGTAACACTCCTTTTAGACTGGTTTTAGAGGAATCTATAAACAACCTCCAGTCACTGGTTTGGTATTCGATGCCTAGCTTGCACACTAATCCTGTGATGTCCTTGCAAAATACCAAGGGACCATCTTCTTCGAAAAAAGGCACGAAGTCTTTCTCACGATTTCTGTACCAAGCGAAGTATGTGTCGGATGCCAATAAATTGTTCTCCTGCAATCTAGACCCCAAAAGTTCTGCAGAGTCCTTAGGCAGATTCAAATCCCTGACTAAGTCATTTAGTTCGGCTTCGGTTAATGGTTTAGGAGGATCTCGGTCAGCTGTTGGCTGTTCATAAACATCATCATTGTCTGGATTTGGAGCTGAATCAGAATCTGAATTGTATTGATCCAGACTCTCGGGTGGGCGGGGAATAGGAACTTCTGGACCATGGGGTACCGGCCTTATTGCAGATGGAAGACTTGGGTATTGAAGGCTCTCTTTATTCTTTGCATTATAACCTTTAACATTGCAAGAACAGAAGTAGCAGTCGTCGGTATGGTTTCTAGGCTCGCGCCATACCATAGGGATCCCAAATGGCAAACTTTTCTTTTTACCTTTGCTCCAATTCCTTAGTGCCGCAACACACGTAAGACAAACCTTGTGTGGAGCCCAACTTTTGTCTTGATCTCCTAATTTAATTCCAAAATAAGCATGATAAGCTCTCTTAATGAAGGTTGTTACATTTGTCCTTTGTTTTACAACAACATACCGACCACAAATATAACAAAATATGTCTGGACTATGGGTACATCCTCTAGAAGCCATAATTATTAAAATTTTAAAGAAGTAATGTTAGAATTATCTATCTGAAAAATATGAAAAAACGAAATTAATTAAAGATAAAAAAGGTAAAAAATTACAAAACGCTTTAAACTGTGGGTGATAGAAAAAAACTGGTAGCATTTTTGAATTCAGCGCAGCGAACTGCTTCAGAATCACAACTCAAAATAAAGAAATCGATTTTCATACAGACCGGTGTAATAAGTTTAAAAAATTTTACATTTTGAATTAAATGATTTAGTAGAAAATAATGCTACTTAATAAAAAAATAATAAATTATGATATTGAAGGTGTTTTATGAAATTAGCATATTTTAAATAGTCGATTACAAAATTTATTCCTATTGTAAAAATGGCAGTAGTGAAATTGTACATTAGTAGAAGGAAGTGAAGGGATTTTTAGTGATTTGTGAAATACATTTAGTGATGAAACCTGCCTGATATGCATGGGAATTGCATTCCATAAATCTGCTCCTTTGAAAGAATGTATTTCTTGCAATTTCTCTTGTATAGTTAAGTTCGTGCATAAAATCACTGGGCAGTCTGGTGTTATAACAGCAGCATTGAATTTGTATAAGTCATTTAGTTTAAAAATATCTAGCTTTTTAAACATGGGGTAAGTGTGACTCTCTGTTGTCATTATCTGAGAGAATTCAGAGACATTTTTTGTGAATTCCAAAGGGCGTTTTATATATTTCTTTGAGCTACCCCATGTTGTAATGCAATATAATAAATGTGGATGGATGAAAGAATAATATAGGGTAAGGAGTGCGTCTCGAGGAAGGTTTTTTTTAGTTTAATTAAATATATGAAAATAAATCTTGATATTTTGGATTTGATATGTTGTACATAACTTTTGAAATTTAGTGTTTCGTCTAAATTATAGCTAAGTACTTTACCCTCATTCACCATTGCAAGGGTAGTATTCCCAATTTTTATTTGACAATTTGTATTAATATGTCTTGTGGTAATAATCATATAAGATGACCAGTGGCGGATCCAGAAGGGGGCTGAAGGGGCTCTAGAGCCCCCATTGCTAGAGATGTTTCGCGAGTCGCAACCTAAGTGGAAAAAAATTCATATATCTGCCAAGTGAGGTTCCAGCTGATCCTTCGCCTTGGTGGGCGATGGGTGGAAAGACACGATGCAGTCTCTGCATTCACTGAACTGCTTCCGTTATCATGCAAGTACTCTCGTTTTACATGGAGCATGGTGATCAACATACAGCTGATGTCATTTGCCTCCTACGATCTTGTCAAGCCCCTCAATTCCTGGTTGCACTGAAAGTGGCAGACCACTGTCTTGCTCTCTCTGTCGGCGTAAGTTAAGCACTTCAAGATCCCACTATAGTTCTTTCAAGAGCTTCCACAAGGATCAAAGATGTCACCAATGACTTCCGTCAAATGCGTGAGAACTCTGAGGAAGCATTTCACGAGGTATTTAAAGAAATTATGTCACTTGCCAAGGACATTGAAATAGATATAGAAGTCTCTCGCCTTTTCGGAAAATAGGTTCACAGGCCTAATGTGCAAACAAAAACCACAGAAGAGTATTACAAGTTGACCAAATTCATTCCATTTCTTCATCGCCTCATAACTTAGCTTGGTGACCGCTTCGAAGGAGCATTTACAGGAACTGATGCCACGCTATGTCTCTGTGGAGACATCAACAGACCGAATCATACAAGCAGCCACATTCTATGAAGATGATCTTCAGTAGCCGATGGCGGTTGTGAAGGCTCAGGTATGATATTGGGTGAGTCACATTTCCAAATTGGAGAATCAAGGAGACTTTCCGCTATTGCACTGGATTAAGCTCGCACAGGAAAAACTTCTGCCAGCTGTGGCAACGCTCCTTCGAATATTCGGAACGCTTTCTGTTTCAAACGCCACCACTGAAAGATCATTTTCGAAGCTCAAACCGCTATAAACTTACCTTCGGACAACAATGGGAGAAGAAAGACTTTCTGGTCTGGCCCTTATGCCAATTCATGAGGACATGGAGATAATACCGGAAAAAGTTATTAAGATTTTTGCTAATAAGAAAGATCGTCGGATCCTCCTAAAGTGAAAAGAAGACCTTTGACCGTTTTTTTAAAGACCCATTGGTACATCCACACATTTATTTATAATGTGTTTCAAACCAGAATGATATAATTTACAGTAATTTTCTTTATGATTTATGGAATGATCAGAGATTTATAGTAACAGCTTCAAGCTAAATAATTGTATTTTTTGGATGTATTTTTCAATGAATTTTCTGTCCTGTGATAGGTCGGATAGTCGTCTAGAAAGTAGCTGTACATTATTTCTATTGTGAAGTGTTTCCGGTTTTGATTGAGCGTTCCTAATAAATTGGTAATCAGTGAACATTAATCTTATCAGAGCTGTGCGCGCTAACTGATAAATATAGCGCCGCTAACGCTAACGCTAATAAATTCTAGCGCCGCTAACGCTAACAGTTTTTAAAATTAGCGGCTAATTTTTATGAAATGTATAGCCAAGTACTATTTTGTAATAATAATAATGCATTTGTATATATTTATACGTGTTCGCTATTTGTTATTATCTTTTATAGTGTCAAATGGGAACAAAACTATATCTTTAAAATGATTATTGACATTCAAGAAAATTGCGTCATTTGATATTTATAATTAAACTTATTTATTGGAAAGACATTGTCCTCCTTTACATACTCAGTTCAGGAAATTGTTTATTATTATACATTCTGCGTTCAGCATTATGCACAAAAAGCAACGTAATATAGAGAATACCATTCTAAGACTCTATTCATTTTAATTTATATTAGCGGTTAGCGCCTAACATTGCCTAAAAATGTAGCGGCGCTATCTGTTCCGCTAACTATTTTGAAAAATAGCGCCGCTAATGGATGCGCTAATAATTAACTAGCGTCGCTAATTAGCGCCGCTAGGCACAGCTCTAAATCTTATTACCAAGTACTTTTATGGGAATGATTGTATAATATTTGTTTGGTTCAGAACTTCATCCGAACCCAACCAGCCCCCGCCCCCACCTCCTTCCGAAACAAAAATCCTAGATCTGCTACTGAAGACGACTTTGTCAAGTTCAATAAAAGCTTATTAGCACACATCCATTTATAAGCATTTTCTAATTGCCCGTTCGTCTCATTAATCAGAAAGTCTGAGTTGTGATGGGAAGAAGTACGAGTAAGTGTGGTATCATCTGCATATTGTATGCAATTTAATGTGGTTGAGAGATGAAAATCGTTGACGTGAATTAGAAATAGTAATGGGTCAAGAATAGATCGTTGTGGGACTTCTCTAGAATAGCATCGCATTCGGATAAACTGTCTTTTAATCTGATGTACTGATGGCGATTTGACAGATATGATTTAAACCAATAGAAGCTATTTCCTCTCAATGGCGTACTAAGGGGGGTGCGAGGGGGGCGGTCCACCCCGGGTGACAGCCAGGATGGGGGTGCCATTGGGAGAGTTGAAATACCAGTACAAGTTTTCAAACCAAATGAAAAATTCGCCAAAGTAAGAACATTTTTTTTTAAATGTTCAAACTATTACAACAGCTTAATGTTAATTTCCACTATAAAATAAATTTTTATTTTTATTGGCAATACAAAATTTACAAACGAAAAATTAAATATTTGATAAAAATTACATCGAAAGGCGAACGTTTGTTGACGTTTTAGTCATCAGTTTGTTGAGCATAGCCAGCTGGCTGCAACTGACATTCCAAGTCTTGTTCACTTGACACTGTGACTCCACATACATGAGGTATGTTTCATTAAATAATTATGATAAAACATAAAGTGCTGGTGTTTATAGCAATATCATGGTACTTATACCAGTGTCCAGTAATTTTTGACAATGTGGTATCATAGTAATGTTTAAGTGTTTATAAATGCATTGGGCTGAGTGAGTTTTTTATGATGACTATGTGGTGATCTTACGACGGTGGTCTGCATGATTTTTTTTAATGCAACTACATGGTGATGTTAAGAGAGAGAGGGTAATGATGTGACTGCATGGAGATGTGTTAATGCTTACATGCTTAATAGAGTAAACACCGTTTCAGATTTACATCAACAACTACAGTACTATTCTATATTGAATGAGTACTAATGCTTATTGGCTTAGTCAAGTTCAACAATTTTACAATGTCCAGTGTAGTATCATTGTATATTTAATATGTTGTTAATTCTTACTGCTTATTAAATAATGATATAAATTATAATAGCTAACGTTATACCATACTATATTGAATTAGTGATAATGCATTGGCATTGATAATTTAATTGTCTCTGCTTGTCTGGGTTGATAATCTGATAACTCAATGGGTATCTGGTTGGAAAAAGTTTGAGAACCACTTGTTTGAAGCTTTCAATTGAACATGAATATGCAAAGAAGGTGAATTTTGATGAGGTCATTGATCAATTTGCAGAAATTAAGGCTCGAAAGCAGAGACTGTGAATCCTCTTTATTTACCCTTGAAGAATAGGCTGAGCGTTGAGACTGGATTTCCTGTGTTTTTTGTATAAAATAAAATGCAGTATTACCTGTTCACTGAATTTTTAATGTTCTGCATTTTTCTTATTTCCAATTTGCTTATGACAGTACTGTACTGTTTAAAAATCTACTTGCAAACATAATATATTTTTCTGTGTGTATAAATTTTAAAATTATTTATGGGGGGTGCCAAAGGAAGGATCCGCCCCGGGTGCCAAATACTTTAGGTACGCCCCTGTTTCCTCTTATTCCATATATGCAGGGCCGGATTAACCATTAGGCTAATAAAGCTGTAGCCTTAGGCCCTCGAGTTTTTCAGTTTTCGTTAAGAGGTTTTTTTTTCAGGTCATTATATCTCATGGTGTATTATTGTCGAAATATATATATGTATGATTTTCATCCATTTTTATATGATTGGCTTCAAAGGATTACTCTTTTTCTGAAATTGTTTTTCAGACGTTCGAAATTTGGGCCTAGTGTAATGATCATTCAGCATGTCGAAGAAAGGGGGGATGGTTTGTTTGATATCACAGTTTAAAACCAGGAAGGAAGAAATTCTCTATTTGAATTGTATATTGTTTCTGCTGTTTTTTTTTATGTACATAGCTTTGATTTTTGTTAGTTGTTAAATTTGGATAAATATACATTTTTATTTGTTTGAAGATTTTATGAATTATCATATATACAATATATCACACATATATAGGTCCTTCCCTCTTATAGTCTTCGGTCCCTTACAGCCTTAATCCGGCACTGCATTGATGGGCAACCTGCGGCCGATCAGGTTTCTGAGTGCGGCCCAAGAGACATTTTACTAATCATTGTCCACATGACTGAAACTTTTGGAATTTATATTAATATTTCTGTAATCTACTGATAATTTTGTTTGATTTAACAAAATTTCTTTATATTAATAAGCATAAAAGCATAAGCATAAATCATAAAAGGTAAGCATAAAAATCTTTCTTTTGCTTTACTATTTGAAGTTTATCACAATTCAATTAATATATAAATAATAATTTTCTCTAACTCTATGAAATTTTCGGGCTGTATTAAATGTATTTAAACATATTCGTGGGGCCATGTTTAGGCTTTAGCGCACATGCACATTTTTAATCTTGCGGCCCACTGAGATGAAGGAAGGCCACTCATGCGGCACACTCACTAGCCTAGGTTGCCCATCACTGTTATAGTTGGTAGTGATCTAAAATTTTCTAAGCAGTGCGTAGAGGGTAGAAATAAAGCAAATAAAATGTTAGGTATTATTAAGAGGAATGTTAGTTACAAGAGTAAGGAAGTCATCTGTAAATTATATAAGTCTTATGTTAGGCCTCGCTTAGAATACTGCATTCAAGCTTGGTCCCCTCACCTTAGGCATGATATTGATATGCTTGAAGGTGTGCAACGTAGGGCAACCAAGCTTATCCCTAACCTAAGGAGATTGGAATAAAGGGATAGATTAAAGGAATTAGGTATGTTTAGTTTTGAGAGACGCTGTATGAGGAGGGGAGATATGATACAGACAGTGGTGAGCTGGAGCCGGTTCGCACCGGTTCGCGCGAACCGGTTGTTAAAATTTTGAAGCATTTTAGAACCGGTTGTTAAAAATTGTTACGAAAACAAATATTGTTATAAAGTGATCTTAAAACCGAATAATCTTAAAAAACGGTGTACAAAATAAAACGGTGTACAAAATATTCTTCATATTTTCTTCTTTTCAAATTTATTCTAAACTTATTTTTTTTATTGTACGAGTACAGCTCCCAATGACACAATGCATTGCCACTTCTTATGGAGAAAGGTACAAAAACTACATACTGTGGCACATCCTTTAAATCAGAACTTTTTATATAGGGAACCGGTTGTTAAGATTTTGGTAGCTCATCACTGGATACAGATGTTCAAAATGTTTTCAGGTTTGGACAATTTAGATGTACATAACATTTTCTCACGAGAGACGGATGGGATAACTCGTGGGCATAATAAGAAAATTAGAAAACAGACTCGTACACTTGATCTATGAAAATACTTTTTCAGTCATAGAGTAGTAGATTTTTTGGAATGACTTGCCATATGATGTGGTAAACAGTAGCTCGTTAGTTAATTTTAAGAAAAATTTACACACTTTAATGAGTGAAAGAGAGAGTTTGTAAATTGTATATAGTGTATATTCTTAGCTTAAGTTATGTAGGCTACTTTTGTGGTCTAGTAAATAGTTGTATATTAATTAGCTAACTTGAGATTGACATTTTTCAAGATATTATTATTATTATTAAAATATAGCTCGTCACTTGGATTACCTCGATAGGCCCGAGTGGCTTCATGTTTTCCAAATGAAATGTAATGTATGTGAAGTTTATTCAATAAGATTTCATGCGAAAGTGTACCAAATGCTTTTGACAAGTCGAGGAAAATCAAGGCAGTATTTTTTGTTGTTTAAGTTCTAATACACATTTTCCAATAGCTGTTTATGGCAAATTTCTTTGTATGTCCACCTCCAAACCCCAATTGTGTTTTAGTTAAACTATCGTATTTGATTAAGAATTTAGTAAATTTACTGTGCACGATTCTTTCAAATACTTTACTTAAAGTTGACAATACGGAAATGGGGCGATAATTGGATGGAGTGTTTGTGTTTCCTGACTTAAATACAGGGCATACTCTGTCAGGGAATATACCTAGTTTTACTGATTCATTCATTAGCTAACTGAGTGGTATTGCAGTTTCATCGGATACTAATTTGTATATTTTTACCGGAATCATACTCATGCCAGAATCTTTATTTTTTAGATTTTTTTATTGCTAGAGAGATATCGTATGGTAGGACTGGATAAAAGAAAAATGAGTTTGGATTTGGTTGTGGTATGTATTGCCGGTAGTGAGTGTCTGTAATTGGGTTCGAGGCTGCAGTATCGGAGTCGACATTTGCAGAGAAGTTGTTTAATAAATTGGCTATGTCTTTGGGGTCACTGTAAGAATTTCCGCCTTGTGTGAGGGAGGACAAGGGATTTGTTTTAACCTTCTTTGTGTTAATTAACTCGTTCAGTGTTCCATCTAGGCTTTTTGGATTGGATTTTTGTTCATCATTTTTTGAACAATAATTATCTGCTTTTGCTTTTTAATGACTGCATTAAGACTGTTCCAGTAATTTTTGTATGTTCGTTCGTAATAATATCAGTTTTCCATAGTTTAGAGAGAGTCGCTTACGTTAATACTCACAATAAGTGCTGATATGGTCCGTTGATTGTTGTATTTAGTTTTAGATATTAATTTTGATTTAAGAGGAAAGTTTATGTTGAATATATCCATTAATGTGTCTGAGAATGGTTGAAATTTTGTTCCAATGTCATGGTTACTTTGAGTTATTCTTGTCCAGTCAAAAGCTGTTATTTCTCTCAGGAACTTTAATTTGTTATTATAGCTGATCTATAGTCAACTATTATAGTTTCCTTTGCTGAGAAATGGGTGATTAGCATGGTGTACGTAGGTTAAGTGATGTGTGATATTTAATATAATTATACCCGAGATGCAGTCAAGTGGAGACTACACCCAGATATGATCTAGCTGATGTTGTGAATAAAGCTTGCGTTATCATTTGAATGTTCTTTTGTGAAATCAATATTTAAATCTCTTGCAATAGCATAATTGTTACCAATATAATTAGAGGCTAGAATTCTATCGATACTTGTAATGAAAGTTGGTACGTTACCAGTTGGTGGTCGGTAAGAAGGATGACATTTTACACTTTTATATTGAATACATAGGCAGTGGCGGACTGGCTAGGCTGTCAGTCTGCCATGTGGCAGATGGCCCCCCTAGAAAAAAGGGAAGTTGGCCCCCTAGACCTGAGGTAAAAAAAATTGGCAGCAATCTATTATACTCGCATATAAAAGTTTAAATAAACATAAGTCAGTTAGGCCTGATGAGATATATCCTAGAATCTTAATTGAGGGTGTTGACAGTATTTCTATTACATGAAATAGATATAATTTATTTAGATTTTTGTAATTATTTGTTTGTATTTTTTTATTTTGTATTTATTAATATTGTAATTTTTTTTTTTTTTTTATTTTGTATTTATTAATAGTATATAAAAAGGCAAATGTATTAATAACTTCTTTAATTTGTTAAAATTATTGCAGGTTTTAAACTTTTAGAAAGTAGCAAAAATTAATAAATTTACCAGCCTAAAATACAGTTTTGCCAACCTGCCTGTCACTGCGACATTTTTAACTTCATTACTTTATTTAATAGTTGCCTACATGCTTCATTAAAATCAATTCCAATTTATCAAAGTAAGTCTCTTATTTTGTTATTGCTGTTATATATGTATAATTATATTTTACCCATTTCTATGTCCATATATAAAAGATATATAGAGTTATGTATATATTTTATATAAAGCTGCTATATATAAAGATAGATATAAAAATAAATAAGAAAATACATGTAATAGTATTGAGAAAAGATTACAATACATTACATTACAATTACATTACAATACAGTTACAGAATACATATATTCATTCATTATAGTATAATTCAAGCATTGTTATTTGTTTTGAAACTTGTTGATCTTGATTATATTAAATGCAATTAGTAAATCAGATTACTTTATTAATTTTATTTATTTTTTTTTATTTCAGGTAAGGTGTCTAAAATATTTAGACAATGGGTTCAGGAATTCTATTAAAAGTCTATATAAAACCATAATATATATATATATTGTATTATTTCATAAAAACAGCGTTAATTGACCAATCGCTAAAAATATAACCAAAATCGTACGCCCGCCAGAGTACTGACTCTCAATTCCTTCCAACCTTTGGAAATTCTGGGCGACAATGTTATACTCCTCTTTTGGCGCGCTCTGACACACCTTGATGCCGGCGAAAAGAGCTGGAGTCGCCATCTTAGAATCTTAGTTCGTTCGAAGTTCTATTACGAGTAATACGTATCGGTTTGACTCCGTAATTTTAGCCCGTTATTATTTCAATTAACTTCGTCTTATAATAAAATGCCAAGATTTAATTAGCATCATTCACTAATGATTCTAATAACTGTCGAATTCTTTTAAGATCTAGAATTCATTTTAGGTGCTCTTCCAATATGTGCTCTACCGCGAAACTGTGATCTACCCTATTCCAATACGTGCTCTACCGTGAAACTAGCCTTATAAGGCTAACTAACGAAAATATCATGACTTAACCTAACCAATCGTTAGGTCAACTATACGCCCTTGACGATTGGTTAGGTTAAGTCGTGATATTTTCGTTAGTTAGCCTGGAATATGGAATATTAGTTGGAATATGGTAGATCACAGTTTCGCGGTAGAGCACATATTGGAAGAGCACCTCATTTTATTCACTCGTCGTTCCACCTATATATATATATATATATATATATATATATATATATATATATACCCGGGTGTTAATCGTTGACCCAAGTGTTTGAGAACGCCATTGTGGATTGTCTTACACGAGGAGAACCATCCAGGGGTAGCTATTTAGATTGAATTGGAATTTCATTAACGTTCGTCAAGTTGAACCTTCGACAGGTTGACTCGGGTTATCAGCTTGAAACGAGTTAATTGCGATTCACGAGCTTAATCTAACTAGCGGTATATATTGTGGAATAACCAATTGCATAATGTCGCAAACTAAATCGATACTTTATAGTTAGGCTTGTAAAGACTAACTTATTTGTCAATCTAAATTAAACAAATTTAAATCTACTCAACTTCAGTCTAAATTAAACTGATTTAAATCTACTCAACTTCAGTCTAAATTAAACTGATTTAAATCTACTCAACTTCAGTCTAAATTAAACCGATTTAAATCTACCCAACTTCAGTCTAAATTAAACAATTAAAAGCGTCCAAGTAGTGGGAACCCTAAGTTTTAATTTAAACAATACCTTTTCGAACCTGAGGTAAGGGTGGACACGGGTAGCCGTGGGGATACCCTTTTTAGGCTGCTGAATTTTCCACATAAGGAAATGGAGCACATGAAGCGGAAATCTGGAGCACAGAAACGGAAAGATAAACGAGAAACGGAAAGATAAACGAGAAGCAGAAAGAAATGATTCAGCAAAAAAGTGCAGACCTATAACAGCATTTACGATATCAACACCTATATCTACATGTCAGAAAGAGGAAAGCGACTTAGAGAAATTCAACTACAACTGTTCATGCTGATACTGTAGATCTAGGACATAAAGATGAAGGTATGCCTAACGTTTTTGAGACTGTAGATGCTGATTTTTATGATTCTGAATTAGCTGGTGGAATAACAGTAACTGAACCTGGGCCTGTACATGTACATAATCAAAAAGATCAGGTAGCTGATTTAAATAATGATGAGAATCAACCAACAGTTAGACAGGATAAGCTCTTTCAATATCCTGCACGAACAGATTTGAAATCTTTTTTCAAAGAGCATCCAATTCAGCCACATGATCATGATCTGCCATTTAATGTAAAGTTATATAAGCGAAAAATTATGGGTGACACTGTCTCACGACACTGGTCAACATATAAGAAGAAGAATAGATCATTATATTGTTCATTTTGCTTGGCATTTAAGTCACCAACCTCTTCTAACCCATCTGCTTTTGTGCGAGGATTTAATGATTACAGACGCATTAGCCAGTGCTTATCAGAGCATGAATCAACTGGTATACATAGCAAGCATGCTCAGGAATATATCAGTGTAGTAAATGATGGTTTAGCTCGTTTTTTCGCTGCATCATTGCAGAAGCGAAAAGATGAAGTACTAAAGCAGAGAAATATTGTTGCCAGAGTTGTAGATATAATAAAGATGTTAGGTAAACAAGCTCTTCCTTTTCGTGGACACAGAAATGAGTCAGCATATTCTCTTCTTGGTGAAACAGAAAATCATGGAAATTTCTTGGCTACTGTGCAGTTGATGGCAAAATATGATCCTATTATGGCTTCTCATGTTTCCATGGTGAAGGAAAAGTCTGAACAACGATGTGAAAGATTGAAAAAACAAAGAAAGGCACAAAGTAAAGGTCGTGGTAGTCTTGTCACATTCTTGAGTAAAACAACCATCTCTTCTTTGACCCAAATTATGAAGAATATGATACAGGAAAAAATTACTCAAGAAGTTGCTGAGGCCAAGTATTATTCCATACAAGTAGATTCAACCCAGGATATTTTATCAATTGATCAATTTAGTATTGTTATTCGATATGTACTAAATGGTACTATCCATGAACGACTACTTGCAATTGTTCCAAGCAATGATGGTACAGGGCAGGGACTTTTTGACCTATTAAATGAAACATTACAACGTCTTGAAATAGATCCGAAAAACTGCTTATCAGATAGCACAGATGGCGCTGCAAGCTACCATGGACAATATAATGGCTTACAGAGTAAAATTGCTGATGTAGCTGATCAGCATGTTCATGTATGGTGCTATGCCCATGTACTCAATTTAGTAGTTACTGAAACCACGAAGTGTTGTGTACCAGCAGTTTCCTTCTTCAACTTACTCCAGAATTTAGCAAAATTTGTGAAGGTATCATATAAGCGAATGGCCATCTGGATTGAAGTTGTTGGACATCATCTGGGGAAAGAAAAGATGAAACGATTAAAGCTAATTGGTGAAACCAGGTGGTCAGGGAAGTCCAATGCAGCAACTACTATATTTGGAAATTTTGACAGATATGTATCAGTACTTTTGTGGATCTTCTGACATGTTTATCCATTATTCAAAGCTCTAACAATTTTGATGCAAAAACAAAACAGGAGGCAAATGTTTTACTGTCTATCCTTCCAAACAATATTGACAGCATTCACATACTTATATATCTTTCAAATTACAGCCCCTTTGTCAAGCTATCTACAGACAAGTGGCTTAAATATGTTTACTGCATGGAATATGGTAGAAAAATCCATTACAGATTTGAAGAAAAGATCAAGAGAATTTGATAAAGTATATAGTCAGGCTTTGAAATTTGCCAACAAATCCAATAAGCACATTGCACAATTCAATAATGATGAAAATCAAACAGTGAAAATTGATTTTGTAAAAACTGAGTTACCAATCAAGAGGAAACATGAAACAAAGAGAATGGCAGATGAACTAGCTGCTGATGAAAAAAACACATCTGATTCTTTGCCAGACTATCGTGTACATGTGTTCAACTTGATAATGGATCGTGTTGTACAATCACTGGAATCCCGTTTCATTGACCATAGACAACTATATAAGGATATGTCATGCCTCGATCCATCAAATTATGAATATATTACTAAAAATGGTCTTGAAGAAGAAGCATTGGAAGGCATTCTTGAGCTTGCTCCAGGGATAAATAGAAGTGAAGTAAAATTAGAATTGCGTTCTTTTTCATCGAACTTTGAAATATTTAAACTTTTGCTGAATGATGATAATGCAGAGAGCAGCAGTAAAATGAATTCATGCTCTAAATATTGTGGCAATTGTCCATCATGTGTTCTGTATATTCTTGCATCAAACAGACTTAATGACAAGGCATATGATAATCTTTTACCAAATGTACAAAGCTATCTGTACACTGTCTGTGACTCAAGTTCAGTGTGAACGGGCATTTTCTAAGTTTAAAATAATAAAAACAAGATTATGAAATTCTTTGTCGGAGGAGAATCTGGAAGCATACAGGTCATGTTAGATGAGTTAGATATGGAAACTATAATAGACCGATTTGCAAACTCGAGTAATGAACTTAAAAAACTACTCTTAGTATAGCATGTATGTATGTATATGCAGGCAGTACTTGTAAAATATTTGTACTTATTGGTAAAATAAATTTATAAAAAAATATTAACTTTTTTATTTAAACAAACTTAACTCATAAATAGGCCTATTAGGATAGGACTGGAATTGAATTATGTAATGGGGTTATGGGCCCCATGACCCCTTTGGCAGACAAAATTTTATGAGCCAGTCCGCCACTGTACATAGGATTAAATAAAGTCACTAAAAATGACAGTGTCCCTATGCCAAATTTAACGGATGTTATTTATAATTTACATGAGAAACAGTATTTTACTTCAATTGACTTTGTCTGTGGGTATTATCAGGTGGAAATGGAGGAGTCTAGTATTGAGAAAACAGAATCTTTAACTCCTCTTTCTCATTGGAAATTCGTTCGTATGCCGTTTGGGGGTAAAAACAGACCCTCTAACCTTTCAAAGGGGTATAATTCTAGCTAGGGCAGGTATAGCATGGTCACAGGTTATGGTTTATTTAGAAGTTCTTTTGGTCATACTAAAAACTTTCGAAAAGCATCAGGAAATACTTCTGTTAGAAAATCTAGAAGAGGAAGAGCCATTGCTGTCCCAAGGCGATATGATGACTAAGCTGATTGATGCAGCATTGCTTATATATATTATGTTAAGGTGTATATATATCCATCTCATAATTGTAAGGTTAGTGAAAAATTCGCTTAATTTAGAGCTAGCATTTATGGGCTCTTGTGGCATCATTGTTTGAGCACTCTTATGTCATAATTTTTTTGGGCACTGGCGCGTCCTTTCTACTCGTTTGTCGAATGCGGCATAGGGCGGGGCGAAAATATATCGAACTCAAGTTGTCAGTATGAAACATGGCTGAGAAGGTGCTCTAGTACCCACCTATCATAAAAACATCAAATTTTATAGCCTATGAATATGTGCATTCTCGCAACTTTGACCTCATTTTTGAAGAAAAGCCAAAATTTTGAAGCAAATTTAGTTTGGTTAAAAATTATAACAATATTTCCTTTTATAAACCAAAACATGTGTTCATCACTAAATTATATGAGGTGTAACTGCTATCCTTTTGTTGATTCACTTAAAATCTGACTTTGTTTCCCTTTTTGTGTTCTCTAGCCGAGATTTCTTGCTGAGAATAACCATTCCATGGCGGGCGTCATGTCCGTAGACTTTTTCACTTGCAAAGGAGATTTCTTTCATATTTCTTTCAACTGCCTGGGAATGACACGGGTATGTTTCAAGAATTATGGGTTTTTGGCAGTCATCAGTGCTACTTATAACATCAGAGAGTAAGGAACAGTAGTATCCATTTCGTTCCAATCAATCATATCCATTAGGGTGTGTCAATTTTAAGGAGCAAAGTGAAATCTTTAGATTTTCAAAGACTACTAGTGACCAAATGATGCATTTTTATGTGCTAAATTGAAATATGGCTTTAAAATCCAGATTTGACCCACTCCTAGCTACTTATATTTGAAGTTGAAGTTTACGAAAAATGAGCAATTTTTGCAAGTATTTTTTTTATTGTATATAACTACATTTTACATACATTACATACAATTAAAGACATTTTGATTGTATTTCAATATTAAAACTTAGAAATATAGATAGGTTTCTTGAACTTTGCCAAGGATGCCATATATAACTACATTTTAATACATACAATTAAAGACATTTTGATTGTATTTCAGTATTAAAACTTAGAAATATAGATAGGTTTCTTGAACTTTACCAAGGATGCCATGTCTGCCTTGCTCTTGTTCCTGGACATGAGCGCCCTACTGGCCACCTGGCCACTGATGTATGCCTCCCTCCTCTCTTATGAGTAAACATGTTGTGCTGCTTCAGTTGTCATCCTTACACGCCTCTCTACTGACTGTGTGTGTGAGGGCCATGCAGGAACTTCCATTGGTCTATCCAGAAACTCCTTGGTTGCAGCAGTGGTGAGGGAGCAGGTCAGAGGAGGCTCAGTCACGCCAGAGTTCCAGTCAATAAGCTCCGAGAGTTTGGTGGCATCTGGGTTGATGTCAGGAGTCTTCCTGGGTCTGACACTGCAGTCTCCTACCTGTGTGTCCTCATCTCCTTCACCTCTGATTTCCAGTATCCTCTTCACTGCCTCCCTCCCTCCTCCTCCACCTCACTGCACAGCATGGCCTGGAGCGCAACCTCAGACTGTGCATATCAGGATGATCTATTCACTGTAGGCATCACTATTCCTATCACCTCCTTCTTCTGACTTCTGAGCAGCTCCAGCTGGTACAGTACATGCCTGGGACCCTCCACCCAGCTGTGATTTAACTTGATGTTGAACCAGTTTGGCATGTAGACTCCCACTATGAATTCCACAATTATCCTCAGAGTCTTGAGGTTCCTACCCTTCAGCCCATGTTTGGTAAACCACAATCTGCAGAACCTTAGAGCCGTGGTGACCCACCTACTGTGACAGACTGGCCCAATCTCCAGGAGAGCTAGACTCTGAGGTACCTCTCCCGATCTGATGGCAGTGATGATTCTGTAGCCATATGATTGGTCTGTGCTGAGATCCTTGACTACCTCCTGACTGAGATGGGGTAGAGGAGGAGCAACAGTGATCCTCGTGAAGTTTGGGTTGATCTCCAGCTCAGTGGCAGTGTCTAACATGTTCCCTCAGGGCTCAGACCACTTGTTGTTGCTCAATGTCTTGCCATCCAGTGCAGTCACCAGTTTTCTGAGACTCAGCTCCCCAGTGTGCAAGTCACAGACAATCCACACCAACTTCCTGCTAAGCTTGGCCTCCACGTAATGCATTACTCCTCCCTCCCAGCCAGTATTCACATTAGTACTGTCACCTCCTATGGCCAAAAGGGGTCTGGTCTCCTCCTCTCTCTCTTAGCCAGTTTACCAGATGATCAGCAATGACCTCAGCATGACTTCTCTCCTCTGCAGCTTCCTCTGGTACAAAATACCACAAATATTTCCCACCTGGTTCATTGCACACTGTGTAGTGTTCTTCCTTAATGAGGCCAGGAAACTGCCTGTCACTGCCCTCAGCTTCCATCATCACTTTGGTGTCATCTCTTTTCCCATCAAAGAAGATACAGGTGATGCCATTTTCCCTAATCTCTTCATCAAACTTCTTGACCAGCTCCTTAGTCAGTCTCTTCTGAGCCCTTCTCACCTTGTTCTGGTTAATCACCAGCGCTGTGTCAAACTCTGTGATAAGACCAGCATCAATCCAGGCAGCAGTGGCAATCTTTGCAGTCTCTCTCAGCCCAGTGTGATGTCTCAAGCTAGCCAGAGCTATGTTGGTGATATCTTCAGTGTTGTATTTCTTCTTCTTAGCCACAGGCAAGGAAGAAGTTGTCGCAGCCTCTGGTATGAAGTCTTCGTCCTCCTCTCTTCTCCCTGCCTCCTCCAGTATATCTCCAGTCTCCCCCAACTCCATCTCCAGCAGTGACTCCTCCCTCAACTCCTTTTCTTTCTTGGCTGACTCCTCTGCCTTCCTCCTCCTCTGCCTTCCTCCTCCTCTGCCTTCCTCCTCCTCTGCCTTCCTCCTCCTCTTCTCCTCGGCCTTCCTTCTCTGCTCCTGTCTCTGCAGCACTGATTCCTGGTCTTAAGGTGATCAGCTAGACCCATCTGGTGTGACCCCACACTGCCCACCTTTTCTCTCTGACCTTTAATGAAGGCAAGCTCCTGCACTGGTATCTTCTGCTCGCTCGTGCAGCTGCAGTCAATGTGAACCTCAGTGTTGCAGACAGGGCTGCACCCAAGCTCACTGCAGCTCCTGATCACACAGTGACAGGTCAGGATATCCACCAATTTGTCCAGTTTCATCATGAACCTATCTTTGACCTCTAGCTTCACATTGCCAATGGACACCTTCACTGCCTCATCCCACAGTACCTTCACTTTAGCCCTGATCCTGACCTCAGTGTTGATTACAGGTCCTGTGAATAGAGCGTTGGCCTTTCTCCACTGAGCCAGTAGCCCTGGAACAATGCCGTTGTTAATCAGGTCATTAACTGGGTAATTCCTCCTGTCTTCCTCACTCTCTCTCTCCTCAACAAACCATACCTCAGCAGATCTCTGGCTGTGGGCAGCTCAGCAGAGGGAAGTTCCCTCCCAGTCCCCACCAAATGACTTAGGTGACAACTTGATTTGCTTCGGGTTCTGATTTCTTTCTGATTCATTCTGTGGACCTGTGAACAAAAGAAATGTCATTGAAATTTGGATAGGCCTACTGATTATGATTACATAAAGTTAAGTTAATTGAAATTCTTAATATCTTCCTATGAGCTCAGATAAAAGGTTGTGTTGTTATAGGTACAAGACTTAATTATTCAAAGTAATGACAATTTCATATATCTATCATATTAAAATATACAGAAAGTTTGGGTCACACATAACATTTCGAATAATTTGAATTGCACAATATTTACATTACGAAGTAATCAAAATTGTCAAAAAGGATGGAAACACATGCATTTACAATCAAAACTTCAGCATTTGTGACTATGTGAAACTTAGAAACCATATTGCACACCAAAAATAACCAAAGTTGACCACACATATCAATGGCACATTGATATACGATGCTACAGTCATATTTAGGTTATATTTCAAACCTTTATGGTCAAATATAAGTAGGTAAATGGCTTTTTTAAACAACACTAAAGATATTTCTAAGTTTGCTAGATAATGACATCATTTGAGCATTAGTAGTTTTTGAATTGTTGACTTTACTAAAATTAACACACCCTAATATCCATGTAGGTCGAAGCTGAGAAATTGAGCCTGATGGATTTCTTGTCAAACATTCGAATTTCACCCGGTATAACACTCCTTTTCGCTTGTAGCACTTTTTCAACTGATAGCTTCCGAATATTCTTATTCTTGTCAGCGATAGCAGATAAAAGGATATTTTCAGGATGACGAAAGTAACAGTTGTTTTGTAACACAGGACGAATAATGTCTTGGTCGATTGCATGTAGTTTTTAATAGAGCTCAATCATGAAGAAAAAGTGTTTGGCCCCATCCTGGCAAGGCCAGTTTGCTTTGATATAGAACCATGCAGGAGCATAGAAGTTCAGTATAAAATGAGCAATCCTTTGCAGTGTCTCTGATGGTTTTCCGTGCGACATGTAATAACGTAAGAGACGATTTGCTTTTGTAAGCCACCGTGCATTATTGAGAGACCCAGGTTGAGCAGTTTCTAACAATTTGATAGTTGGGCTTCTATCATGACCGTTTTGAATTGACAAACACGCCTTATGGAGGTATTGTTGGTCAGCGAGAGGTGGAAATTTTGCAATTGGTCTGTTTGGATCAAAGTTCAGATCCTTGCCAATTTTGTCCTGTGAATTTCTAGGTCCTGTCGCTTGCCCGTCAAGAACTTCCAGGCATTTTCTCAAGGGAAGTTCATTAGTGTGAAGTAAGCAAATAAACCATTGTAATGGTCTTCCCAATGTCAGCTCTAGTTTTCTAATTACTCCATTTGATTTCCCTGTATTTACATTAGTTGCATTACAAACTACTGCTTTTAAATTCGATGCAGAGTTGGTGTCAGTAATTACTGATATAATTTCTTTAGCAATATCACTTGCCCTTCCACTTTCAGGAGCAACATAGTCAAAATATTCGTTTTCTGGAAATGAAACTAACACATAGTGGTCTTCATTCAAAGTCCGCTAGCATTCCCCCACTTTTGAAAGTTTTATCAATTTTTCCATCAAATCCAAGGCAAACTATTCCTTTATACTGTTCTTCATGCTTCTTTCTTTCTATGCTTCTCCACAAGGTTCTTTGACGACGTAGTTTACTGGGATCAATCGTAGTATTTTCAGATAATAGATTAAGATCTATTAAACAGTAATTAAACAAACATCACGGTTGCTTATTTTGCATCGATCAAGTGCCTTGCATAATTCTGGATATTGGTGTCGATTTTGAGAATTGCTAGCTTCTGTATCTAACTCGTACTCGCTCAATTCGAAATCTTCATTTTGATGACCTTTTTCACTTTCGGAGCTGATCTCACCAATATCACAAGGATTCAACTGCATTTTCTGAACAAAACGCTTTTGTTTATCTTTAAAGAATTGTCTTTTATGATTTCTGTTTTCCGTTTGTTGTAGTTTTGAAGTTTTCACTTTGTCCAACTTACCTATAATCATTTTTCGTTCAGTATGTTGATCAATCCAGAACTCCCATTCATCATTCGGGATTTTCTCCGCCTTAATTGGCTTGTGATGATTCCTGCAGAAGCTTTGGCTTGTAGGAATCCCTCCTGTGATGATGTAAACCATATAGATCTCTTAAATAAGTATTACGGTGAGCTTGAACATGCCATTAAGGCTGCGAGTGGAAGTAGCTTTAAGAATAAAAAATGGGGAAAAGTAAATGTCAATCCAGGGTGGGCAGAATACTGTGCTGATTTGTATGATGTAGCAAAAAATGTATTCGTGGAATGGGTTGCTGTGGGGAAAACTAGGCAGTGGGAACTCTTCCAACTGAAAAATAGAACTCGTGCTAGGTTCAAGGGTGCTCTTACATTTATAAGGAAAAATGAAGAGAATCTCTAGACAGAAAATTAGGCAATAGCAATACTTCCAGTAGGGAATTCTGGAAAGAGGTTAATAAAATTGACAATAGTAATCTTATCTTGCCAAATGTAATAGAGGGTGTACACTGTACATGGTGCAAAAAACATTGCAGAACTGTGGAAAAATCATTATGAAACCCTATTTAATTGTCCCTGGGGAGGGGGAGAATAAACTAAATATATGCCTAAATGTAGAACGCTCTGAGGAGCTACTAATTAATGACTCAAAAATCTGGCAAGCTATTCATATGTTAGAATCTAACAGGGATTCCCAAAGTGGTCTGTACAGACCCCCAGGGGTCTGTAGGAAGCTTCCAGGGGGTCTCTAAGCTTTTGGAAAAATAGTAATATTAACTATATTAAAATAAATTTCCATTTCACACTAGACATTCGGTAAGTGTTTATTAAACTGGTTTAATGAGCGTAGAATGTTTAATTTTACATTAATTTAAAAGCTATCTATGTTTATGAAATATACTATAGTTTGTAACTGAATTCATAATTTTTTTTGTGGGGGGTCTAAGGGGTTCCAAAAAACCTTAGCCCCCCCAATTGCAGCTTAAATGTTTACTTATATCGAAATAGTTTTTAGTGATTATAAAAATATATAAAATTCTTTATTTATTGCAGGTATTAAAATTACTCTAGCTGATAAAGTGATAATATAATGGCTTCTCAATTAATTGGTGATTCGGAGAGGCAACGTGTGATAGATCGCATACGAGCAATAACATTTCGGGAAGCTCGTGATGCTGGAGCCACCTTTATAACACGTTCATGGGTTGCCAAAAAGTTGCGAAGAATTGAGGACTTCGTCAATAGAAATTGGAATAAAACTTTGGATGAATGTGAAATGGATACAACCAAATCTGGCCGCCCAAATTTGCCACTCTCTCAGGAAACAAAGGACATCATTGAAAGCGGTACGCGTAAGCGGAAAAACAGCTGTGCTAAACTTTCTAGAGAGATCGAGGTGTTGAGAGGAAAGATCGTTAGTGGTGAGATCATTCGACTGTACCGTCATAGGCAAGGTTTAAAGCCTTGGCATGAACTTCCAAAGCCAAGAAAAACTCAACTTAACATCGATGACAGAATGTGGTTTGCCCATTATCTTGAAGATTGGGATGTGGATGATTTCATGCATTTAGCTGTCTCCGATGAATTTTTTGTTTACGTAACACGTCGGCCTAACTACCAAAATGATCGAGTGTGGGCCACAACACCAGATGAACTCGATGACAATGAACATTATCGCGAATTATTAAAAAGTCCAGACTGTGTTGGTGTGTTTGTTTTGTTCACTGCAAAGAAGCTCATGTGGGTGCTGAAGCCAAATGGTCAGAGTTGGGATGGACAGTATTTTCGTGATATTATTCTATCCCAGCATGTCATTCCTTTTCTAAGAAACCCAAACAATGTTATGGATGTCGATCAGGTCACACTTCTGCACGATAAGGCCCCCTGCTTTAAGACATTAGCTACTCAACAGTTGTTGCGGAGCCATGAGATCGATTTCTTTGGAAATGAAGAATGGCCAGGAAATTCTCCTAACCTGAACGTCTGTGAACACAGTGGATCAGTTATAAAGGACAAGGTTGAATGTCTCTTGTTTCAAGAACCTGCAGCAAATCGATTTTCGAAGGATACAATGACGCAACACATTGAAACTGTTTTAGCAAATTTGCGTAACGATCAAGATCTATTCACGTCACTTTTGGCAAGCTACCCAAAGCGAATTCAGGCTGTCTTGGAAGCCAATGGCGGGAACACCAAGTTTTAATTGTTTCTTATTAAATGCAGGATTAAATTCTCTTTTGTAAGGTATGTTTAGTTTTACTGTACCTCTAATGGTTTAGGCCATGGGCGGGGGGGCTAAGGTTTATTGGAGCCCCGTATGTCCGTACGGAATTAATATTTAGGGGTCCTTGGTGGTAAAAGTTTGGGAACCCCTGTGTTAGATGATGATAAAAGTTGTGGCCTAGATGGCATACAAGCAGAACATTTAAAATGTTTTAGCCCTCGTGGAATACCTATGCTTGCAATGTATTTCACAAGCTGTATGATACATGGGTACTTGCCACAGTCCGTTTTGTCAGTTGTATTGTTGCCAGTTGTTAAAAATAAGGGTGCTAGTATCTTCTGTGATAAGAATAATTATATATAGGCCAATAACAGTTGTCTGTATACTTTCTAAGGTGTTAGAATATGTCATTTATAATAGGATAAGTACTTACTTGCAGACTTATAACAATCAGATTGGCTTTAGAGTGAGTGAAACATGGTACTGACATGTGTATTTATATGCAAAGGAAGCCGTCCTAAAGTACAAGATGTCAAGTAGCAATGTATATTCCTGTTTTTTGGATGCATCAAAAGCATAGAGTTAACCATCACAAACTTTTCATATCAAGAAACTCTTGTGTCGAGGGGTACCTAAATATATACTTAGGATACTTGCATTCTGGTATACAGAGCAGACCATGTTTGTAAGATGGAAAAGCACTGTATCACCAGGTTTTAAGGTAACTAATGGTGTTAGGCAAGGAAGTATATTATCACCCTATCTTTTCTGTATATACATGGATGACTTTACCAATGAACTAAAAACTGCACGTACTGGCTGTGTTATTGGAAAAGAAAAAATTAATCATTTAATGTATGCTGATGACCTTGTTCTTCTGTCACCCTCTCCCTATGGGCTGAGAGTACTATTAGAGATATGTGAACAATATGGTATAGAAAATGACATCACCTATAATGGGGCATTGGGGCAAAGAGTTGTATTTTGATTTTTAGGTGTAATCTACTGAAACATGTATCATGTGGGTCTTTTGAAATGAATGGTCAGACAATACCTGTCAAAGACACATAAATACTTGGGTCATATTGAGAGGCAACGTAAAAAGCTGTCTGTACAGGGTAACATGCTAGTAAGGAAATTTGGTATGTGTTCAGAATCAGTTAAAACTTATCTTTTTAGAACTTACTGTACTGCATTGTATACATCCCATCTGTGGTGGAACTATACAAAAACTGCTATGAATAAACTCTCTGTTGCTTATAATAATATTTTTCGTATGCTATGCAGGGAATCAAAATGGTGCAGTGCCAATTTTATGTTTACTACGCGTAATCTACCTACCAGCCGAATGTTAATCCGGAAGAATATATATAATTTCATTACTAGGGTCCAAAACAGCTCTAATGTGTTATTGTACAATGTCTTCAGATACTGTGTACCTCTCACCTATATGGCAGTCTTGGTTCAGACAACTGCTGGTTTACAATACTTTATTTTTGTAATGTAGCAAAGATTAATTATATATGCATATTAAGTTGTTATAATAAGTGGCTATGTTATAATAAGTGTTATAAGATGTCTCATGTAATAACAATATACATAAAATTGTCAGATAATTAAACAGTATGCCAGTATGCTTGGTTAAGTGGCTATGTTGGCCTTATTTTTGTATTAAGTTCAGTGTATACGTAAGATTGTACTTGTATGCAGGGCCAGCGAGAGCTGCTACGGGCCCCGGGGAAGGATTGGTATATGGGCCCCCCTGTTTACTCAGTATTTTATTATGAATGTTTGTTGTGTACATAACAAGCAAACTGATTATATGTCCAAGTTACTATTCCAAACATACAGTATGAATAAACAACTCGGAAGAAAATGACCATTTTATTTTTCGAATCAATTATATTAATTCTATCACCATACAATTTACAAATGCAGTACCAGTCCATGCAAGCAAGACAATTGTTTACTGCAAGATTTTCATAATTAGAAGTGTACTTTCTTTGCTTTCTCTCTAGCAAAATGGTAAATGATTCTGATGAAATTTAAAGTACAGGCTAACTGGCTTTCAATTACAATGGTTCCCAGATCTGTCAGTTGGTCTTGGGCATTGGTGGACCGCATATAATATTTTATCGGTTTCAGTTTGACTATGATAATCTCTATAAAATGTATGTTCATTAATTATATTTCCTCTGTTATTTAATCAATTGCTTTATTAGTATTTTTAGATTTTATCCCCCCTCTTTCCGGACCCCGGGGATTTAACTCGGCTTCCCCGCCCTCTCGTCGGCCTTGCTTTTATGTTAGGTTAAGTAGCTATGGATTGTGAATAATCCGCAATAAAGATGTTTTGTTGTTTGTTTAATCTCTTTACCTTAATTACTATACTTTTAAAGTCGATTGTTGGAATGGAAGCACGGATATACTGTATATATCATTCACTTCTTCCGCAATAATTTCAGCGTATTTCTGAGTGCTAAATGTTGCAGTAATGAGCTTATGTTTAAGATAAGCTTTGAATACATCTCACAAGTTGGTAGTTGGTTGCCAGGAACCTCTGCTGGCGTTCCGAAAACAGAATGCTTCACTTTTTCTCTTGTTATACCAGAAGAGGCCATTTCAAGCTATGCTATTAATCCGAAACAAAATAAAATAAAATGCTGAATCAGGAAACACATGATAGGTCAAACAAATGATAGGTCACAAAAACACATGTAGGCACACAAATACACATGATAGGTCAAACACATACGAGTCCTACATTTTAAAATAAGCAAAAACAATGTTTATTAATGGTTTTTTGATAGACATTGACATTAATTGAGTTCATTGTTGAGATCCTCATACCTGTGAGGGGAAAAAATTATTTAAGGAAACATGCTAAAAAGGATCTTTTGTGGCCTTTGTTCGCAATTTATTTTTTCATAGTTGCCACCACCGAAATTAATATTTCTAAAAGATATGACTTATTCCTTAATCAGTGACTACTCGGGCATCTTTTTCAGCATGTTTCATTAAATTAAATTTTTTCAACCCACCCTAATGCGGCACTTACAGGGCATGGCCTTATAGAGAGCTCTCTTGCAATTCAGTTTGGTTGTTTAGATACAAGATTGTTGCATCGTGCAATGGTGCAAGTTGTGTTGTTGTTGCAAGGTTTAGAAAGAAGACCATAAATAGTGCCCCTTTTGTTTTTTTTTCTTCATTTTATGCTACTGAGGCCTAAAGTAGGCCCACATCGAGTCAACAACACTGAGGTAGGATCTAATAGGACCCCCAAGTCTGTAAGTTTGTTTTAGTTTAGCTTAACTTGGGCTATAAGTTAAAGTAGCCCCTGAGAGCTTGGCCGTTCAAGGCTCAGCTGGGATTCTGAATCCAATCAAAATAATAAAATAACAACTTCATAAAGAATTAACTACTCTCGAAACTCATGATTTTAAACTAAAGCCTAGTAAAATTGAATTGTGTACAAAAGTTTAATTTTTAGGGCATAATTCTCTAAACAAGGAATCTTACTGATTGAATCTAATTTAGAAGTAGTAAGAAATTTTTCAGTAACAAAGACTGTTAGTTGCAAGAATTTGTAGGAATGATAAACATTTATAGACGTCATATATCTAATTGTTCCGAAATTGTCAAACAACTGTCAGAGCAGACTGGTAAGTAGAAAATCATTTGGACAACAACATAGCTCTTAAACAGGCTTTAACTAATCCAGTTTTGTTAAAATGTCCAGAGAGAAGACCAGGTATTATACCAGGGGCGTATTTAACGTCGGTGCATACACCGACGGGCCCTTGACACGCGGGCCCCTAAGAGCAAAAAAAAATCAATATTAAAATTGAGGGTAGATCGAGCACAATAACAAAAAATAAAGCATCAAGTGCGATCGCCTCTTCGTTTACGTAAAAGCTTAGTTAGAAAAAGAAGAAAGGATCGCTTAGCGAGTCATCCCGCCTAGCAAGCGAGCTCCCAGTTGTCAGCTGTGTGTGTTTACAATCAGTGGAGGCTCGTGACTTTCAGTTATGGGGGGTGCTGCCTCAGAAATTGTGAACAATTGTGTCGATTATATATATATATATATATATATATATATATATATATATATGAGAGAGAGAGAAAGTCGAATAGATAAATAGATAACTACTCACTACTCAGTCATAAAAATAAGTAAAATAGTATCATAAAATCAATTATAGGGTACTTACGCTTAACGGGTAATTTCGAATTTGCCAAAATTTTTATTTATAAACAAATTCCATTCTTCTGTTTTTATTCTGAGCGAAAAAATATTCTAAGAAATGAAAGCTATATATTGTAAATAATCCAATTATTATATAATTAACTTCAATCTCACGACAAAAAATAAATGATAACGAATCATTGATAAATGCAATTCGGAAATTAAATTTCGAATTAGCAAACGATACAGCAACACAACTACCACGTCAAACAAACAAATCGGCACTGCTCTGTCCACAGTGCTTTGGATCCTCTTAAACCCGCGATTCTGACTCGCTCTTCGTACGTCCGCCACCGAGGTTTCAAGCGTTTCGAACAAAATCTGGAACTGTTAAGTACGCAGTTCCACGGGAAGGCTGAAGCTACTTTCGTGATTCATTCGTTCGGCATTGAAATAGTTTAAGGAAAAAAGGATATAATCTGATTTAAAAACTCAAAGTTCATTGAAAAAAAACAATCAGAGAGGCTTTTTTAAATATTTAAATATAAAGATCATAAGATCATGGGGGTGCTGCAGTTCCACAGTGCCTACCTGCGAGCCGCTCCTGTTTACAATCAAACATTCCCTCGCATGTCATGCACGTACAGTACGTAATTATGCTGAATATTTTGCAGCTATTGATATAATTTTTCGACAGTTGGAAATTTTGTGCTATTTTACCAAATTGTTGAAAACAGTGTATAGATGTGTTCAGACGGTAACAGCGCCGTGATTCAGATGTCTACCGCTATGTCGTATTTAGACGAGCGAACAGACGCTAAAGAAACCTAACCTTACCTAACGAGTCCTCTGGTTACGCATACCTCGATCATACCAATACTAACCTAGCTGTTGAAAACTGTTGAAAGATTGCAGTTAAACACAGATAATATAGTTGGACAGGCATATGACGGGGCAAGCGTTATGAGTGGGAAAACTGGTGGTGTGCAAACTTTATTGCGTAATAAACTCCGCAGTGATGGTAAAAAAGCCTATGCACCCTACGTACATTGTCCACCTCATCAACTCAATCTTGTCTTAAGCCATGCTGCAGAAAAATGTGCATCCGTTCAGGTGATGAACTTTTTTGGTGTTCTGCAGTCTTGCTATACATTTTTTGCTGAATCTCCTCAGCGACGTTGGGTAATGCTTAAGAATGCCTGCCAGTCTAATGATCGTGCTAATATGATTTTGAAGGAAGTTTTACAGGAAACTGAAGCTGAACAGATTGAACACGAGCACCAAGAGGCCACAAATCCTGTGATAGTGTTGAAGGCATTGTGTGCGACACGTTGGTCTTCAAGAGCAAAGGCAACATGTGCTCTGCTTATTAACTTTGAAACTGTTATTGGCTGCCTTGAAGACATCGTTGATATGAAACATGACAATGATGAAGTCTCCTAAGCAAATGCTTTGCTGCAAAACTTGAATTATGAGTTCCTAATTACATTAGTGTTTTGGAACAAAGTTCTGCAGATAACTGATGTCACCGCTAAGTTGTTGCAGAAAAAAAATAATGACCTATTTCAAGTTATTGCTTTTATGGAACGCACCAAAATTGAACTGCAGGAATTGCGATCAGATTCCGCATTTGCAGAGATAAAGAATTCAGCTTCGAAACGATGGATTGATGCAGATTTTGACAAAAGTAAAATGGTTTTTCCAGAAAAGAGAGTCTGCAGGAAGAAAAAAATGGCTGGTGAACGAGCACAAGACGAGCCAATAACGATAGCGGAACAGCGATTTCAGGTGGATGTTGTGAATCAGACGTTAGATGGAATGATTAGCGAACTGAATGACAGAATTAGTGGTTTAAAAGAAATAACAAATCTTTTTGGCTTTTTGCACCCAAGTCGCTTTAAAACACTGTCTGCTGCTGACATTGAATGTAGAGCGGAAGAATTGCGCAATGAATTTAACTTTCTTCTGCCATCACTAGGAAATGAAATGATTCAGTTTCAGTCTTTGTACTTTTCACGTGAAAATTCAGTTCTTGATCGAGGAATACTAGGATATCTTGAAAAAATATGTGACGTTTTTCCTAATTTAGAACTAGTTTTTCGTTTGTTTGTTACCCTTCCAATCGAGATATCAAGTGCTGAAAGGTCATTCAGTGTTATGCGCAGGATTAAAACACTTACATTCTAGCATGACAAGGAAAAGAACATCTGATTTGGCTCTGTTAACTATTGAAAGAGATAAGTTGTTTAATATTGACATGGAAAATGTTATCACAAACTTTTTGTCATCTAAAGCAAGGCGCGGTGTTTATTTGTAATAAATGGCATACATCGGTCACGATCGGTGAGTAGGGAAGTGAATCTGAATTATAGACCCTTCGACCATTTCTGATCATTGCAGATCAGGGAATTTTCCATTATATATGACAAGTGTTTGTAGAATTTTATAGCATGTGCCTTTTCATACTGTAGGCAAGATGGAAACTACTAAATTTTTTTTTATATATTTGTGTTGCTTTCAAAAAATCTATAACTAATTTGTTCAAATTCAAGTTATATGGAGACAATAAGTTGCTCATACTAGTCATACAGAAGTCCAATTTTTCTGATTCACAATAATATCAGTATAATACAACAGTAAAAATGTATATATATTCATACATCTTCGTTGGTTTATTGTTTTTCTACTCCTTTGCTTTTAGTTAAGTTTTAATTCGAAGCTAGTGTTTGCATAACCTTACAAAATTCTTGTTTATTGCGAATATATATATATTTTTTTTAAAAGTGTTCTCTGTCAATGTTAATTTAAATTCATATGCATATGGAATTTAACAATCTGTAAGCCTGATAGACCACATTATGGCCTGCTTCTACATTTGTGCGTTATTTGTATAAGGGTTATTGAATACAAAGCTATTATGCAATATAGAAATAAGTGTTTTGTTGTTGTCATTGTTTTTAGTCAATGACATATCTGAGTTACGGGCCCCTAAAAGCACCTGTACCGAATACTTTGAGACCTTAAATACGCCCCTGTATTATACCCTTGCAGTTGCATGTAGATGCCTCTGAAATTGGATCTGGGGCATGTTTATCACAGGAACAAACTGGAAGTTTATATCCTATTGCATTCATTTCAGTGACCTTTTCAAATGCACAAAGGAAATATAGTTGAACCGAACGTGAGTTAGCTCCATTACGTTGGGGTATAAAATCTTTAAGGGCTTTCCTCTATGGGTCCAAATTTATAGTATTTCCTGATCATCAACCATTGGTATATCTTCAAAATATGAAGTTAATCGAAAATCTGGGACTGTAAAAGAGCTTAGTGACTTTTTACTTTGAAATCAGATACATTCCTAGTAAAAATAATATGGTCGCAGACACTTTATCACGGTCTCTTCAAGGCTGCGAAGAGCCAGACTGGATAATTATGAATTCATTCCTGAGGGGTTTACATCTATAGAAGTCCCAGGTGCTGGTGATTTGCTATTTAGGTGTTTATCATATTGGGAGACAGGCATGCAAGATGGTCGTGCTGAAATGCGTGAAAAAGTTGTACAGGAATTAATCAAACATACTCAAAAGTATAGAATGCCTCAAACAAAGAATATGCTTAAAAACTCAAATTAATGAAGATACCAGGGTAATTACCTTTTACAGAAGTAATAACTGCTTTCTGTAATTTGTTTAAAGCTCAAGTTGAGGTTTTTGATGGAGCGGTTCGTCCACTAATAATATAGAAATAACGCTAATAGCATATGTTACTTAAGCTATTTAGTACATTATAACCTCTTACAGGAAGCTGACACTGCAGAGAATGCCGCTCTTGATAGTAATAAATGCAGTATTAATGGTAATAATAATTCGAGTAAACCACAAAGAGTACCAAAAATGTCAACTGGAAAAGATGGTTAAAACATGTAGCCAGAAGTTGTCACTGTTAATTGTATTCAGGTAAGTAGCATGGGCGCAAAATGGTAGAGTGCAATGCAATTGAAAATGTTGCAAGATGTTGCAAGAATGCCAACCCCCACCCCCCTTTGCTGCAAGACACCCCATAGTGCCAACCCACACACCCCTTGTTGCAAGGCACCCCCTAAATGAGGGAGGGGGGAATGAGCAACAAGGGGTTATGCAACTTGGAGGCGGAGTTATCCCTCAAGTTGCAATGAACCCCCGCTGGGGGAGACCTCTTTGCAGGATAAGGTGGGATGGCCTCACCCCCCTAAAGGGCTATACCTAACCTGAGAGAGAGGAGAGGTGTTCGCTTGACAGGAGCCAAACGCATATTAAAACTTCAGCCGAGCGGCCGTTGTCTTATAGGGCCCCTAATCAGCCAGTTGACTTAATCAGCCAGTGCCTCCAGACATCATCAGCCAGTTGGCACAGAGTATACTTCGTTTGGCACGTACACACCCGTCTATACGCCCATTACGTTTATATGCGTCGGGCGACCGCGTTAAACTGTAAGTCTAAGGTGGAGTGGAGGCGGGCTCGAGACCCGGTGCGTCCTTCCGCGGTTGCTAGCCAGGGTACCCTAATGATCCGTGTTAAACCGTAGGTCTAAGATGGAGTGTAAACATCCTTCCACGGTTCGTAGGGGCAGAATCCCATTATTGCAACACTCGAACATGTTTATCTGTTTGTTTATTTTACTCTCTCTCTCTCTCATATATATATATATATATATATATATATATTATTGTCGTGCGCACCTTTTCAATTGCACTTATTTCTTACGCGCGTGTTCGATTAGTTCAAGATGACTGCTTATCCACTCGGATGACCCTTTAACTTTATACGCGTAATTTCCTTCGGCTTACTTGAAGCCCACTTTGGATTTTAAACTTTCAACGTTAATTTACCCTCAGCTTACAAGAGAGGCCTGTTGCAAGGTAGCATAGAAACGACACACTCCCTCTTATAAAGTTTATTCAATTTCACTTCAATTAGTATATACATTCAAAGAAATAAGCTGATGCATGATTACAAATTTTGTTAAAACGAAAAAAATCAAATTGTTCATTTACAGAAAATGTTTACAAATGTTTAAGTCTAAAAAAAAAAAACCTTTATACAGAGGGATTTTTATTTGCGTGTAACAAAAAACAACAGCACTAAATCCAAATTTCGTAATCTAAGAAAAGGTTGGAAAATTGGTTTACAAAAATTTTGGAAGGATACTTTCGACAGTTCTGCGCGAGTCCCGCAGATTTATTTCCAGAACAAAACAAAAAAAAAGTCCGCCAAATAAATTAGATTCCTTCACAAAATAATTGACGGGTCATGCACAATAGGTCACAAACTTACAGTTTAACATTTAATTTGAACCAAATTAAATTAATTGAAAATTCACAAAATTCTTGGTCTGTTGGCTAACATTAATTAAGATCTTCTAACTAAGTTCTCTTTACCGGTCGCTAACAATAAGTTCTTATACACCCGTTCGCGTAAACGAAGGCAATTCAAATTTTAAGTACAATCGTGAGACAGTTCTAATTCAACTTAGAAATTTTCTATTACACCACAAGTTTTAAAGAGTTATTTAAGCCACTGTTAACGGTCGAGGACTTGAACATACAACTGACTTAAAATTCTAAAATACACCTTAACATTTCAAGGGCTCCGCCTTACTCTATTCTAAATGACCTATCAAAACAATTTCAATACATAAGGTCGTCCCTACGAAGGTTCTCCATACATAAGGAAAGAAGGAGCCTTTACTGGGTGTTCCCCGAATCCTTGTCCCTTGATTGGATATTGACCTCCCTCCCAAGTATAAACTCCTCCTTTTCATAGAAATTAATTTAAATAGTTATTTCTTCGAAGCCACTTGATTTCCCAATTTTATGACCAACGTCATGGTCCAATTTAACAAGTGGATTCGAGTCTGTCTCACAAAAGTCGCACCCCGATGCGAAGCGAAACAAACCATTTTACATTTGAACTCCCCCCCCCCCAGCTTGTTTCCTCTTCCCTTGGGGTTTAGGGCCTCGGTCTGACCTCGGCCGTAAATCTCGGCTACAAGGCTGTTTTGGTTCATACCCTTCTCGTGAGAACACAAAAATAAAAATCGAACGAACGTTAAACAATTTGAAACATTTTCATTTATTTATTTATTAATAGGTCATAACCCAAACCACCTTGCTTTGGAGATCTAAGCAAAATATCTTAAAACTAAAATTTCTGCTCTTATTTTCGTAAAAGATTTCGGCACGCCAAAATTGCCGTCACAACAATATATATATATATATATATATATATATATATATATACTTCCCCGTTTAAAAGTAGGTCTAAGGTGGAGTGTAAAGCTTGACCTTCGCCAGAATGAACAATTCGGACGGAAAACAAAGGCGAACCCATATATGTACATTTCTGGAAAGAAAAAACTTCATCTAAAATTTCGTGTAAACATCTTTCCACATTTCTCTCTCATATATATACCTAATTAAACGATGTAATTAGCTGGAGAATAGGACATAAATATTTATGGAAAATAATATATATATATATATATATATATTAAACATCGTTCTGAAAATTGCGGAGTTTGGCGGAAGCGATAGATAATTTCGACTAAAAATCCAATAAATAATCTTCTTTCCGCAGGAGTTTATTTCGAGATCATAAATATTAAAACTTCATCAGCAATTGAATCATTGTTTAGTGTATATCTCTGCTAATCATGGTTTTTCTACAACAACAAAAATTTAATTACGGGCCACAAACGGCCTTCCATTCTGAACTTTTCTCATATATATATATATATATATATATATATATATATATATATATATATATGTGTGTGGTGTGTACACAGGGCCGGATCTAGAAGTTGCGAGGCCCTAGGCAGATCTAGAAATTGCCAGGCCCTAGGCCTATAAATATGAAAATATGGACTTAATTATCGGTACTATACCAGCAATATTAGAATCCCGCATAGACAGAACTATGCCAGCACTTAAAAATTAAACCAAACCAAAATAATCACGCATGGAAATTGTATAATAAATATAAATAAACCATAAAATAAGTATAATTATAATATGAATCAAGATTTGTATCGAAAATATAAGACAATGATTTCTAAGATTTATATAATATTATAGGTAATGACTCCATAGTATACAAACGTTTTTCATATGTGATGTATAAGAGATGTTGACATTTCATTTTTTATAATAGTGAGCGATCGACTTATCAGGCTAAATATTAATGCTTTAATATTTGGTTCAGATGCTCCTTGAATATTACAGCAATGCTTTTCTACTTTTCTTCAAGCTAAACTCTTCAATTAATTGAGAATAATCTAATGAATTTGTTATATCATTTTCTATTGATAACATAGCTAATGATTGCAATCTCGCTTGAGACATGGTGGAACGCAAATATGTTTTAATAAGTTTGAGACGCGAGAAACTTCTTTCAGCCGAAGCAACAGTAACTGGGATGGTTAATACTATTCGAAGTGCAACATAAACATTAGGATAAATCTCACTTAGTTGTTTTTGCACTATATAAACAAGGGCATTTCCGAGATCTGTTTTCTCAGGTATAAACCTGCAAAGTACTTTAAGTTCTTCATAGAGTTCTAAATCATTAATATCACTTGAACAGAACGCGCAAAACGGCTTGAGCGAGGCCCCCTTTGGCGCGAGGGCCTAGGCGATCGCCTAGTTCGCCTATAGCTAAATCCGGGCCTGTATATATATATATATATATATATATATATTTATTTATTTCTTTATTGGCGGTTCTTTGATTTCCAAGATTCGAGATAAGGTACGCATTTTTAAATTATACTGCACAGCAACAGTCATTTCAGTTCGCTCGAGAGCGTGCTTAATGATGCACTACATCACACGTCTTTGTTTTTAAAATTTATCTATTCGATCGCTCAATTATCTTTCACTTTTATGTTTCAAGGTACCATAAACCATAGTTTGCGTTTATTTCAAGCACACGCGAATTGTACCCATAAAACGTTTCACATACCAGCCTCAACTCTCTCTCTCGGTCAAATGCAAGATCAAAAAACAAAGCGATTCTCGTCTCTCCGCGAATGGGAATATCTGACACGGCCCAGATTTCACGGGGCAACCAACCACAGCCCTGTGGGCGGATCCCAGGACCTCTGTTTGGCCGCTATGCAGGCCTACGCGTCAAGTCCCACCCAAAATTCACCGCTAGCGAATAGGAAGCTAACGATTGTGTTTTGTGGGTTGGTCACAAGCCCCCTTATAAAAGGGAGAATTTCATCTCAGAGTCTCAGTTCGTATGTTTTTTCGTTTAGTGCTTTTCAAATATACACTACGAGTCAGTTATCGTTTTCCAATTCTTCGGAATTGATTGAAGATAAAGACTTTTATGCTCACGCAACGCGTCTAATTTTCAGCGCTGCAGATCGGGATGAACTTTTATCTACCCAGATTGTTATGGAAAATTGTGACGAAATGCAAGAACCGTTCAATGAAGACGATATTAAAATGTCAGTAACTATATTCTGCGGCTCATTCAGTGTTAACTTATAAGTGCCTAACTAGCTTTATTCTGAGTTTTTCTACAAAGAAAAATTAATCCCAGGACTCTTTCTCGTTTATAACAATATAACCTAACCATAAAAGGCCGCAATAAACGCGTTTTGAAAAATATTTTTTTAATTATTCTGTTTCCTTCGGGTTATTTCGGCATATATATATATATATATACGGTGGAGCTTTAATAATACATTACTTGATAATTTAAAGATGTATTCTTTCTCGTTTATAATTAGTAATCTAATTTCCTTTTCTGAATTTTTCTACAACGTAAAAATTAATCCTATTGTTTTTAATTATTGTCTGTTTCCCTCGTGATTATTTCGGCATATATATATATATATATATGTATATTAGGGGTGGTCGAAGTTGGTACCAGAAAGCGAATAAACATCCAGTAGTTGTCGTTTAATCTATGAAATGTGAAAATCACAAAGAAATGTATTTTGATAAAAGATCAGAATGCGAATTTAGCTTTTAAGTTTTTAAGTTTTTCTGTTGTCGCTTCATGCGTAAAATCCCGTATGCGACATACGCGCAACCAAAACAAAGCAAACCCAAAATTATTAACTTGTTTCTATAAGCATAAATATCAACGTTTTGCTTGTATTTTTATATAATTTATTAATTATGCATCTTTATTAAAAAATAATGGTAAAATATTATATTTCCTGTGACCGTTCACGCTTATTTCTTACATATTGCTATTCGCATTAACACTTTTCATTATGTTTCAGATTTTCCGGTGTAAATAATGCCGAAAGCGAAAACAAGACACCTGACCCGAAAGAAAAGTGAAGAAAAGTATGGAGGTGGTCCTTGTGAATTATTAATGACCGAATCAAGCACTTACAGGCAGTTGATTCAATACTATTAAGACCTTAATCATGCTAACCCTGGCGCAGATTTTTGGGCCTTAGTGCAGCAAGTTAGCAAGGATTTAAAATTCATTTGGTCTTCAGTGAATCCAAGGCTGCCTTTGATTAATGACAAAGCCATTGACAGAAAGGTTAAAGACCTACTCACTCTTGTGAAAGACATTAATCGCAAGCATGCTAAGGCAAGTGTCAAGCGAAATCTGGATGCTAACTTGGACAAACTTTTTGATATTTCTGCCTGTTCCTGTTCTTTGGATATTTTGCCTTGCAGTGATTCAAGAATGTACTGTAAGAAGGACAAGTGTACACAAGAACACATCATCTGTGTTTGCCCTCGAAACGCAAAGGTGCCACTTGAAGAAAGAGCATACCTTCATGATCAGCGATCCAAAACAGGTCCTAAGGGTGCATACCAGCTGTCTTCAGTGGACACAGCTGCTGCCAAAAGAGACAGGAAGGACAAACAAGGACAGCAACATGTACTACCTCAGGAGAAAGTTGAGCTAGTAGGATCTTTCATACAGCCTACAGAGTTGCCTGGACTTACAAGCAGTTCATCTGGTGGCGAGGTTAGTTTCCTTTTATTTATATTAATTATATATAATTATAAATAAATAAATAAATAAATAAATAAAAATATATAAATTAAATAAATAAATAAATAAATAAAAATATATAAATTAAATAAATAAATAAATAAATAAATAAAAATATATAAATTAAATAAATAAATAAATAAACAGAAAACGCATTAATATTTTCCATTTATTTTCAGGAAGGAGAAGATGAATGGCAGCCTAGGAAGAGGCCTTCAGGAGACTACAGCCTTTTAAAGTTTCCCAGATATGCTATGGAACTTGTCAGAGGTGAATGTTCATCAAATCTGGGCGCAGCTCTTGGGAATGCCTTGCTCCATGACATCAAACACCTACTGAGACCTGAAGTTGACATCAATCACATCATGATTGACAAGTGCAAATTAGACACTGCCAAAGTCCAAATTAGGGTAGTTAGTGAGGGTGTGGAATCAGAGAAAAAGACAGCTCATTTGTGTTGGTGTGGATGGGAAGGTTGACGAGAATACCATGACTTACAAAGAAATAGAGACACCTGAAGGGAAAACTGTTCTCAGAAAGTGTGTTGACCCAGAACATTACCTCACCTTCACCTATGAAGATGGAAAATCTGGCGCCTACTTGACCCACAGAACAATTCCTGTTATAGGCGCCACTGGTGAGGTCCTTGCTCAGGAGACATTCAGTGTTCTTGAAGAATATAATAGCCTTGAAAGTATCCGAGCCATTCTTCTTGATAATACCGCAACCAACACTGGCTGGAAGAGTGGTTTAGTGGTAAAACTTGAAGAAACTCTGGGAGAAAACTGCAAACTATTGGTTGCGCACTGCATCAGAATGAACTCCCACTAAAAGCTCTTTTAAAAAAAATGGATGGTGTGACAACTGGCCCGAGAAGTTTCAGCGGGCCCCTTGGGCAAAGGTGCGCAGAAGATATTCAGGATGAACCTCAGGTACAGTTTGAAGCTGTGGAAACTCCAATCATTGAAGGGTACATTCCAGAGGAAGTACTGAAAGACCTCAGTCATGATCAAAGGCTTCTGTATGAGTATTGCAGAGGGATCGGATCAGGAAGAGTAGATGACAGATGAGCTGCTTGGAAGATTGGTCCACTTAACCATGCAAGATGGTTAACGCTTGCCATACGACTTCTTTGTTTGTACACAAGAGACAATAGACCAAACCTGAATTTGAAAAAGTTGATCCATTACATTGTTCGAGTTTATGCTCCTGCATGGTTTGAGATAAAGGCATCCTCTAAGCTGCACGATTCTCCTCGCATCCTCTTCTCTGCTATCAGCCGACTGAGGCTGATTCCATTTGATGATGTGAAACGCATTGTAAAGCAGAACATCCAGGGTAATGTTTTCTGCCTCCGACCTGAGAACATCCTCTATGCCATGGTGAAAGATGAAGAAGACAGAATCAGGAATCTTGGGCTTCAGACTATACTCACTCTCAGACACAGGTAAATTTTGCGCTTCTTGTAATTTTTTTTTTTTTGCCAAAGCTGAGTTATTCTAAAATATTATAATTGTCACTTTAAGTGGGTAATTTGTTTGTATTATTGAAACGGCAATATTTGAGTACTATTTTTCATTTATATTTATATTTTTATTTATATTTATATTTTCATTTATATTTTCATTTTCATTTTTCATTTATAGAATGGAGAGTAACCAGGAAGCAGGGAAGAAAATTTCCCAGGTGAATTGGAATGCAAATCACTGGCATGAGCTCATCGACCTCACTGACCCTGATGTCATGGAACCACCTACCACACAGCACCTATCTGATGAAGAAATCCAGTCATTCATGGACAGTAACACTAAGCCAGACATTCCAGACTTGCCTTCTCACTCTCAGAGTGTTGAGAGGAGTGTGAAATTAGTGACAGAGGCTTCCCATACCGTGTACGGGTTCGAAACTCGTCACAGATGTATCCTTACTAAAGTACTGAGCAGGAAGATGCGTCCTGCATTTATGTCAAAAGGACATTATTCTCAATCTTATGATGATTTATATGAATAGTTTTTCTTTTTACATGAGAACATGTGATTTTTTTGGATTTATCACCTTTTGAAAGTATTTTTTCAAGTTTTGTAGCCAAAATATGTGAATAAATTAGCAAAAATGCGTTTTTTCAACGAAATTTTATCATTTTACACTTAAAACACGTGATATACATTAGGCATTGTCTCCTCTTGGGATAGAAAATGATATTGAGTTGCTCCATCTATAATTAGTTAATATTATGTCTTCAAAAATGACGAGTTTACCTATCGCGTATGACGAAAATTGGGTCAAAAACCATAACAAACTCTAATTGCAAATCCGCAAGCAGGCTCTTATCCGTTTGCTCTAAAAAAAATTTTGGCTTCATTTCTCAACCAAACCTAACTACTGGGCACTTATTCACCTTGCGATTTCAAAACATGCGGAAAATCGACCCGCCCTAATATATATATATATATATGGTGGAGCTTTAATAATATTTTTCTCGATAATTTAAAGATGTATTCTTTCTCGTTTATAATTGGTAATCTAATTTCTTTTTATTCTGAATTTTTCTACAACGTAAAAATTAATCCCATTGTTTTTAATTATTGTCTGTTTCCATCGTGATTATTTCGGCATATATATATATATATATATATATATATATATATATATATGGTGGAGCTTTAATAATATTTTTCTCGATAATTCAGCACCGCAGTAGGATTTTTAAATTACCAAAACTTTTAAGAATTATCTGCTTTTTTATAATTTTTTAAATTCGTGGCATTTTCTCTTATTGTAGCTCTTTATTTTTACTTAACCTTATAGGACCGATGCGGAACTTGATCGTGTTATAGCTACTTTTGATGAAAGGGAATAAATGATATGGATGCTTCCCGCACAGCCAACCAGTGACCTGAATACAGAAGTCGAGGTATTGGCTCACATCCGGTCAGCGAGTGTCAGTCATCGAGGAACTAATATGTTTTGAGGTTAAGAACAAAACACATTGTATTTTCATTTATTAAATGGCAGAAAACATGTACAAAGCGGAATCAGTGTCCGTTAAATAAGTCTTAATGGCTATATTTTACAGTTACAAATGTATATACAACTTTACACAATATAGATATACACCTTTACACATTACAGCGGGTGCTAACATATGGAAACCTTTTTTTTATCTGTCTGCATACACTTTTCTCGTTCATCTCTGTGTCGCACAAATCGAATAATTTTTAAAAATTTATACATCCCTTCCCGCGTGACATGTGCAGGAGAAATGAAATGCAATACATGCCGCACGTTTCACTATAATACAATCTCAGGTACATGCAATTGCGCTATGAACTGCACAATTACCGAATCATTCCAGGGCTGAAGTCCGAGTGAATCAAAATAGTACATTCTTTCCCTATTTTTAAATAGATTGCAAACCAATGAATCCTCTCACCCCCGACAATGTCGGTGTTAACGATAATCCTGTACCAGTTTCTCGTACTTGGCAGCTTCAATATTTCATTCTTTGCAAACACACCGATAAATTTTGAGCGTGTGAAACGGTCACTTTTCATTACGCCCTGGAATGTATTCGCGTCCATTTTAAAAGTCTGTGACCACGTTCCTGAAACGATCAACTATTAGTGCCTGTGATTCGAGGTACACAAGTACACTTATAGGCGCGTCTATAGGCTTGGCAAATTCCAACCTGACTGAGATATATCCACTCTGCTGTGGACTTAAATGCGTATTTGCGCCAACAGACAAGTCAGGCGTAATATCAAATGAATAAATGTTAAATTCTTCGACAAATTCTTTCTGCTTTACATCAAATCCAAGTTCGTCACAGACGCCTGTATTATGAGCCAGACTACTATATGCTCTCGCGCAGAGCGGGAACACAGCGTCTGATGAGTAGTCCGTAATTATGGTCCCTCCCAAAGCGATGCCATTTACGTATAGAGTAATATTTTTAAGGCCGAAATTCTCGAATTTAAAGACACTCTTTTTATATTTTCCATTCGTCGAGGCGTGGTCCTGCATTCCAATTAATATCCTTTTAGGTAGGACTCCAAGGGCCACGTTTTCTAGTTGCTTCGAGGCCAACCCGGGGGACCGTGTATAGTTTGATCTGTACCCTGTTAATTGGGTATTTTACTGTGGCGTGTATTAAGTCTTTCTCAATTTTTTGTTTGAACTTAATTTCACTCGGCGTATACGCAAATACGTCTCCATGATGTGAATCACAACGGGTTTCGCGCCCTCTTCTTGATCAGACCCCAGATTTATGCAGATCTCAGGAATCGTGCGGGTAAGCTTCAACTTCATATCCACCCCGTTCATAAGCAGTTTCTCCTGGAATGTGAAATCTGTATGAAGACGTCCAAAACATTATATATCTTTTTTTAGAATTTTTAAATTTATCCTTTATCCATTTTCATCTTTAGTGTGGTAATCCCTCGGCGGTTAAAAAGGTGTCCTTCGCTTCTTTTGAAAAGTTGAGGACATTTTCCAGATAGGCTCGTAGGTGGTAGTACCCCGTTCCTGCCGAGATGTTAACCTGGTTTAAATACACTCACACTGGCTGAATATGGAGTGTAAAAAGTTGGTTTCAGGGTAGGCAGAGTAACTATCATCGCAGTCCGTTCCATCAGAATGGGCTATACGCAGTTTAGCGTACATGTGCATGCAGCTCGGGTCAAAAAGTAAGGGCCTGAGCTGGGTATCACGAATTCTATAGGGGCACTGGGCGAACTAATTGTGTTTAATGGGTTAATTGTAATAAAGTCGCTATGCTCAATAGAGACCTGAGTGGGGGCATATCAAAGAGGGACAGTTCCGATTTACAGCATTGTGAACTACACGGATGGATGAAACGCGCCATGACGAGTCAGAAATAGTGCCATCCCTCGACAAGTATTAGTCACCTATGATTCGTGAGAGTAGTGTCCTCAGCTTATATCAGTTAAAAAAATGATCAGCCATAGGTTTCATACGCTTAGAGCACTTCTTTTTTTATTTCCTTTTACGTTTAGCGCCACGTGATAGTAACCCCTTCTTCCTGCCAGATCTCTTCTTTCCGCCACCACGCATTTTTCTCTTTGCATCTTTGACGATTTCGTCCCGTGTACGTTTTAAATGTTTTTTTTATAGCTTCTTAGGCTTAGTTCCACCCATTATGTCTTCTGCCGCGTTAAAACCTGTTTGTAACGCCTTCCGCCCTAGGTACCTGGCACCCTTCTTCAACAGTGGGACAGTAGTGCGTAGTATGGATGAAAATATGGATCCGAGCCCACTCCCACGCTGGTATCTCACTCCTCGATAGACTGTGAATGGTCTTCGAGTCATTATAAACGCGAAAGTGTAGTTTCACTGTTAAGCTCCCATCACCGAATGGGAAATTTTTTCCCTCAATCGTTCTTATATATATCGAGATGTTGGTTAATAGATTAGTCGCAACATTCACATAATGGGGCTTGTCATATGTAATGCTCAAACTTTTCCCTCTATGGTTGGGGATGTGTGCAATGCGCAGCAGGCGCGCCTGGGTGTCCCCAACAAATTGGTGCTCTACGATATTGCTGTAAATATAGCACATGTCTGGGGCGGAGAGCTTTCACCCAATTTCTCCATCTTCAATTGATACATTAAGCTGGACAAGTCATGCTGTGCCTCGTGAAAGGTATCTCTTTGGAGAGCTGCGCTATATCGGCCCTCAGCCACAATTGTGAACAGCTCTTTATCTTTAATATTTCTACTAAGCGTTGACTTTAACTTCAATGTGCATGCAGGCGTGTCTATGTTTACGACTTCAAAAAGTAAATCGTTTGTCAGGTACGACTTTCAAGACTCTTGTTTAACCCCGTCACAATGTCCATGGCTGTATCATAATGCCCGATTCCTAGCGATACATTTGTGCTATAGTACCGTTCCTCACCGAACAGGACTGAACGCATAGTATTGTCTAAGGTTATGCCTAATTTTTCGCACTCATCGATCTTCTAAGGATCAGAAATATGATTTGCTCATTTTCAAGAGTTAAAAATTTGGTGGCTAACTGGAGTTCACATAACCCACCTCATACGAATCACGCTCCAATTCAATGGTCCGTGGAGTTCTGTCACAAAGTTGGCGAGGGTGTTGTTAGATGTACAGACAGAGAAGAAGAGGAGGAGTGTGACATAGAAGTGGCTAGGCGCCATGTTGCTTACTAATTAAGTTTCAATATTGCAGCAGCTTTTACATAGGTGTTGAAGCTTTCTGGGTAATCCATCCATTTCACCAGGTACATTTTTCTCTTTCCTGAACCTTTGTTGCCTAAATTTTTTTCAATTTTAAAACACTTTTTCCTAAATTAAATGTCACTTTCTGCAGCTCCTCGCGGTAAAAGCTTCCAGCGATCTCTTCCCCATTCAAATCTTCAACGTAATACATCATTATCTCACCTTTAGGTCTCATAACACGAACTTTAAAAATCTCACGTGTCCATCCATGCTCAAATCCATTCGCGAATTCATTTGCCGAACGTGATAGCCTTACATAATCATTGATTTTGAAATGTGTAGAGTGTGGTGGTGGTGTTCCATCTCTTCTCACCTCTGGCAGCGCACCTCTTTCTAAAACTTCGTTAGGCGTTGTGCCAATTGTACGATGGTGTGAACGGTTGTATGGTGATGTCAATGAACCGAGAACGTTTATATATCTGTATGTGTTTTTATGTGTAAAATAACGATGCATGCGCTCCTTTATGGTACGTTGAACTCTTTCAGCTAAAGAGGCCTTATGTATAGAACTGCTGGTGTAGTAACTGATATTAAACTCTGTCAGCATGTTCTGAAAAGCGCGACCTATAAATTCCTTCCCCATATCCGTACAAAAATAGCCAGGAACTCCTTTCTTTCAACATCAACGTTTTGGTCGCTTTAGCAACTGTTTCAGGCGATTTATTTTTCAGGGGAATTAGCCACAGATATCTAGAGAATACATCTATTATGAATAGGATGTAGCGGTACCATCGTTATACACTGAATATCTTTGCATGTCTGTTAAATCCGCCTGCCAAATAGAGTCAATCGAAGCGCTGTTGTCTTGGCCGTTTTAAACCTTTTTCTCACCGGTTTATGAAGTGTATAAGCATCCTGTTCCCGCAAAAATCTCTCAACATCTTTTTTCCTTACACCGTAAACACCTCTGTACAGTCTATTAACGCCACCATAGGAGGCGGGGTTAGAAATGTCATAATAGCGTTTACTTAATATGTTAGCCATTTGCGTATTTTAGAGACACGTGGATAAGGTTGGCCGTTTGTTCTCTTCTTTCTCCTCTTCAGAGACGCTGCTGCTGGGGCGATGGCGTACTCAGTTGTGACACATGCGAGACTTGATCCAGTCTTTTAACCTATTCAGATTACCTATCAATGTTTTGGGGACATTTATTTGTTGTAGTCTTGCTTTAATATGCTTCCATCCTGTTGGTGAGGGTCTGTCCCACTTTCTCACCAGATCATGAACAATATCAACGATATTGGATCCTTGTACCCTTGTTCCTTCAACAATGACCTCGCCTGTATCGGCCCACTGTATGATGGGGTCCTCACTCAATAGATTATAAAGACTTAAGCCTTTATTCCTCAATGTATGTGGGAGGCTGTTTTTTAGCACATGTTCGATGTGTTGTGTTCCGTTGTTCTTTGGTTGGTCATCTCTAACGTCGGGCCAGGTCCTGTGTCGCCATGCTCAGCACTACTCGCGCTGTGCCTAATAACCACGGGGAGCTCTGTAGGATTCTTATAATCTTCGTACTCATGAAGAAATTTCTGCAAAGCCTCTTGGTACAAGATCCTTTTCTCATCAGGTGACTTTTCACTGTTTAATAGGGCTAGCAACTCGCTTTCCATTCTTTTAAGCCTATTTTACGGGGTTCTAGAGCCGTGTCTGGAGTCTTTGAACTTTGCAATGAAGCATACACCTCGTGCGGAATCACAACCACCTTCTTCATTATATTAATCTAGTCAGTAAAGGACCCAAAACTGAAAATAAGATGGGTAGGAATGATCCTCCTCTTTGTACAATAATCGCTTTTCTTACCCACAGTTTGACTTTTATGAGCGAGCGCTCGTATTATGTTCTTGTAACGACGTAAGCGATCCTTCTGAGAGGGTTTCATTGGCACATTACATTTTATAACATTAAGACAGATTTCACAGATGCATTTTAAAAGTCAGAGTCGATATTTTTAACAAACAACTGTTGCAGTGCCCGGGTGCAATCGTTGATAGCTTTTTATTAATTCACGTATTTCTTAGCCTATTTGTCATTCTGGAATATACACCGTTTCAGGTTCGCTTGGGAATATATTCGTTCTTAGAAGCACCCTAAACGTGTTTCGCGGGTGAAGGTCACAAAGCAAATATCCATAACGCTGGTTTGTGGCCTCTTTATAAACCTCCAAAAACTCCTTACGCTGATTCGGGAACATTTGATTGGCTAATACCCCAATTTGTGATACATCTCTACGTTGCGCGAATAAGACTAGATATTGTGTATTTAGCGACACATCGCGCATGTATCTATTTTGAAAAATAGATTCTGATTGATGAAGAACACGCTTATGTTAAGATGGTGGGAGAACACTGTAAATGTCTCGGCAAACGTTTTATCCATCTCCAACATGAGATCGTCAATTACAAACTGTATGTTCATTTCCCTTTAACGAATTAACGTCATATACACCTTGTGGAACAAAATTCATCTTGGTACTCGTTGAACACTGATTGATACGTCGAATAGCACCATATAACTTTATGCACAAATTTTGAGAACATCTCTCCCTTTCTTTAATGATTTTAAGCATAAACACAGTTTTACCACATCCTTAGGTCCAGATAATATCATGTGGATAGGCTCTGAAGCTGAATTTTTCTACAGAATCCATTTCTAACACGTCACACTCTTAAGTGGGTCATTTACAAAATATTACAAATTTTGAGTGCTGTTCCTTATATTTTGTTTTCTTCTCCCACAGAACCGTGAATGACGATGAGGCACAACACCCCATCATCGATATCACAGACGAACCCATTGACCGTGCAGCTACAGAATCCATCCCCGCTGACGAATCCTCACCGGCGACACCTGTAGCACGTGCCAGTTCAAAGCGGAGGCACGATGAAGAACCCACCACGTCAGGTATAAAGCGCGCCAGGATTGCGCAGGTTGTTAGATCGACAGTAATGGATCCCCAACCATCAGCGTCTTACGACACAACTCCCACAATAGTACCTTCCTCAAATATACCCAGTGGTGGCATTCAGCCGGTTCGCACCGGTTCGTGCGAACCGGTTCCTAAAATTTCTCGAGTTCGATTTGGAGGCGATTTGGAAATATTTAAAAGGAAATTAAATAAAAAATTTCAATAAAAACATTTTTTTAGTTTTCATTTCTGACACGGAAGGGAGAGGAGAAGGGGGGAAGGGGACGGGAGGGCGAACCGGTTCTTAAAATTTTTTAATTCCACCACTGAATATACCCCCTTATTCAATTCCGTGTACATCCTCCACAGTAGCTTCCCATTCTGTTGAGGATGGTATAACATTCGAGTTGGTGCGCACCGCTACCCCCACCCCAGCCTTGACTAGAAATCGGTATAGTCTGGGTTGATCCTAGGTCCATGTGTAGCAGTGGTGTTGAACACGGACTACGGCGCATAGTTGAACGTATTGTCGAGTTTGCCCTTCAGAACCGCGACGAACGTGAAGTCAGGACGAAGCTGTCCTTCGGATTCGGGTCAGATGACGGAGATGTAGATGATTTTTGGGTAGTAATACCGTTCAGACGTTTAGCAGCTGAAGATATAGAGTATATATTAGACCGTATAATGCAGGCCTCTCAAAGTAGTATAGCCTTCAATATGGACAACTTCACGGTAAATATTGACCGTGTAATCCGTGTTGCGGGTCATAGTGCCACACCTTATACTCTTAACTTCAATTCTCAGGCTATTTATAGACGGCATATAAACGTCGATCGTGGCTGCGGCTTTATAGCAGTAGTCTTAGCTCGTATGTTTACTGTACTAAATACACGGGCCCAAAAAATTTGGTTACCTACGGTAGTGGAGCGTACCCGTAAACTAGCTGTAGACTGTAAACTTAAGTTTGACTGTAATATGGGTCCTGAAGACCTGAGAAGGGTAGAACAGGAAATGAATGTTCGTATAGTTGTATTTGGAATGGACGATCGTCGGAGAACTGCGTATGTTTTTAAAAGCTGTGTGTGAGATCGTACAAGACCCCTACTTATTTTAGGAATGTCAGGGACAACGTATCTCCCCATCCGTAATATAAGGTGCCTTTACGCGAGTTATGATAAAAGTCGAAAATATGGCCGACATCATGATTTGTGTAAGGGGTGTATCGAGACTGCGGATGATATAGTGAAACATTGTAAAGATTGTCACATGGTATGTGATCATTGTAAAAGCTCCAAATGTTAAAGCCGTGTAATTGAAGCTGAAAAGAGGGATTGTGATGTGTGTAGACGCACATTTTTCAATAATAACTGTTTTGAGCTCCATAAATCAATTGACACGTGCAGGAAAATGAGAATCTGTGAATGTGGTGTTTCATATGATGGATAATTGGGGGAATTTCAAGCATAAATGTGATGAAATTCATTGTTCTACATGCCATGAGAAATATAAGGCGATTGGAGTAAAGCATGTATGTTATATGAAAGACACCAAGCCTAAAAACAGCCCTTCTGTAACTGTGTACTACGATATAGAAACACACGAACACTGAAACCAAAGAGGTTATTCCACATTTACTTGTGAGCAAGACTATCTGTGATGAGTGTATGGAGATCGAGTGTGATGAGTGTCACAAATGTGGTAAACGGACAAACGTTTTTCAAACGAATGCCCACGATAGCCCTGTTAAACTCTTTGTGTCCTATATTGTCAAGTTAGCGGACACGTTCAATAAAATGACTGTATATTCTCGCCCATAACGGGGCGAAATTTGACACACAGTTCCTTTATAAGGAGTTGCTTGAGCACGAGTCATCTGAGATATTTACAGGTGATCCCTTGAAAAGAGGCAACAAACTAATACAGATGCAAATAAGAGGTAATGTACAGTTTAAAGACACTTTATTATTCATATCACACCTTGTAAATTAGCAAAGCTACCCAAGGTAATCGGCGTAGCCACTGAAGTTTCTAAAGGATATTTCCCTTACACATTCCTCACTAGCGAAACTTTAAATTACGTAGGACTATCTCCACCCAAACATTACTTTAACTACACCAACATGAGTGATAGTGAGAGTGAAGATTTTGACCGTTACTACAACAGTTTTAATGAAGCTAATCCATACAATATAGCCGATGAATGTAAACGTTATTCCGTGAATGACATGCGTGTACTTAGAGTATGCTTTCAAGCCTTTAGAAGGATGTACGTAACCCGTTTCAAATGCGATCCGCTGCAAGTCACAACCACCATCGCATCATTATGTTTTACGGTGTTCAAGAATAACTTCATGCCTAAACTCTAAAGACACCTTAGCCGTTATCCACAGAAGCAATCGCCGCAGTTATGGGCACAAGGCTATTTACTGGCTCATACACCTACAGCAGCAGACCGGGGTATACATAAAGTATGCCCGCAACACGGGTGAAGTACCCATTAAGGTTAATGGTCGTGTTTTTTGGGTTGATGGTCTAAGTGAAAACCGTGCCACTGGTGAGACGACTGTGTACTCCTTTAACGGTTTCTGGTGGCACGGATGCCCCCGTCCTGAGTGTGGAATCGTAGGAGATATCCACGGTAGATCTCCTACCGACAGTCTTGCATGGACCCGCACCCGCGATCAACTTATAGGCTCCCAGTTCACTCACAAAGTCTTGTGGGAGCATGAGTATGATGCACGGATGGAGGCAGATGGACAGTACCGTGAAGAAATAAACACGATCAAACGTTCAATGGTGCTGGATCCTCTCAAATGCGGTGATAGCTTGTTCGGAGGGCGTACAAATCCCTTCAAGCTATACTTTCCGCCTACGGAGGGTGTGAAACTCCCTTACTACGACTTCTGTTCTTTATATCCCTACGTGATGAAGAACAATCTGTACCCCGTAGGTGCACCTGCAAAAATGGTGGGTCCCACCATACCAACCATCGAGGAGTTTTCAGCCAACTTGAATGAACGCTACTTTGGACTCTCTTTCGTAGACGTGCTCCCCCCTCGCGATTTATGGATGCCGATCTTACCCGTCGTTATAGATCACAAGCTCATGTTTCCCCTGTGCGTGAAGTGCGCAGAAGAGAAAAATGGTGATTGTGACCATACATCCCACCAGCGTAAGATCAGAGGTGTATATACAAGCCCTGAGCTGGCCCTAGCCGTTCGCCATGTGGAGTTGACTGATGAGATCAAGGATGAGTATGGAGACATCGCATACGCCGACTCTTTTGTCTCAACAGGGCCAAAAACTTATGGGGTACGGGTGAGGGTGGGGGAGGATACGAAGTATATCGTGAAGGCTAAGGGTATCACGCTTAACCATGCGAACTGTCGAGTCGTTAACTTTGACTCGTTGAGGGAACTAGTGTCTTGGACGATGATGAGTGCGACCGGCCTCCCCAACTGACTGTAGGTACCCACAATTTTCGGGCACAGAAGCTTGGGGGTCGTGAAGGAACTTAGGGGTACAAAGGTGTGCCGTAACACCTATAGAAAACGTTACCAGATGCCCGGTACCTGTGATACCATGCCCTTTGGCTACCTTAATCCTTGATTGTGTTTATATATATGTGTATTGATATGTTTATTATCACGTATATTTGCTCCAATTAAGGTTTCATTTTCTCCTTTGCGTGCGTGTGTGTGTGTGTGTATGTAGAGTAAAAAGCTAAGCCCCGCCCATTGTAAGATCGGCAACGTGAGTCCTGCCGCTACCTGAGCATGCCTCTATCCCTGCATGCTCAGTTGACCTCTGCATACCCTTGAGCTCAGATGTGTATTCTCCCGCGTAGAAGAAAAATAGTGATGGCTACCTTTAATATTGCGTGTTCAACATTTATGAAGTGGTATTCGGCAAAGTGCCAAGATGTGGTGGATACTGAAAAACTCCCTATTCCCCCCTCCTTTGCCACTTTTAAGGCTACATTGAGCCGTGCGAAGGACCAAGATGTTCAAATACTCTACGGGTATTCTGGCGAGGGCATTGTAGGATTTCGTAGTACAGACAATGTAGTGAAGTATGTTATGGACCTAACCTTTATAAATGCTCACATATACCGCGAAGTAGAACAAGAAACACGTTCAAAAGATAAGCAACGGTTATGGATAGTGAGTCTTGTTGATGAGTGGTATGACAAACGATATTATGTCATGTTACACCATACCGAGTACTCGTACTCTACGGTTGAGAATGTAAATCTTGTCATCATGGAGAATCTTAAGTATTTTTACCACTATATGAATATATATATCATGATGAGGTTTGTAGTGAGGTTGTGGCTAATGGGCTGTGTGAGTTTTTAACAGACTTTAGAGACGAGTATCGCTTGTTAAACAAAAAGGATAAATATGGACATATGTTTCTCTCAAATAGTGCGCCGGATTGTGAAGATGTTTAGTTTATGGAAATGAACGTTTGGTGAGTGATAAAGCATTAAAGTCGATATTGTTTCATGTAGTGGAAAATTCTGTTTGTCCAAGAGCCCAAGTATTCGAACAAGCCTGTACACGCTTTAGCAGTGTGACGCTCTCCCCACAGCGAGCTGCCCACCCGTGTACCTCACGAAACACACGAGTTCGAACAAACCCGTACACGTTTCATCAGCTTGACTCACTCCACCCGTCGAGCCGATCCGTCCACCTGTGGCTCATAGTCATCACAGAGCTTGAACCGCGTGGACGTGCGAATATGATGGAACTTCCTTTGAGAAGCATTCTCAACGCCTCGTACGATGTCTCCGTGACGAAGTCATTGCGCGTGTTCAGGCGTGAAACCGGCACCATTAACTACACTATGTACTTGAAACGATTTGCAGGCAAGCAAGCAAACGTAATGTTACTGTAAGGGTCAATTATTTTTGACCTTATGTAGATACTTAATTAAATGCCAAGGTAACCAGTGCCCAAATACTGGATTGGCATCCGGCACTGAGGCGCAAAAATAGTTTTTAATAAAAACAAAAAAAAAGGAAGGATTATAAAATTGTCGATATGAATTTTGTATTTTATTGACAACAATTAATAAGCTATGTGCAACAATTATTGGTAAATGCAAAAAGGGTTTTTACCCGTAACAACTAGGGTTGAATGTATATAAATGCGAAATTAAATAATGGTACCAGTTAGCTAATATATAACATAATCTGTAACTAATACTAATAGCCACAATGACAACCTCGTCTGCAAAGAGACAGACAAGAATACTGTAAGTGATATTCCAGAAAAAAAATGATACATAATAAAAATGAGAAAAATTGATAATTAAAATATATATAGGCTACATAGGCCCAGTAACTTGTGGATGATAAATTACAGTTAATCCTCATTATGGAATTGTGCTAAGTTGAACAGGGAAACTATCTAAGAAAGTATGTAAGCCACAAATGATTAGTAGGCCATCTGCTAAGACAAATAACATGAAAACATAATAGGCTTATGAAGTAAAGTATACTAGGAAAATTAATGACCAGGCCTATGCCTCTTCAATATAGTAAGCTGAGGTTAGTTATCTAAAACAAAGGTTACGGTAGGCCTCAGCTAGGCTAGAGTAAATTACTGTTTGACTTTCCCATACATATGCCTAGCTTAGTCTAAGATAATTTACAGTATGAATCTTTTTTTTTCATCAATAGACCTAGCTAATAGCTACAGTACTAATCACGAACAGTATAAAGCTTGCTAATATCTTAGTATTGCAAAATTGAAACCACAGTATGCGGTATTGCATACAGATATGCAATAGTAAAAATATTATGAGCACGGTACATTGGAAATACACGAAACATACCGTGGAGAAAGTTTGCTTGCTTGCGTGAGTGCTCTTTTGATTGTATATAAATGCGGAAAACTTGGCGTCCCTCGTGTTGTCGTTGCCAATGTTTTTTCGCTCAACGATTTTATTAACAAACTAAAAGAATCCTTAAAAGTAAACTCAAATCTAGTCACACCATGCCTCAAAATTTACATTGTTTGAAAGGCACAAAATATATTTTTATATTTGCTTTGAATTTCTTTAATAATTGCACTTTAATTTTTATTTAAATTTCTATTCATTGGATGCTTAAGAATTAAAATTAATCACTGGACATGTTTAACTGGACATTTAATTTGTATTTATGTATTTAGATTTAAACTATTTCATTCATGCCAATTTGTGCCAATTTTCATTAATAAAAGATAATCCTGCGGTGCAAGGCACTACATTACTTATTTAAGTGTTGATGAGCTGCATAGAATCTTCGTGATAGTTGAGAAGTGGGGAGAGGACCGTTATAAAATACCTGCAGGTGTAGGTACAAGAAGAGAGCAGATTAGTGACGCCTCCTCATATGCCGTTGTTTGTACGTTGTGTATAAGTAACGAACAGCCATGCATTGATATACGATGATGTGGAAGAACGCATCTGATAATAACGTTATTGTCCCTACGCGAAACCGTTTCATCCTCGACAGAATGTTTGAAATCGTCGGATTCCGCAAGCTGAAGCTTAAACGGTGAAGTGTTGCTTGGACGGTTTTACCACGTAGTACAAAGTAATAACGATGTGAATGTGGACTCGATTACGTGTGAATTTAGCGTTTTGCGCCGTAGAACATAACGGATGTATATTTAATTATTTAATTGTGTTTATATATATATATATATATATTTCCTGTACTAATATGCAATTGATTATACGTTTCGCGTATTATTATTTTTAATTATTTAATATAACCCGTAGAACATAAAGGATATATATATATATATATATATATATATATATATATATATATATATATAGGGTGAACCAAATGTAGGTGGACAGTAAATGATAACGTTTATTTTGAGAATACATATTTAATTTTTTTGTATACTATAATACAAAATAAAATTTAAATAAATTTAGTTATAATATTTAATATAATATAACACAAACACCATAGTTATAATGAACACCATAGTTATAATATAATATAACACAAACCGTATTCAACCTACTGTCCACCTACTTTTGGTTCACCGTGTATATTAGGGTTACAACTTCTTATAGGGATAAAATTTGAAATTCAAAAACATTTGCCGGCCATTTGTCCAATGCTGCCACGCTATGAGGAAACACCGTAGACGAAATCTCATGGAATTCGGAAAGCATTTAGGGGTGCCTCGATTCACATGAATGAAACTGTCGCGCGGAAGAAATTTCAAGAATGAACGAGTTTCGACAACGCTTCAAAAACAAAAATGTTTCGAGAATGCAAGTGTATTATATAATTTAATAGAATTGTTTCCTTTATTTCATACTATAGATTATGCAAATCGATTAATTTATTTCATTAAATTAAAATTTTCATAAATAAATCGTTAAATAATATGATGTGTATCAATCTTTGGATGATCAGCTTTTGGTGCTTCAAGTTCATTTTGCATACGACTGCCTGACTGAAAACAACGCTTAGAAGTTCTCTCCCGATTCTTTTAAGATATCTAAGGTAATATTTTTTATTTTGATACATTGATTATATTATTATTGGAAATTGTTCTAGAAAAGTTTCATTAATTGTTGGCATAGTTTGATGTTTAAATTATATAAATTTGGAACTGAATTTGATTTCCTATGATAATATATATACAGGGTGTCCCGTAAGTCTGGACCCATAGGGCAAAATTAATAAAATTACAAAATAGTCCCAGTTTCGCTGGACATGCGTCGAAGTGACTTCTTGGGACTGACAGCGAAGCTAGGCAACACATTGGTACTGGTTTCGTCTTCCGTAACAGTCCTTGAAGGTCCTCTGCGAGGCTTGTCAGCTACGGATCCAGTTTCCTTAAATTTGGCTATCAACTTGCCAACACATCTGTGTGTGATTATTGCGCGGTCTGGATGCATATTGTTGAATTCTTCGGCCACTTCCCGGTGACTGCGGGTCCCGACCAGCAAAATAACTTGAACTCTCTCCTCTCTAGTCAGTGACATGGTTTACCTGCAACATAATAAAAAAATATATTATAAATCGCTATGGGTCCAGACTTACGGGACACCCTGTACACAGGGCCGTCGAGAGGGGCGGTCAAGGGGGGCTAGTTCACACCCAACGAAGTGCTCACTGTTCACTGGGACGGAAAAATTCTACCAGACGATGAAGGTGGTCGGTGTGACCGACTAGCCATTTTCGTAACCGGAGTTGATACCGAGAAGCTCTTGGGTGTACCTAAGCTGACATCAGGAACGGGTGAGGTCATCGCCTCGGTGGTACATGCTGCGCTCAAAGAATGGAATGTGTCAGAAAAGGTATCAGCTATGAGCTTCGACACTACAGCTTCAAATACTGGTTACTTGTCTGGGGCATGCGTAATTTTGGAGCAGAAACTCGGCCGCCGACTCTTATACCTTGCATGTCGCCATCACATCCTAGAACTTATCGTTGAGAAGGCGTACATGGAATGCATGGGACCATCATCTGGTCCAGATATCCTCCTATTCTCCCGCTTCAAAGAGACGTGGAATACAATTTGCCAAGATAAGTACAAGACCCTGTCAGACCTTCCATCGAGTCTGAATGAGAATCGAGAAGAACTGATTGCTTGCTGAAATCTATATCTGACAAAACATCAGCCGAGGGATGATTACCGTGAATTCTTGGAGTTGTCGATTACAATCCTTGGAGGTAATTTACCTAACTTTAGGTTTCGGCGACCTGGAGCACTTTACCGAGCACGTTGGATGAAAAAAGTAATTTATTCATTAAAAATCCTGCTGCTATCCCATCAGTTCAGACTTACAACTCGTGAAATGTCTGGCTTAAAACGATTTGTATTTTTTGCCCTGGAGTTATATGTCAGCGCGTGGTTCACGGCCAGCAGTCCTTCATCTGCTCCCGCGAACGATTTGAAGCTTCTTCAAGACCTAGCAAAGTACCACGATGAAAAGATCTTAGCATCCTGCCTTAGTGTCCTCGGTCGTCACTTATGGTACCTCAGCGAGTACTTGATTGGTCTCGCACTCTTTGATAAAGGTATCAATGCAACGACGAAAAAGAATATCGCTCGATCAATCCTCGAAAAAGAAGCTGCTGAAGATCCTCCAAAGCGAGCCCTAATACCTGCTGTTTCTTCCATTTCAACAAAGCAGCTCTCGGACTTTGCCTCGAAAGGATCAAAGCTTCTCTTTGAACTTCTAAAAATTAATGATGGTTTCTTGTCCAAGGAACCAGAGACCTGGCCGGACGACGAAGATTTCAAGACTGGTTTGACTATAGTTGAAGGACTAAAAGTCGTCAATGACATGGCAGAGAGGGGAATTGCCTTGATCCAGGCCTTCAATACCGAAGAATGAAGAACAGCGCCAACATCTCTTGCAGGTTGTTGAGGATCATAGGAAGTCTCAGCCTGGTACATTGAAAAAGGGGTATGGCTTGAGGAAAAGCAAGAATTAATGGGTGGTCTACAATTGAATGAAAGACACCCTGGAATATATTTAGTAAATATATTATTTACTTATTACGATTGGAGTACGCCTGCACTTAAACCTTATGAACTAAAACTAACGTTTATTTACATTAATTAAAAAAAATATTAATTTATTTTTACTAGGTAATGAATAATTAATTTTTGTTATAAGGAGAATTATTTACCTCACTTGAGACACCCTTAAATATTATCTGAATGACCTAATATTTACAGTACATTGTTTTCTCATGTAGTAGCAGCATTGAACAAATGGCCAATAAAAAACTCCAACTTTCGATTTTTATTGTCACCCTAATATATATATATATATATATATATATATATATATATTTCCTGTACTAATATGCATTTGATTATACGTTTCGTATATTATTATTTTCTATATATTTAATTATTTAATATAACTGTATATATTTTTCCTGTACTAATATATTGATAATACAACGGTTTGTATATTTTTGATTATATATTTCCCGTTCGTATGCTATTATTATTTTTTGATGATATATATATATTCCATTGTATATTTATTATATATTCATCGTCCGTATGCTATTATTTTTGATCATATATATTCCATTGTATATTTATTTTCTATATATTTCCATTAATTCGCCTAAATAAACAGAATGATGTAATGGTGTTTTATTTAACTCTTTTTGTTTGTACACGGTATTTAATTATATCAATTGGCCGGCTTCTAAACCGGATTTGTAGATCAGAATATATGCATTAATTATATAAATAGCGCTATCTGGCAACTTAACCTGAAGAAGCCACTTACGCCTTCTAAGTCAAGTGGCGGGTTAAGTCAGAATATATGCTTTAATTAAATAAATAGCGCAAACCAGCAACTCAGCCTTCTAAGCCAAATAGCGGATTAAGCCAGAATATATGCTTTAATTAAATAAATAGTGCAAACTGGCAACTCAGCCTTCTAAGCCAACTGGCTGATTAAGCCAGAATATATGCTTTAATTAAATAAATAGCGCAATCTGGCAACTCAGCCAGATAAGCCAATTGGCTGATTAAGCCAGCTGGCTGATTAGAAACATATTAAGAAAACGGCCGATCGGCTGAAGTCTTAATATGCGCTTGGCTCCTGCCAGGCGAACACCTCTCTCTCTCTTAGGTTAGGTATACCCCTTGGGGGGGGTGAGACCGTCCCTTTTATCCCCCAAAGAGGTCTCCCCAGCGGGGTTCATTGCAACTTGGGGGATAACTCCGCCTCCAAGTTGCATAACCCCTTGTTGCTCATTCCCCCTTCCCCCATTTAGGGGGTGCCTTGCAACAAAAGGGGGTGGGGTGGCACTATGGGGTGCCTTGTAACAAAGGGGTGGGGTTGGCACTATGGGGTGCTTTGCAACAAATAGGGTTGGGGGTTGGCACTATGGGTGCCTTGCAACAAATGGGGTTTGCATTCTTGCAACACTTGCAATTGCATTGCACTCTACCATTTTGAGCCCATACTACTCAGGTAAAACCTCTAAAGTTAATGGTACTTTTAAAGAAACATTAGCTGATGAGCAAACTGTAATAGTTTGTAAGAAACAAGATTCACTTCTTTCGAAGCTTATCAAAGTATTTAAGAATTTAACTCCTGTTCAGAAATGGCCAAAAGGACTTAAAATCTTTGCTCCACATAGTCTACAGTTTATAATGGGGTTTTATACCATCAAGTAGATTCACCTTATTATTATATAATTTCATTAGATTTATTAATCTCAACACTCAGAGTTGGCTCATACTAGAAGGAATAAATTACTTGTATTAATTTACCAACAATTATGGCATCCAGGTGTTAACCAAGTAGTTAAAGATGTTTGTACATAATGTACGTGTGTCAACAGTTTAAAACTTGTACTTGTACATCCATAGCAGTAGCACCTACACTCAAAATAGTTACTAGTTCTCCATTTGAATTAGTTGTTATAAATATAGTGCAGTTCCCAATTACAAACAGAGGTAATAAATACTGTTTGGGTTTAGTAGACCATTTTTCGAAATGGATCTCAGTTGTTCCATTATAAAAAAAAGATGCTCATGCAATAACCCAAACTCTAAAGTTTCCAATAAATTAATTAATTATATGGGTGATTAGGTAAAAAGGTGGTCAAAAATTCACAGCATTGTTATTTCTACATCTCGGCTCACAGATATGTTACTTTCTCGTATTCATCTGTGCTAAGATCCTGAAATTGTGGAATGAGAGGAAATATTCACTTTCCAGTTGTTCTGTTCACTATCCTAATGACATTGAACGATAAATTTTTTTATTGAAATTAATCACTCTAGTGTGTCAACATCAATGTTATAGACGCAAAATATGCAAATTTAATTATTAAGACTAAATTATAAGCAGTGCTGGGATTAGCGGCATTAAGTTTTTAGAGAAAGTCAGTCGCTAACCGCTAATTTTTCAAACCCACTTCTACTAAAATTTGGTTCGCAGACAGCAATCTCCATTATAAAAGACTGAGGCAGCACTAACTACTAACTGCAAGTTGATCATAACATCAGCATGTAGAGATTTTTGTAGAGGTTCTAATGTTTTTGTTTTTGAAACTAATGCAATTTGCCACATCACTGTTTCGCGATATCCATTTTTATTCTGCAATATGTTGTATCAGTGGAACATTTACTCTCTGTTAATATTTTATCATTTTTTTGAGTTTCAATTTGTGTATTTGAATTAAATATAGATGTATAAATTTAATAGAATTTATTCTTCCGTTGGTTGGTTTTCCCTAATAATATATACGAAAGGAACTTGATTCCTACGTAAAAATGTTTTCATTTTCGTAGATTATAAAGTCACAGTTTGTACCTCAGCAACCAATTATATCAAGGTGTGTGCTTATATATGTAAGGAAACTACGGAAGGCAGAACATATATAAATTGGGGTGATTTCAGAAAATATTAGCGATAAAATTAGCATTAGCGTAAGCGGCGCTAACTGTTGGAATGCTTGACGTTAACGTTAGCGGCGCTAAATTTTATGGTAGTTAGCGTTAGCGGTGGGGCGCTAACTTTAGGAGTTAGCGGGCAGAGCACTGATTATAAGTAAAATACAAATGGCAAAATAGAGAGCGGATAACGAAAATGTAACGAACGAATGAAGTGAAAGAAAAGGCCAAAAAATAAGAGTTAAAACAATTACGGAGGAGGGAGCAGGTCACATTATTTAGTCTCAGTAAAAAAAAGTGAAGCCGCCGTAAGTTTTCAAGAATGGGACACTCTACAGGCAAGTGTCTCAAGGCAAGGCGGGTGTGGCCTCATGCTGAGGCTAATAGTTTCTTCACAACGTTGCAGACTGCAGACCAAATCCCCAGAAAAAAGTCCTTGTGAGGAAGAGGGCTTCCAGCCACAGACTTTGTTTGCTGATCCACTTCCTCATTCACCCTACGGAAACGTGGGCAGGAACTAGAACTCTAGTCGTTGGCCACGGCGACCAGTTAAAAATAGTAAATTTAAAATTGGCAAAGTAATGAGATGGAAAAGATTAAAAGACTCCAGTACTTGGTTTGCGATTGTTGAATCGCTAAAAATGAAAAATTAATTTAAAGCAATTTTTAAGGCAAAAATGGCACGAAAGGCCAACAATAATGCTGGAAGTGCAACATCAAAAACTAAAGGAAAGACGACCACAAAACCAACGCCATCATCAGACTTAAAGTTGCCAGTAAACACTGGAACAGAATCCGCATGAAGCAAACAATGCTGCAAGGATACTAATTTTATTAACCAAATTATCAGAACTGATATCCGTGAAATACCGGCAAACGGGTACCTGTTGAAGTTCCCACGGGGGAAACGTCGGAAATGCCTCGGGGAGAATTGGTATAGGGGAGGCTGAGACCTGCCCACCAAACAGAGGGCCCGGTAATCGAAAAGCTGGAGAAGATAAGTGTGAGGGCTGTAAAGGGGAAATAGGGTTTTCCCTTAAAAAAAAAAAAAAAAAAAAAAAAAAAATGAATGATGTATGACGACAGAATTTCAAATGAAGGAGGTCGCTATAAATGTGTGTAAAAGAACTGTACAAAAATATTTACCAAACTTGCAAAAAAAATTCCAAACTACATTTACAGACATTACTAATCCATATTCTTTATCAAATGTGAAGTTAAATAATCCTCATTAAGTTTACTAGAAGAAAAAATTGAAAAGCAAGCACAGTTCTAACTATCTTTTGAAGGAACGAATTATGTTATTGAAGAGAATATTTCTGCAGTAGTTTAAAGGTAGAAATCCGAAAACGTAATACGAGGGGCTGTCAGAAAATAAGTTTACACGGCGGATAATTTCGTAACTAAAGGACCCACATTCATTATGTTTGTATCAGGTGAATTCGTTAATCATTGTAGGCAACACTGCACGTCGATTCGGTTGCCATCTGCCGTACATTGGTTATATGAATCAGTTGAACATGGCGGCTCGACTGGAACAGTGCCCTGCCCTACGGAACAGTCCAGGACGTTTACATTTAATGGCCGCTCGTAAACGTTCGAGTGTTGAACAATATGCAGCTGCATTGATTGTTGTGCTTTTTTGCATGAAGACTGCGAGCAAAACGCCTTTGTGGTCCCAAAACGCGGTAACCATCACTTTGCCAGCGGGCCTCACAATCTTGAACTTTTTTGGTCGCGGGGACCCAGGGTGTTTCCATTCCATGCTGGCATTTTGTTTCCGGAGTACGGTGATGAACCCATGTCTCGTCTCCTGTCGCAATGCGCTCGAGAAATTCTTGACCACTGACAGACTCGGAATATCGTTGCAGAAATGACAGGGCACTGTTCCAGTCGAGCCGCCATGTTCAACTGATTCATGTAACCAATGTACAGTAGATGGCAGCCGAATCGACGTGCAGTGTTGCCAACAATGATTAACGAATTCACCTGATACGAACATAATCAATGTGGGTCCTTTAGTTACGAAATTATACGCCGTGTAAACTTATTTTCTGACCGCCCCTCGTACTTAAGGAAAAATTAAACAACTCTTCAAAGAAAGTATGGTAGATAGAATCTAGTTTAAAATGTGAAAATTACGTGTGATTCATCGCTACTAACATAATCCAGAAATTAACATTATTGTAAATATATTACATGAAAATATAATTAAATGTAACAGTGGTCACTACTCGTTAGGTAAGGAACAAAATAGACAAAACATTCTGAGTGATTAACTCAGTACATAAGGCGAACTATCAGTCGACTCGAAGAACTCCCTCAGCGCGAACCGGCCATTATACACTCGGGGTACCTTCTGTCGTACGGTTCCATGAAGGATCGCTTGTTAAAGACTGAAAATTATATACAGCCATTAAAAGCAGGCTGAGCAATTTGATTGATTAATTCAGTAGAGGTATCAGTCGAATCAACCATTTTCCTCCCTCAATTAACGAAATTTTTTGTATTGATGGGAATATTCTTGGAAATATTTTGATAATTTTAGTCAAAGTTACAGGTATCTTATCTTTAATAAGCTTCCTGTACTTACGAGTATATTGAAGCTTGTTGAAGATGAGATAGCTGTAACTTTGGCTAAAATTATCACTCAAAGTATTTCCAAAGGAATATTCCCATCAATGCTAAAAATTGGTTGTATAACATCTCATTTTAAGGGGTGTGATCCTGCACTAGCAACTAATTACAGGCCGGTGTTTCATTAATTATCTATGTTCAGCAAAGATTTTGAAAAAAAAATGTAAAAAGTAGACTGCAGCGATATTTACAGTAGAATCCTACGATTTATTATCTCAAAATCAATATGGCTTCCGAAATAATAAAACAACGGAAATGGCTATTTTAAATCTTATAAGAAATGCAAATATAGCTAAAAAGAACAAAGAAATAATGATATCAATATTTATGGATTTGAGTAAGAGTAAGGCGTTTGATGTAAGAGACCATAATATTCTACTAAACAAATTATAGTGTTATGGTTTTAGAGGAGCAATCAGTGATTGGTTTAAAAGTTATTTGTCCAATAGACATCTTTTTGTATCAGTAAATAAGGTCTGCTCAACTAAAACGTTTGTCAAACATGGTGTATCACAGAGCTCAGTTTTAGGTCCACTGTTATTTTTATTATATAGAAATGACCTTCCACGCTCATCTGATATACTTAACTTCATAATGTTTGCAGATGATACAACTGTGTCTTTTCCTTGCAAAGATGTTAATTCATCTAAAAATATATTCAAATCAGAGTTTAGCAATACAGTGAAATGGTAGACCACCAATAAACTCTTCTTAAAACCAGTAAAATAAATTTCATGATTTTCACTAATAAACGAAATGTGTATCTTGATGAACTAAATGTTGATGAAAATTTCTTGGTGTAATACTAGACAAGAATTTGCAATGGCGTGATCATGTAAATTATATCTCAAAAAAGATTTCAAGGAACGCTGCTATAATGTTTAAACTTAGAAATATAGTTCGTAAACAAATTTTATTAATTCTGTATCATACTGTACTCTTGGTCTTCCTTATAATAACGTACCGTACTGCACCCTTGGTTGGGGAAACTCCGCTAACAACGATTTAAAGTTTAAACAGCATCATTGTCATCCAAAAACGAGCAATAAGTTTATTATCTTATGCTGAATTCCATGATCATTCTAGTGCATTATTTAAAGAGATAAAACTACTAAAGCTCGGTGATGTAATCAAATGGTCACATTTTATTTTTATCTACACGTGTAAGAACAAAATCATTAACTTACAATAGGTAAATAAATATTTTGTAACTCAAAATATGAGAATAAAAACCCACTCTAATAGACAGAGTTTATTTCCACGACAGTTTCGACGCCCACTGGCATCCTCCTCGGGTGGATACAGAAACACAAATGAAACAAAACAAGAGGGAAAAAACAGTTCAGGGATCGACCGTTAAGAAATTCGCACCTAGGTTGGATTCCATTCTCTCGAGACAGGAGGGGCATTTTCATTAAGTACATTCGCACAAATTTTAAAACTATCTTCCTGTTCTAAACATACAGATTCTACAGTATTATTTTTACATAATTATTACATTTATAATTAAATTTATTACATTTAATATTGCATAATTATTAATTACAGAAATTATAAATTTATTATTACATTGGTTATTACATTGTTGTTTATTATACAGAAATTATAAACCGAAAAACGAATGAAAAAAGGCGATTAGGAAATAATCCAGAGACCATTGAGAAATTCGCACCTAGGTTAGATATCGTTCTCCCGAAACCAGAAGGGCATTTTATTACAGGGTCAGCTTATAACTACAGTACATTTCCACAAATTAAAAATATCTTCTTGTTCTATACATACAGATCCTAATGTTTTGACATAATTACTGCATATATTTATTTCCACATTAATTACTTCCATTATTACATTTACTAAAAGCGAGTAAGGAAACATTCCAATCCAGAGACATTTAAGAAATTCACACTTAGGTTCGAACACGTTCCCACGACTCCGTAAGGGATTTATTGACCAAGAATCTCATTAAAGGGTCTAACTTATAAGTACCTTCGCACAAATTAAAATTATCTACTTTTTCTATACACACAGATTCTATTATTTTTCTTTTGACATAATTATTACATTTATAAAGTACCTTACTTGATTCCCAATCTATAGCATGATTATTTTGGCTAGCGTGATAAAAAATGGCATTATTAGTATTACAACTTCTGAAGGCATATTTGTGTTCTTTGATACGGGTTTCAATATTTCTTCCAGTTTCTCCCACGTATACTAAATCACAACTTTACAGGGAATGCTGTAGACACAGGCTTGTTCCTCTTTTGCAACGTTATTCCTAACCAATTTACTTTTCACACAGGGGTTCCTTTAGTTACAGGTTATCTAAATTTCTTGCAGATAAATTATCCCCATTAGTTGGTAAATTTTCAGGCTCGCACATCACTAATTCCTGTGACTTTATTAACAAAGTTATGTCCTTAGATTTAAAACGGGGAAGAATGATAAGTTTTGATGTTGAGTCCTTGTTTACGAAAGTTCCCATTGATGATGTACTTAGTTTTTTAGATAGAAAATTGCCAACATGTAACGTAGAACTAGGCATGCCCACATCTGTATTTTTAGAACTGATAAAACTCTGTGTCACCAATAATGCCTTCTCCTTCGGTGAAGAATTTTATTTGCAACGTTTTGGTATGGGAATGGGGTCCCCTTTATCCCCAATACTGAGTACATTATATATGGAGTATTATGAGTCGGAATTGTTGCAAACAATATGTCCCAGGAATCTAATTTGGTTTCGTTATGTAGATGATATTTTCTCATTTTGGCCTGACCACTGGAACAACTTTGACACTTTCTTTCAGTCATTAAATAATCTTGTTCCCTCTATTAAATTTAAATATGAATGGGAGAACGACAAACAATTACCTTTTCTAGATGTTTTGGTCATTAACGAAAGCGGAAAGCCCAATTTCACGGTCTATAGAAAACCTACTCATTGTAATTCGTACATTCATTATTTTTCATATCATGATGAAGGGGTTAAAAGCTCAATTATTTCTTCCATGTTTCTAAGAGCACTCAGGATTTGTAGCCCACATTTGCTGGATCCGGAAAATTCAAAGATTTGGAACATTTTTAAGGGTTTAAAATATCCTGAGTGGTTTATCAGAAAGGCGTATTTTAAAGCCAGAAAATCTTTTTATGCCCCTCGGGAACCTTCAGTTAACCAAAAACAATATGTGAGTTTGCCTTACATTGCCGGCTTAGAAAGAGTAAAACCGTTGACGAAAGAATTTAAGTTTGCTTTGGCGTTCAAATATTCGTCTACCGTGAAAAGTAAATTGGTTAGGAATAACGTTGCAAAAGAGGAACAAGCCTGTGTCTACAGCATTCCCTGTAAAAGTTGTGATTTAGTATACGTGGGAGAAACTGGAAGAAATATTGAAACCCGTATCAAAGAACACAAATATGCCTTCAGAAGTTGTAATACTAATAATGCCATTTTTATATCACGCTAGCCAAAATAATCATGCTATAGATTGGGAATCAAGTAAGGTACTTTATAAATGTAATAATTATGTCAAAAGAAAAATAATAGAATCTGTGTGTATAGAAAAAGTAGATAATTTTAATTTGTGCGAAGGTACTTATAAGTTAGACCCTTTAATGAGATTCTTGGTCAATAAATCCCTTACGGAGTCGTGGGAACGTGTTCGAACCTAAGTGTGAATTTCTTAAATGTCTCTGGATTGGAATGTTTCCTTACTCGCTTTTAGTAAATGTAATAATGGAAGTAATTAATGTGGAAATAAATATATGCAGTAATTATGTCAAAACATTAGGATCTGTATGTATAGAACAAGAAGATATTTTTAATTTGTGGAAATGTAGTTATAAGCTGACCCTGTAATAAAATGCCCTTCTGGTTTCGGGAGAACGATATCTAACCTAGGTGCGAATTTCTCAATGGTCTCTGGATTATTTCCTAATCGCCTTTTTCATTCGTTTTTCGGTTTATAATTTCTGTATAATAAACAACAATGTAATAACCAATGTAATAATAAATTTATAATTTCTGTAATTAATAATTATGCAATATTAAATGTAATAAATTTAATTATAAATGTAATAATTATGTAAAAATAATAGAATCTGTATGTTTAGAACAGGAAGATAGTTTTAAAATTTGTGCGAATGTACTTAATGAAAATGCCCCTCCTGTCTCGAGAGAATGGAATCCAACCTAGGTGCGAATTTCTTAACGGTCGATCCCTGAACTGTTTTTTCCCTCTTGTTTTGTTTCATTTGTGTTTCTGTATCCACCCGAGGAGGATGCCAGTGGGCGTCGAAACTGTCGTGGAAATAAACTCTGTCTATTAGAGTGGGTTTTTATTCTCATATTTTGACCTTCACGTAAAAAAGTGAAGTTTTTTGCATTTATTTTGTAACTCATTAAAAATCCACTTATATCGGACCAGAAATAGATGAAAGCATGTTATACCTCAATTTAGATTGTATTTATCTAAAAATTTACCCATTTTCATTGGATTGAAACTATGAAATGATTTAAATGCGGATATAAAAAAATATTGTGAATGTAAATTCGTTTAAAACCAAGTTCAAATCTCGATTAATAATGGAATACTAAAAAAATCTAGGATTAAATGTACAGTCGTTTGCAATAGTTCCGCTCTGCCCTCTCCGAGATGTGGTAACAACGCAGTCACTCTTAAACCCCAGTCCCCCACCATCATTCCCTCCTTCTCATCCTCCCCTCTCAGGTGTTGTTATAGTAATACTTTATTTTTTGAAAACCAGTGACAGAATAAATATATTGTTCACCGTTGCTTTGGTAAACTAAGGTTCGATTCGGACGACTATGTATTTCATTCATGCATAATTTCTAAATTTAGGGAATAGAGTAGTTAGGTTATTTCACAAACGTGGGCTACTTTAAAAACTTTCAATCATAGGATTTTGATGTGGCCATGTTATAGTTAAAGTGTAAGATAACTTGTAGCATCGACTTTTCCTCCAAGCAATAACATTTCTGCTTAAAGTCCATGCATCATCAACAAATGATTATCCAGAAGAATGTCTCTCCATGGAGAGATAATAATAACATAGATCAATTTTTTATTATAAAAATAAACATGAATCAAGTAAATTTATGGATTTCCTTAAGAACATACAAAACTTGTTCAAATTATAAGGAACTGACAATTGTTCAAGTAAATAAATATATATTTACTACATCACAACTATAATATTATTATACACAATTACTCAATACTTGGTTCATCCTCCATTATTATTAATGACCTCTCGTAGCCTATTTGGAACAGATGCCACGTGATTGTAGATGACTTGTGGGTTTGTGCGAAAAAGTTTCCACTCTACCATGATGTGTTCCAGCAGATGCCGAGATGTCCGCTCCTGTCCAGGCTCCCAAGCGTTAACCACATTTGCCCACACATTTTCAATGGGGTTTAGATCACATCCCTTGGTGGGCCAGTTCAGCAGCTCGACATCTCGTTGTTCCTGAAACCACCGTCTGATGATCCTGGCAGTATGAACAGGGCAGTTATCCTGTAATATATAAGTTAACCCTCCGTCTATGGCCTTGGGTGGTTCGAGGTTGACAGGGGGGTTCTGGTTAGGTGAGAGCAACGGATTTTCTCACTCTGGAGTAGCTGGTACCGTGTAGAGAATCGCAGTAGTTTCTTTTATACTACACTCCGATTTCTTCCTGTAGTGGATCGGAAGATTCTGTGAAAACTTGTTAAATTATCTGACGGTTCCCCGATTCTTCTCGTAGCGTATCGAGAAATTATTTATTCTATTTTAAAACAAAGTTCTCTGGAGAAAGCAGGACTCAAAGGAGAAGACAAAGAGATCCTCTGACTGAATTTTACTGCTTCTAAAATATTACAGGTAATACTTCTACTTCCAGGTCAGATTAGAATAATCAGAATGAAAATTTGAAAAATTCCGAGAGTTTATATACAAGGGTCGGTCGGTCAGAAAATAAGTTTACACGGCGTATAATTTCATAACTAAAGGACCTACATTGGTTACGTTTGTATCAGATGAATTCGTTAATCAATTGCTATTAGCAGCGCGGAAACAGAACGAGGCTTTAGTGTTATGAACAATATTGAAGCGGAAAGAAGCAGACTTTCTGTTAATCATATTTCCAGTCTGATGACAATAAAAATACTAGGAAAGCCTGTAGCAGACTGGGATGCTGTGCCATATGTCAAGACTTGGCTAAGAAGTCACCGTCAAGCTGATGATACTAGAGTTCGTGAGAAAACTGATACTCAACCATCGCAGAACGAACTGGCTATATGAAAACTTTTTGAATGAGGCAGCATGATTGAGAAGGTAAATTTATATCTAATTTTGTTTTCATTTTTTCAGGATTTTATAGAAAAATACAGGTAGTATCACAAGCAGTGGTCGTTTCAATATTTATTTATTTTTTGATGAAAAATTAGTTTATTTTTAAATAATTATGTCATTAGTGAGCATTAAGAATATGTTAAATAATTTCTGCCAAAATGTTACAAAATGCTGTTTGGAAAAGCTAAAACCGTTCACCCCAAACCCCCTAGCTTAATGACTCGCGTCAGTGGCGCTCGCCGATTTACACCCCTATCTGTATCAGAACCGGTTGTTAAGAAATTGGCAGCACACCCCTGAACTAAAGGACCTACATTGATTGTGGTTGTATCAGGTGAATTCGTTAATCATTGTTGGCAACACTGCACGTCGATTCGGCTGCCATCTACCGTACATTGGTTATATGAGTCAGTTGAACATGGCGGCTCGACTGGAACAGTGTCTTGCCCTACGGAACAGTCCAGGATGTTTACATTTAATAGCCGTTCGTAAACGTTCGAGAGATGAACAATATGCAGCTGTATTGATTGTTGTGCCTTTTTGCATGAAGTCTGCGAGCAAAACGCCTTTGTGGTCCCAAAACACGGTAACCATTACTTTGCCAGCAGACCTCACAATCTTGAACTTCTTTGGTCGCGGGGACCCAGGGTGTTTCCATTCCATGCTGGCACGTTTTGTTTCCGGAGTACGGTGATGAACCCATGTCTCGTCTCCTGTCACAATGCGCTCGAGAAATTCTTGACCACTGACAGACTCGGAATATCGTTGCAGAAATGACAGGGCACTGTTCCAGTCGAGCCGCCATGTTCAACTGATTCATATAACCAATGTACGGTAGATGGCAGCCGAATCGACGTGCAGTGTTGCCAACAATGATTAACGAATTCACCTGATACAAACATAATCAATGTAGGTCCTTTAGTTCAGGGGTGTGCTGCCAATTTCTTAACAACCGGTTCTGATACAGATAGGGGTGTAAATCGGCGAGCGCCAATGACGCGAGTCATTAAGCTAGGGGGTTTGGGGTGAGCGGTTTTAGCTTTTCCAAACAGCATTTTGTAACATTTTGGCAGAAATTATTTAACATATTCTTTATGCTCACTAATGACATAATTATTTTTTAATAAACTAATTTTTCATCAAAAAATAAATAAATATTGAAACGACCACTGCTTGTGATACTACCTGTATTTTTCTATAAAATCCTGAAAAAATGAAAACAAAATTAGATATAAATTTACCTTCTCAATCATGCTGTCTCATTCAAAAAGTTTTCATATAGCCAGTTCGTTCTGCGATGGTTGAGTATCAGTTTTCTCACGAACTCTAGTATCATCAGTTTGACGGTGACTTCTTAGCCAAGTCTTGACATATGGCACAACATCCCAGTCTGCTACAGGCTTTCCTAGTATTTTTATTGTCATCAGACTGGAAATATGATTAACAGAAAGTCTGCTTCTTTCCGCTTCAATATCGTTCATAACACTAAAGCCTCGTTCTGTTTCCGCGCTGCTAATAGCAATTGTGGAAGAGGAATATTCTTTGATTTCACATTTGAATCAACAAAATCCCGAGTCATTGATGTCAATTTCAAATTTTATGAGTTCATTCAACTGCCTTATCTTTTTTTCACCTTCCAGTCATGGTGATAAGATTTCCTCATATTTTCATGTTCTTCCAGTAAATCAAAAAGTGCTAGGAGGTCCTCACAGTGAAACCGACTTTGAGTAACTTGCTTCAAATTGAAATGACTTGTAGATAAAAGCCTATCTGTCATTTTGTCAGTTACACTCTGAATCAGCTGATTTCTAGGCAGTCCTGTAGTATTTGAACTGATACTTTGGCTGTCTTGAAAATGAATGTGTTTAAACGCTTCAGACTGGATTAACTGCTCAACTTCTGCTTCATGGCACCCCAAATTTTCTTTAAGAGCTGATAGTGCTCTTATTGTACGTCTTACAAGTTTATCTGCTTTCTGAAATGTTGTAGAACGTGCTTGGAAAGCTTTAGATAACAAGGCAATTTCCTCCAGAATATCAATGATCAAAGCTAAGTCATGCAAAAACTTTGGGTTACTCATTTTTTTTGCCATTCCAACCAGGTTTGAATTTCTATAAAGATGGGAGTATAAAGCTGGATACGCTCTCCAGACTGCTTTAGCTGCTCTCATACTACAGGCTGCCCAGAGAGGACCCAGGACACGCCCCCATTTTGATAATTTCTATCCCTAAATCTTTTGCAATTTCATTTAGCTCTGCTTAGTTTTTGTTTGACTGATGGTAGATGGAATAAATTTTGTCCAAGAATATTTTGCTTATTACGCAGGTGTTCGATCGATCTTTTCATAAATACTTTCTAAGAATTTCATAATGAAGTAAAATCATTCTAATGGCATGCAACGAATGTAACATCAAATGTGACATTGTAAACTAAAGCTATATATAGTTCACAAAAACACAATTGTAAACGAGACAAATGCAGGGCGTCATGAGCATTCGTAAAATTCATCAAGACTGACTGACAAATTGCAAATTTCAAGATAAATTTCTACTGACTGTTAAATATTTGTTCAAAACAAACAAACGGTTCGGTGATCCAATCAAAATTTAACAACCGGTTCGGGCGAACCGGACCGAACCGGTCCCAGCACACCCCTGCTTTAGTTACGAAATTATACGCCGTGTAAACTTATTTTCTGACCACCTCTCGTACTAATAATTTGGTGACATCATTATTATTTAATGTTGACCTGTTTTGTTTTTTATTCTCAATAGGCTGATTTTTTTTTGCAAATATTTGATGATAAAGGTAAATTTTGGCTGGACAGCATACTGGCAGATAAGCAAGATATTTGAAGATGAAGTCATATTTTTCTTTTACACAGCATATTGACAGACCTGATGTTATCATGATTTGCCGAGTTAACTAAAAATGTAAATTGAGATATGCATTTTATTATGGATTAAAATTAAACATGTATGAACCAAAATTAAATGCTTAAAATTTAAAATTAAGTGTTAATTTAGAGTTTTGTCAAGTTATAACTTCATCTTTTACAACTAAGAGAGAATATATAAAAAAATTGATATTGCAGAATTTAACATCATTACATGATTAAGCTTAATCTAAAAAATGATTAGGTAATTTAAAAAAGAAATAATTCATCAATTACTTAGCAAAAATAAAATAGAAAGAAAATTAAAATTTTTCCCAAACTTGCATTTTATATACTGTACAGTTAGTGTCACGCGAGTTTGGACTTTACAGTATATGCAAAATGAATATTAGAATTATTCATTTTTACATATATATTAATATATATATTGCATTAAAATCACAGAACAACACGTGATCTTTTTAATAAACAAACAACCACAGGGTAAAGGAAAGGGAAACACGAAATCCGAGCGCTTTCGTGATATATTCACATCTTCAGGGACAAGAAAGAAATAGACAGAATTTAACTCAGTTACTTGGTAAATTCTGTTTATTTCTTTCTTGTCCCTGAAGACGTGAATATATGAAGACGTGAAACTACTAGAAAAACTCTTGTTACTCCGATTAAATGATTTCCTATGGACATCTCGTAATCAGTTTGGCTTTAAAAGGTCCCACTCAACTGACCTGTGTATCTATGTACTTAAAGAAACAATATCTAAATACATTGACAGTAATTCAACCATTTATAGCTGTTTCCTTGATATAAGTAAGGCATATGATAGGGTGAACCACAATATTTTATTTGAAAAACTAGAAGACAGGAAGGTTCCCATGTACATATTAAATTTATTGAAATTTTGGTATTCCCACCAATCTTTCACTGTTAGGTGGGGCAATGTACTATCCGAGTGTTTTGGCTCCTTGTTCTCCCCTATGCTGTTTAATGTGTATATTGACGGATTAATTGCTTCACTTAATGCGGCAACAGTAGGATGTTGTATAGATAACACAAGGATAAATAACTTAGTTTATGCCGATGATATGGTGTTAATAAGTCCCTCTGTTAAAGGTCTGGATCGGCTACTAAATGTCTGCGAAGTGTATTCGCAGAAACATGATATTCTTTTTAATGTTACAAAAACTAAGGTTATGCAATTTCATCCTAAAAGCTGTAATCAGCCAGCTGATATAAGGTTTAAAATGAATGGTGAAGTAATTGAGGAAGTACAAGAGTTTAAGTATTTGGGTCAAACTATTACCAGCTCCTTGAGTGATAACTCGGATATAAGAAAACAATCTCGAAGCCTGTGTGCTAAAGCGAATATGACCATAAGGAACTTTCGTTTCTGTACAAGTGAAGCTAAAGACACACTCTTTCGTACTTTCTGCAGTAATATATACGGTCAGCAACTCTGGGTGAATTATAAAAAAGGTTCTGGCAGAACCCTAAATTTGCTGTACAACAGGTCTTTTAGACTCTTACATAAATTACCTCCGAGATGCTCAGCTTCGCAAATGTTTGCTACCCGCAATGTTCCGAGCTTCCCGGAGGTAACAAGACGTGCTCAACACAGTCTAATGCAAAGAATTAAAAAATCAACCAACCCGATCATCCAAGCTATCCATGAGTCCTGCCATTTATCCTCTAAGCTATGGACTTCTTGGTACGAAAACGTCTGTCTGTAGTTCCACTTAACTTCGACAGTGCAGTATTATTTCTAATCAATTGTATATATTTTTATCCTTAGTGTATGAACTGTCATTGTATTAATAATATTTGTCATATGGACTATAGTCTGCCAATAAACCTTTTCATTTTCATTTTCATTTTCATTTTCATATCACGAAATTTGCTGTACAACAGGTCTTTTAGACTCTTACATAAATTACCTCCGAGATGCTCAGCTTCGCAAATGTTTGCTACCCGCAATGTTCCGATCTTCCCGGAGGTAACAAGACGTGCTCAACACAGTCTAATGCAAAGAATTAAAAAATCAACCAACCCGATCATCCAAGCTATCCATGAGTCCTGCCATTTATCCTCTAAGCTATGGACTTCTTGGTACGAAAACGTCTGTCTGTAGTTCCACTTAACTTCGACAGTGCAGTATTATTTCTAATCAATTGTATATATTTTTATCCTTAGTGTATGAACTGTCATTGTATTAATAATATTTGTCATATGGATTATAGTCTGCCAATAAACCTTTTCATTTTCATTTTCATTTTCATTTTTATATCACGAAAACGCTCGGATTTCGTGTTTCCTTTTCCTTTTCCCTGTGGTTGTTTGCTTATTAATATATTTTATTTAATATATTTCGTCGCTGGGTTCAAATCACAGTTTAAAATTAGATGCTGTTCGAATCGTAATCTGACACGCCGAATTAGTGTCCTTCGAATTTTGGGATCATTTGTGATGCAATACTTTTTGTCATATCGTGATTCGATATTAACACTTACAAATAAGTGTTGTATTCCTCTACATTATAATGATTAATTTCAGCTATTGTGCCATTTCATGTAAACGGTTTGATCTCGTAATATCGTCGTTTTTGGTGTAGTGAAAGGAGAGGGGGAGGACGAGAAGGGGGATAACGAGAGGGAGGGGGAGGGGGGGGAGGGAGTGAGGGTGGGAGAGAAAGAGGGACTGCGTTGCCACCACATCTCGGAGAGGGTGAAGCGGAACTATTGCAGGGGACTGTACATTACTATTACTTATTCATTTCTCATGTGTAATCTAGGATTAAATGTACACTTGTTATTGTTCATCTCTCATGTTTAGTATTGATTTCTTTGTATAGTAAGGGGTTCCAAAAAACCTTAGCCCTCCCCATTTGCAGCTTACATGTTTACTTATATCGAAATAGTTTTTAGTGTTTATAAAAATATATAAAATTTTTATTGCAGGTATTAAAATTACTCTAGCTGATAAAGTGATAATATAATGGCTTCTCAATTAATTGGTGATTCGGAGAGGCAACGTGTGATAGATCGCATACGAGCAATAACATTTCGGGAAGCTCGTGATGCTGGAGCCACCTTTATAACACGTTCATGGGTTGCCAAAAAGTTGCGAATAAGTGAGGACTTCGTCAAAAGAAATTGGAATAAAACTTTGGATGAATGTGAAATGGATACAACCAAATCTGGCCGCCCAAATTTGCCACTCTCTCAGGAAACAAAGGACATCATTGAAAGCGGTACGCGTAAGCGGAAAAACAGCTGTGCTAAACTTTCTAGAGAGATCGAAGTGTTGAGAGGAAAGACCGTTAGTGGTGAGATCATTCGACTGTACCGTCATAGGCAAGGTTTAAAGCCTTGGCATGAACTTCCAAAGCCAAGAAAAACTCAACTTAACATCGATGACAGAATGTGGTTTGCCCATTATCTTGAAGATTGGGATGTGGATGATTTCATGCATTTAGCTGTCTCCGATTAATTTTTTGTTTACGTAACACGTCGGCCTAACTACCAAAATAATCGAGTGTGGGCCACAACACCAGATGAAATCGATGACAATGAACATTATCGCGAATTATTAAAAAGTCCAGACTGTGTTGGTGTGTTTGTTTTGTTCACTGCAAAGAAGCTCATGTGGGTGCTGAAGCCAAATGGTCAGAGTTGGGATGGACAGTATTTTCGTGATATTATTCTATCCCAACATGTCATTCCTTTTCTAAAAAACCCAAACAATGTTATGGATGTCGATCAGGTCACACTTCTGCACGATAAGGCCCCCTGCTTTAAGGCATTAGCCACTCAACAGTTGTTGCGGAACCATGAGATCGATTTCTTTGGAAATGAGGAATGGCCAGGAAATTCTCTTGACCTGAACGTCTGTGAACACATTGGATCAGTTATAAAGGACAAGGTTGAATGTCTCTTGTTTCAAGAACCTGCAGCAAATCGATTTTCGAAGGATACATTGACGCAACACATTGAAACTGTTTTAGCAAATTTGCGTAACGATCAAGATCTATTCACGTTACTTTTGGCAAGCTACCCAAAGCGAATTCAGGCTGTCTTGGAAGCCAATGGCAGGGACACCAAGTTTTAATTGTTTCTCATTAAATGCAGGATTAAATTCTCTTTTGTAAGGTATGTTTAGTTTTACTGTACCTCTAATGGTTTAGGCCATGGGCGGGGGTGCTAAGGTTTATTGGACCCCCTATTAGTATCATACCTTTAATGATGACTTTGTATTTGTTTTATATCTACAATAATAACAACTTAAGATTAATACATACTCTAATTAATAATCTTATTCATGATTTATATATTGTTAATAATAACTCTGTTTTATTTTTAATTAAGAGCCCAGTAAAGCCTAAAGCTTAAGGGTCAAATAAAATAAAATAAGTAGTCCAATTTCACAACTATTTATGTTAAAACAAAAACAACATTTTTATCAATGTCCTGCTGTCTCGAGCACGCTGTGTGTGAGCGACTTATGAATATCCTTTTTCGCAACTAGGATGTCAATGGTTGAGCGCGTCGCCTCAGTGGACGGATTTGTGCGGCTTTCCTTTTTCAGCTCCCAAAAACGTAGTGATGCACTTTTGCCGAATGCAAGGAGTTCACCCAGACCCAGACCGCTTCTTGTATAGTCACCGAATTCCAATTTTTACTGCGGGACTTTCCGCCATTTTATTAGTACTCAGAGTACTTTTTACCCTTTCAGACCCTCTCCCCTTTTTCTATATTTTTAACGACTCCATGAGCGCTCTGTAATCGTTGTCGATTTGGTTTTAAACATATTAAAATGGGTCTTTTTAACTGGTCGTCACTGGGGGCAGGTCTCTTTTTGTTGGTACATGCCCACGTTGCCGTCGGTGGGGGGGGGGAGTGAGGATGTGGACCAGTCTGCGAAGGCTGCTCCTGCCCGTCTACTTACGGAGACTTCCTTCCAGAGATACGAAATGCGTCAATTCGCGGATGCAATCTGTACAGTACCTGGATGTATCCCCATATGTTCCGACGGTGGGAGACTACCCTTGCTCGACTTCGACTAGGCCACACCCGTCTTACCTACTGTATTTAACGGAGAGGACCCCATGACCCTAAACCTAATATTTGAAGACTGTATTGTCCCTTCGACTGTGCGACATTTGTTGATCGAGTTTCCCAGTCATAGGAACTTGCGGCGGTGTCATCTCTTGGAGCACCGAAGGGAGGATGGCACCTTTCTTCTCTCTTCGGTGCCCGGGGAGGGAGCGTATTATCCTGGTAGCGGGACGTTAAGGTTTGACGAGGAGGCTGGCTTCCTCCCTCTTTTGTAGTGCTTTTAACTTAATGTTTTACTTGTCCTCATTTTCTCTTCATTCATTCCTTCATTGCAGTCTTAGTATCCGTTCTTCATTCCTTCGCTTGTGACACATCTCGTAGTTTTCTGTTGTTCCTTTTTTCATACTTAATCCTTTTTGTTTATTCGGCGTCATTAACCTTGACGTTGGGATGCCAGAGGGATTACCCTTAATTATTCCATTGACTACGGGCTACGTTGTGGCTTCACGTCGATCATCGAAGTTAAGCATCACTGGGTCTGGAGAGTAGTTGGATGGGAGACGGTCCTTTGCGTCCAGATTATGTAGCGACCGGTGGTTCGGATCCAACGTAAAGCTGTAGGTTCCTTCCGTCATATGATCTTAGATGTTGCGAAAGAGGTTAAACAACCCCATCATTACATTTCCATTCCACACCTTTCCCGAACATTCTCATTTCTCATGCGGTTAATCCGTTTTACATCAATCATATTCTTAAATTATTTATCTCAATTGTTTTCACTTTTGACAGTGAACTGTAATACTAAAGTGTGTCACACCCCTGCTTTAATGTTGGCACCAGTACACCTTCAATGTAAACCTTTTACTCTACCTAAACTCATGCATTCCCTATAAACATTTTTAGTGTACACTTCACTTGTTTATCCTGCTTCATTCTGCTTTCAACTTTCAATGTACTTGTAGCACTTTTGTCACTCAAACACCCCAAATATTGAATTTATTTCACAACCTTTGAATTTTCTCCATTCACGACAATATTACATACTGACTTTCTTTCTCAACAACAAGAACCTTACTTTTATATAGATTCACGTTCAATGACCCTCTTCCGCGTATATCAACAAAACTTGTCACTGTTCTCCTTAATTCATTCTCTAATTTACCGAGAAACACCACATTATTAGCATACAGTACATAAGACGTGACAGCCACCGCTCCTTATCTTCTGAATTACGACTTTTCAGCTTGCATGCTACTCGTTTAGCTTCTTCCAACTTGATATCTTCCACTCTTCCTCTCCTTGGTATACACTTCTACATACACGACCCAAACCAACTGCATTCGCATTTGTGTCCTGTTCATCTACCTCACCTACTAGTTTACTAAAATACTCTTTAATTTCTTGTATATTTGCTCACCTTGCACTAATATATTTCCATTTCCATTTTTCATATTACCAGTCATTCCACCAGACTGATCTTCGCACTTTCGCACTGTTAGAAAATCTAGAAGAGGAAGAACCATTGTTGTCCCAAGGCGATACGATGACTAAGCTGATTGATGCAGCATTGCTTGTATATATATTAAGTTAAGGTGTATATATATATCCATCTCATAATTGTAAGGTTAGTGAAAAATTAACTTAATTTAGAGCTAGCATTTTTGAGCTCTTGTGGCATCATTGTTTGGTCACACTGTTGGCATCATTTTGGGACGCTGCGCGTCTTTTCTACTCGTTTTGTGGAAGGTCGTACGTAAAGGTGTGGTTTGATAGAGAGCTCTCTTGCAATTCAGTTTGGTTGTTTAGATACATGATTGTTGCATCGTGCAATAGTCCAGGTTGCGTTGTTGTTGCAAGGTTCAGAAAGAAGACCACAAATAGTACCCTTTTGTTTACTTTAAGTTCATGTAATTTAAGGTCTAAGGTAGGCCCGCATCGAGTCAGCAACCCTGAGGTTACCCTGAGGTAGGACCTAATAGGATCTCAAATCCGTAAGTTTTAATTTAGCTTAACTTGGGCTTTAGGTAGAACTTGCCCTTTAGAATTTGGCCGTTCACGGCTCAGCTGGGATTTCGAAATCGACAAATAAATAAAATAACATGGTCCTTCAGAACCGGATTTCTACCCCAAGACTGAGTCGGTGACCATTTTTCGGCAAAGTTCTGATTGTGCAAATTGTATCCCAAGTTAGGCCTAGACGGGTTGAGTATTATTGAGTTAAGGTCCCAGGGTAAAAAGTTTGGTCGCCCAATTGCGAAACTTGGCCAGTCGTCTGTCGTTTTTTGGCCTACTTTTTTCCGGTTTGGTTAATTTTGGGTTATTATTGAATTAAGGTCCCAGGGTAAAGTTTGGTCGCCCAATTGCGAAACTTGGCCAGTCGTCTGTCGTTTTTTGGCCTACTTTTTTTCCGGTTTGGTTAATTTTGGGTTATTATTGAATTAAGGTCCCAGGGTAAAGTTTGGTCGCCCAATTGCGAAACTTGGCCAGTCGTCTGTCGTTTTTTGGCCTACATTTTTTCCGGTTTGGTTAATTTTGGGTTATTATTGAATTAAGGTCCCAGGGTAAAGTTTGGTCGCCCAATTGCGAAACTTGGCCAGTCGTCTGTCGTTTTTTGGCCTACATTTTTTCCGGTTTGGTTAATTTTGGGTTATTATTGAATTAAGGTCCCAGGGTAAAGTTTGGTCGCCCAATTGCGAAACTTGGCCAGTCGTCTGTCGTTTTTTGGCCTACTTTTTTCCGGTTTGGTTAATTTTGGGTTATTATTGAATTAAGGTCCCAGGGTAAAGTTTGGTCGCCCAATTGCGAAACTTGGCCAGTCGTCTGTCGTTTTTTGGCCTACATTTTTTCCGGTTTGGTTAATTTTGGGTTATTATTGAATTAAGGTCCCAGGGTAAAGTTTGGTCGCCCAATTGCGAAACTTGGCCAGTCGTCTGTCGTTTTTTGGCCTACATTTTTTCCGGTTTGGTTAATTTTGGGTTATTATTGAATTA